>VZSG01000050.1:1964394-1981944 GCA_013398315.1 Nothoprocta pentlandii
TTATTCCTCCCCAAGTGCATTCACTGAAAGAGTTGTCATATTACATAACTAACTAACCTATTTTCTTAGACACTTGGCTAATACTGACTTTCAAGAGACCTTATAGCAACATATACACATACATGCACGGGGTTGCTGTCCTCCACCCCACAATCCATATGCTACTGCTCCACACGCACACATCCTGCTAAGATCTTGCCCGGCCACAGCAAAGCACTGTGCTCAAAACAATGCTACTTGCTCCAGGAACGACTAAATAGTTGTCACTTTCCGATCAAGCAGTCCGAAAGCTTCGATATTCCAAAGACTATTTACTTACCGTAGCTTTATCAAGTACTTTAATGGAATACGGCTCAGCCACGCTGTGTTTTCTTAGTGCTTGCTCCAGCAGTTGTAAAGGGGGGCGCTCCCATTTCCCAAAAACAACTAAATCTATATCGCTGGACAAAAAGAACACAACAGGAGAATGCACTAAGTGTTGGGAAACAGCAATCCACTGGAGAAAACAGTGCAGCCAACATTCTACGTATTAAAGTCCACAGCAATAACCATTCTGCAGCTTTTGACAGTTTAATAAGCTTATTTCAGCAGAGACTAGAAGAGATGGTCTTAGGTGTTTTTAAGACCCCAAACAAGTATTCTAGCTTCTTGCTTCCAGTTGCGATTCTCATGACTTTCATGTGGGCAGGAAAGTCAGCAGTGCAAACAAGCTTATTATAAATCGTTAATCACACGGGTGAAATCGCAGTATGTAGGAAAACTTTGCTACATACACACACGCAAGGAAAGTTTAACTCGTGTCAAAACAATAGAGTCTTTAAAAGACTCCCACACAAGTTTTCCAGTACAGTATGAGAACCGTCAGATTATCAAACTATTAAGTGATACTAAACACTGAATTAATTTTAATCTCCTAAAAGCTGGGACAACACGCTATGATGCCTGAGCTGTCTGACTCCGCAGTTACTCTATTTATAAGTGGAACGTTGGACTTTCAATACTTGCATTATTTAACAAAATGTATAATCCTTAAATACGAAATATTAAGCATGTGAATTTTACATTTGGAAAAAAAATCCACAGACTGTTACCCCCAAAAATCCAGAAAAGCGGTTTTATACAGTCAACAAAAAGAACCGAATTCAAGACACCTATAGACCACATACATCCACAATTTTTAAGTTCAACCAGTCCAAGTCTTGGTTGCGTACGACACCATGCAAGAATTCTACTGGAAGCTTGATAGGTTTATATACTCTGGGGTAAATTCCTCTCTGAATTTTGCCATCTCTTTAAGAGACAAACTCTTCATAAATATAAGTTATTACTTACCTAGTTGGGAGATAAAGTCCTGTACTAAAGCTGCCAAATATCTGGACCTAGAGAGGAGAAAATAGAAGAGAAAGAGGCACACATCACTGGAATAGCTTGTAACCACACATGCTCGCTTCCGTTTCACAAGATTTAACTTTTCTTAATGTGTCAAAGACACAGCCCAGTAAAAACACATTACTGAATTTTACTCAATTACTTTCACTAAACTAGTAAATTGGTATAAATATACCTTTTGTTAAATAGGCTAGTCTACAGAAAATATTATTTTCCCAAAAGGAAGGGACTGCAGGCAGCAGGGCATAAGCTTTTGGAACAGCTCTTTTTCACTTCTACCGCAGGAGAGGAGAAGCTGTATCGGTTGCTTCCTTCCTTCTTAATAAAGGCAGCTTTATTGAAAAGAGAAGGAAAGCATTTTTTTTTTTCAGAATTAAGATTAAAGCAAATATGCTTTAATTCAGGACAGCAACTGCAACCAATTATAGCAAATTCTTTTAAGTGCCTGAATAGAGCAGTTCTGTAAGATCAGTAATCACAGTATGCCAAGGACTGGTCAAAAATTAAAATTCAAGATGAATCATATAAAAGGTCAGCCCTCTAAAACTTTTGACCTATACCACCAAGCACACATTCCGTGCAAGTTCCTAGAGAAAAAAACACGGACAACTCAGGACTGCTGCTCCCCTCCATCTGCAAACGCAGCGGTACTTTGTGGAACAGCCCCAGTTCTAGAAAGCAGTCATGAGGTGAAGACAGGAGGCATAATGTAAGTAGCATTGTGGCCCCTGTGCCATTTTGCGCCAAACAAAAACAGCAATTTAGCAATCTAGACAACTCATTTTTCTGACATAATAATCCCTACAGACTTGAGTTGAAACCTGAGCTTAAACCTTTAAAAAGATCAGCTTGCTTTAAGTCAATTAGAAGCAGGAATTAACAGTACTTTGCAATCCAGTAATACTTTTCCATAAAGCTCCTGTAGATATAGGAGAACTGATCCTGATTTGAGCCTTGTTATTTCCTTTGTTGCACCCTATTGCTTCATACCTCAAAGTATTCTTAATACTAAAGCTTTGTGTTTTTTACTAACTAATGTCATTCATTCTTATTGCAATACAATGTTACGTTCGCCAAGGATCTACACAGAAGTTAATCCAATCCTTGTTGGCCACTCTTTCAGCGTGAGGCTTAAAGAATTATGATATAATCCCAACATGAGGAGTCGGGGTAACAGTTTATGAGTAAAACCAGAAAATGTCAGTTGATGCAAGTCTAACCCAATTCAAAGCAACATATCAAATGCACACAATAAGCAGAAGGTTCTATTCAGAAATGTGGATATTCAGACACAATTACAGAAATACCCCTCTCTATGAAAAAACGACTACCTATCTAAGCCATATTAAACATTAACATTCAATCTCACTTTACCTATACTTCTAAAAGCTTTGCTAAACTAAAATCAAGTACTGAAAAAGTTTACAGCAAAGGATCGAACTAACCCTACTCTAGGCTACACTGTAAAATACACATATGCTGGAAAGTCTGTTAGATATCTGCCATTTTTCTAATTATTTTAGAATTTGGCACCTCTGATCAAATGCATTGCTTACCATCCTTCTGTATCTCATTGACATATCCGTACCACATACGTCATGAGAAGGTCACATCCTTTTGTTCCAGCACAGACCGGGACAGCCCATTTTCAGGGACGGTTCACTGAAGACTCCCTGTAATTTTCACTAACTTGCTTTCTCAAGGCAGGATTAGGCTCAGAGACCAAACTAAATACCTTATTAAAGTCAGTGGCATAAAGAGAAAAATTAAATTGGGCTTGATGGCCCAAAATTCGAGGTCTGAAGCAGAAGCAGAAGCTTTCAAAGCTTCCAGGTATGATTCTAATTAGATGGTAGGGAAAGCTATCAAAAAGATAGGAGAGCATTTTTTTTTTTTTTAATAGTTTAAGTGAGATTTTCTTTTCACACACCTCAATTTATTTCCTTTTTTTTTTTTTTTTTTTTGAATAGTTTAAGTGAGATTTTCTTTTCACACACCTCAATTTATTTCCTCTAGAGATTTCAGATAGGGTGCTATGTGACACAAGGTATATGAGTAGCAGGAAGAGGGTTTTTTTTTGGTACAGATGAGAGGCTCTGCGTGCCTTCTGGAGTAACCTAGAAAGGAGTCTTAATCAAGAATATTTCACTGCAGGGACACTGCAAACATTATTCCCAGAGTAAAAACTGCTATCTAGGGACTTACCTAAATCATGGACTGGGGAAGAGGGAAGGTTTAAGACAACCAGCTTGTTGATTCCGTAAGCTTTAGACAGATAGATAATATGCTAACAGTTTGTAGGTTCTCATTTCTGATTAAATGCAGTATCCAAGGTTTTGGTGACACCAGCTCTGACATTAAGTCCACCTTATATTGAAATTTTACTTCTTTATTCTTCACCATCTCCCCTCCACCACCAAAAACAAGGAAACCATGCTTATTTTTGTGGGTATTAAGTGAATTAAGTTCTAAAATTTATCACTAAAGTAAATTAACGTATGCTTAAGTTACACTCACATCAGCTGTAGGCCAGAGATCCTTGATGACCATTTCTATTCTTTTCACCACTTCTCTCCTCATAGCTGCTTCTTCAGGACGAGGGGACATGAAGTCATAGAAGTCAATTATTTCTTCATGTAGTCTAAAGGAGAATGTAGCATCAGTTATAATGATGACTTTGCTATTACAATAAATCGAACTGATTCTTCCATACAGGATTTCTATGTCAAAACCCAGTGGAAATTCAGTAGTCTAGACACCTAACAACAGCTTCCAGCACAGTGCCTAACTGCTAAAGATGTCACCTGACACTAGCTGCAAAAAACAGTGAAGCTGCTTAAATTCACTTTCTAATTCCCAAAGTACATTTCCCCTTAAAAAGAAATACATAAAAATTAATAAAAAAAGAGAGTCTTGAAAACCATGCAACGATCCAAACACAAAGCAACACAAAGAACTTAGAGCAGGCTTATTCCTGCAGAGATCCTTATTTCTGTGCATGTAGGAGTTTATGAGACTAGGCATTCCTGAGTTTTTATAGAGGAGTACAGAATGGATGTTTGAGCACTCACTGACATGAAAATAGCACAATGAACCACATCTGTAGTTGCCTGCTGAACAGCTTGGCAACCCTCGATTCCTTTGACAACTCAAACACTTTATGAGCTAGTTATTCATACAGCAAGTTACCTTATGACTAGACTTAACAACTGAAACTGTAAAATGCACTACTGCCACTACTAGCTGAGAACTTCTCACAGGGATCTTCCTGTGAGAAATACACATATATAAACACCTGCTAAGTCCTTCCCTTTGATTCCCATCTTTCTGATATGACAAGAGAGGACACTCGCTACCCAGTTTAGAGGGAAGACTGATAAATGCAACACTTGTGATCACAGGAACAGCAGCAAGCTGTGCCAGGGTGGTAGGGGGAAGATAGTTTCTACAGAACAGCGACTACTACTGGGATATATATATTTTATATATATTTCTCAGACCACATTCAGAAGGTGTAGCCCATATAATTCTGAAGTGAAGGATACTTTAACATACAGGTTTTAACAAAACATGTATGTCCAACTTCTGAAGAGCACATCTGCTTAGAATCACAGCTTGCACTTCCTCATAACCCACTGAACACTGAAGTTACCCAGCAAGCTACCGCCTGAGCCTTTTGTTTTGAACAGTACCAGACTGCAAAACACTTCAAAGCAAGACTGAACATATAAACTAGCTCCTCTTTTCTTGTGTTTGTCTCTAGACAGGCTGACTTCAAGATCTCCAAGTCCAATGAAGAAAACATCAGAACACAGCTGGGTCAGGCCTAGCTCAAGACCTCCTCACAGTTGGAGGTGACACCAGAACAGATGGAGCAGTCACCCAACTCCCTGGCAACCTACATGTTCCCAGTTATTCTGGCATATTTTTGAGTGCATCCCAAGCCAGGTTTTTAGTAGCTCAAAAGGATTTCCACTGATTTTTTTTCAGATGAAGTCCACCACAATGCACATACCACCTGTGTTATTTTTCTTTAGACACATCTCTTAATTTTTAGTAGCACTTAATTTTATCTGCTAGAGCTTAATTTTATCTTCAATTTTATCAATTATGAATGAATAAGCTCCCATTTCTGCAGTTAGTTAGGGGTTTTGTTTGTTTGTTTAAATTCCTCTTCGTGTTTTGTCTTTACCTCATTCATTTCTTCCCTCCAGGTATTTATGAATACACTGAGCAACAGAAATACCTGAGTAATTGTACTGATAGTCTTCCTTTATTACAAAAGTAAATTATTTATTCTTTCATTAGGCAGTTATTCTCATTGCACCAGGGGGCTCCACTTCCACTATTTTAACAAACCTCAGAAGTACTGTTCAGAAATAATCCAGCTCTGTATCAAGCTGACCACATGGATGCGGATGATGAACAAATCCTTTGAGGAACTGAGACCTACGAGACCCGATTCAGTACTCATGCATCTTAGCTCTGTTGTTACAGTATTAACCAGACCCGCTCAGTGTAGGAGAACTGTTTACAGCAGGTGTCCCACACTGGGAAAGGAGGAAAGTGAAACAGGTCTCAGCTCCCCTACACGCTGCAGCCCCTGCCAAACACAAGGGGCTCTTTCAACAAGAGGCCCTGGGCAGCAAGGTCAAGAGCAGAGCCAGTGCTTGCGCACGCAGCGGCGCTCCACGGAGCTGCTCTTTATTGACATTTTTGAACAACAGCATGAAAGACTCCAAAGAACACAGCCCAGAAGGCTTCTCAAAGGCAAGCTCTTCAATTTCTTCCACTAGGAAGGTAGGTAGCACTTCACTTGTGTATTTTGACTATTTACCCCTTGTACTATTTTCTTCTGCAAACTGAAGCACAAGTCCAACCTGTACACTGTGGCTTTGTAGTGCAATTCTAGAGGAATTTCCCTCTAGTTCGATACATAGAAAAAGACATGGCTGTACAACAGTTATTCTGCTGGTAGATTTTAATGTTTGTTATTGAAATTTAAAACAACAGTTCCCAAGAGTCAAAGAAGGCTCTAGTGAGAACTCTCCTAACTTCTTCTCTGGCAAAGATCAATGCAATCTATAGCTCTGATCTTAGAGTTTTATTGACTCTAAAAGTTTCTTGCCTATGATGTTTAGTTTTAAATGCCTTCAGCAATATGAGGAAGACTAAGATGCATTTGGAATCAAGTCTGGCAGAGGATATGAAGACAACAGGAAGGGCTTCTGCCAATACAAGAGTAGCAAAAGGAACACTAGGGAGAATGTGGGTCTGCTGAATGGGGTGGGTGCCCTGGTGATGAAGGGCAGAGAGAAGGCAGAGCTACTGAATGGTGCCTTTGCCTCAGTCCTTCCTGCTCGGGTCAGCCCTCAGGAATTCCAGGCCCTGGAGAGAACCTACAAAGTCTGGAGAGAAGAGCACTTTCCAGAGGATCAGGTTAGAGATCATTTAAGCGAACTGGACACCCACAAATCCAATGGCCCTGGTGGGATGCACCCATGAGCACTAAAGGAACAGACAAGATGTTTTTGCTGGGCCACTCTCCATCTTGGAAAGGTCACAGAGAGATGCCCTGAAGACAGGAAAAAGCCAATGTCACTCTGGTCTTCAAAAAGGGCAAGAAGGTGCACCCAGGCAACCACAGGCTAGTCTCACCTCTATCCACTGAACGGTAATGGAGCTGAGCTCATCCTGAATGTCAAGTACGTGGAGGACAAGACTATGAGGACATAGTTGCCATGGACTCAAGAGGAAATCATGTTAAACAAATCAGCAAGATGCCCGAGATGGAACGAAAGGCTGGGTAGAAGGCAGCACAGTGGGTGCTGTTTACCTTCACTTCAGAAAGGCTTTTGACACTGTTTGCCATAACAGAGGCAAGCTCAGCAACTGTGGGTTATAGTCAGGCAGTGGGGTGAATCAAGAAGTGGCTGAATGACAGAGCTTTGAAGTTTGTGATCAGTGGTGCACAGTCTAGTTGGAAGACTGTAGCTAGTGCTGTCCCCCACGGGTCACTACTGGTTCCAGGCTTGGAACTTATTCAGCTTATTCATAAATGCTCTGTAGGACTGAGACTAAGAGGGCAATCTTACCAGCACAAATATCTTAAAGGAAGGTGCCAAGAGGATAAGCCCAGTGGTAAAAGACAGTATTCAGTGGTGTCCAGAGACAGATCAAGAAGTAACGGGCACAAACTGAAAGCCAGGAAGCTCCATCTGAACATAAAGAAAAGCTTCTCGACTGTGAGGGCAACAGCACTGCAACAGGCTGCCCAGTGAGGCTGTGAAGCCTCCTTCTCTGGAGATCTTCAAAACCTGCTGGGACACAACCCTGCGCCACTTGCCCTAGGTATCCCTGCTTGAGCAGCACAGTCAGACTAGACTATCTCCAGAGGTCCCTTCTAACCTCAACTATCCTGACTCTGCAACCTGTTCTCGAGACCTTTGATTGATGTACAGATTTATACTTCATTTGCTTAATGTTCCTGTTTTCCTCAATTCAATAGCTTCTACTTATGTGAAAACATCATCTTATTTACGTGTCCTCAGAGTCAGCACGTAAGTCTTTTCAAGCATTTTACATACTTGCCTGTTCCTTTTCAAGAATTCTCAGAAACAATATGCCTTTTTAAAATTAATTACTGTAGCTGATCTTCTTTACTCAAGCAGAAAACTGGAGTAAGAGCCAGAAAGCAAACAAAAAAAAGTAGTTCTGATATTTCTAGAGCCAGACACCATATGGCACTCAGGACTGACAACTCCAGAGTTGCTTCTCTTGTGGCTGCAGGTGTCATTTGGTGTCTAAAAATACAGATCACAACACAATACTCAGGCAGCCAATACAAGTACAGTTTTCTGTTGAGTCTTTTGCCCATATAGCTTCCCTACTCTACACATGATGCTTCCTAAATCAGGACTGTGCCAGTACCGTAAGAAGCTAGGAATACAACTCCCGAAGAAGGAAGTACTTTCTGATACAATTAACATCTTTACCTTTTCTTAACTTACAGAGCTTCTTTCAGCCTTGAGAAGCCTCCAATTAGCTAAGAGCTTTACCATTAAGCACCATAGAAAACTGCTGCCTGGGCAGCAGCTGAGCTGGGCAACAGAAGAGATATATTTTAACAAAAATGTATCCCCTTTAGGATCTTAAGGCAGAGATGCATTTCCAGACTTCAAGGTAAAATAAGACTAAGGAAGTTTGTCCTCAAACTTTTGTAATGACTTTTCTTAAAATTACTTTTCTAAGAAAGATCACTTACCCTTACCTGTTTTATATACAGCAATACTTTCAGATACTGTAAAAGATGTTACATTGATTTGTTGCATCAGAACTTCAGTGCAATGAAAAAATTCTCCAATAGCATCAAACTAGATAGTGAATGAAAAAAAGCTAGAGACCTTGTTTCCTCAAGTAAATATCCCGTTCTTTTCTGCATCGTATCTGCTGTTGGGCACATAAATTATTCTAAAGAAACGGCTAGAAACAGGACTGCATCATTGATACAAATATGGAACTGCTGACAGGTCTGCTCAGAACTCTTCCAAAAGGAAAGGACACATCCCTGTTATAGCATATTTTGTCTAACACTGGGGGTAGGGGGAGGAGGTATCAAAGGTCTGGAAGGCAAAGGCATTTCAACAGCTTTACTGAAATAAAGGTTAAAAACAACAGGATAAGCATGTACCTTTCGCAACATGCCTGCAGACTTACTGCTGTCAAGTTTAAACAGCAAAAGCCTCAGCAGCCGACACATTTCAGAAACCTGTGGGAATAGCCTGCCTCCACCCCAGGTGCAACTAGCACAAAGCACAATTGCAGCATCACAGAACTGAAGGTGAAGCTTTACCCTGCTACAGCCATCGTAAAACCAAAGCACCAGTTAATGCTGAGAAGGCCTTCACCAGTTCTAATGATCAACGACACAGCCTAACACTCTGGAAAAAAGCGTTTAGTGAGATACAGATGAAGACAGTTGAAGCAACAGCCTATCCTGGGTATATACAACAGTACATCCGGCAGACTTTTCCCAGCATGATCTAAGATCAAGACATCTTCAAAGGAAACAAAGATAAAATCATGACACAGAAAGGGAAATAGTTTTTCAATTCTTTTGCATACCAGCAGAAACCACCACCATTAATGCCCTGCTGATGATACTCTATGGTCTGTGCAGTTTTTCAGGCCTACCAAAGAAACTATGAAGCTGTAATACTATACCAAGTACTACACACCAGCAAACCACTCTGTTATGTTAACACAATGCAGACTTGGATTAAGAATTTGCAGCATAAAAATCTCTCAAGTGCCCAGAACAAAAAGCTCAAAACCTCAGAGTTATGCAGAGGTGTTTCATAGGCAGGCATCCTGAATACCACTGTTAAGTACGACTCAAACTCACTTTGCCAGTTAGCTACCAAAGGCAGGATGTAATAAAAAGCTAATTCTGCTGTCGTACCGAGAGCCAAGTGGGTAAGTGATAAAAAATTTATTGTACCTCTTCCACAAGGGATCTTGCTGCTTTTGTTTGTTCCCTAAGCTTTCTCCTTGCTCCCAACTCTTGGACAGAGTCAGCCATAATTTTAGGTAGAGTTTCTTGTCAATTAAAATTTATCTCCTAAATTTATTGCACTTTATAGTCCAAGTACTCAGGAAACTAAACTTCATGGATTGATTTAAGCTACAAGTTTTCAGATTTAAGTATCTGCGTTTGTACTTTGGAAGGGAAAAAAGGATTATTTAAAAAAAGTAGTTTTTGTGATAGGATAATCAGTCCAATAAAACATAATCACTTGGTTTCCAACTATGACTGCATGCCTTTTGGAAAAAGGCTATTATAAAAAAAATCTAAAAATTAAACTGATACCTTATCATCTCCAAGTTAATACATGGCAGAATGGATCTACTACATAAGCTCCTGAACTGCAGTTTACTATGCCCAACCTACACTGCTGACATCACTGTAATACTAAATATCGTATTTTGTTGTGAAGAAACCCACCACACACGAAATCTTGGATCTTGATCAACAAATTTACTTTAATTTCTCTTTAATTTAAAGAGAATTACTAAACACTGAAATTTCAGGCTTAATGTTACACTTTTCCAGGTGCCCAAGGATAGCAAGTGATATTCACACGAGAAAAGCTGCAAGGGCAGAAACACATGAGCAGTGAGAGAGCTCCCAGTAGATCAGGTAAGCAACACGTCAGGCTACTGTGAAACTTCAGGAGAAGCAACTCTTGGCTCAGTCTTGAGCAGCACCTGAGGTGTCATTCAAAAGAAGACTGGCAGATTAATGATATTGGAAAGGATTATGAATAACCTGAGCTACACAACTGTGTCTGAGAAGGGATAAATAACCTCAGAAGCACAAAACTGACTCAAAGACAGTCTTAAATAATGGTTGCCAGGTGTTCAGGGAAGCTAAACATTTTCCCCCCACTACACTTTCTCAAAGAAGTTTCCTAGATCCCTACTTTACAGGGAGAACTGATCCAAAATCAACTTTGACAGCAGAAAAGTTTTCAGAGTAAGTAAGTGTTATCTATTCCTGGTAATCTGGTATTCACTCAAAAGCAGCACTCAGTACTGCACTGAGATATGAGGAATGCTAAGCAGCAATCTTTAAATAACATAAAGAATAAACCCAGTAATCTTTACATTCAAAAGAGACAATTTGGTTAAAACAGGAATCAGTGCAGCACACACGAAGAGGTACAGCTTTTGTAAATGGAAGTAGCATCTCAAAGAAAAACATTAGAAATCATTTGCGAGAACCACTGAACCACAAAGAAATTCCTATTAGAGTCCTCTTGAACTTCCAAAAGACATTTAACAAAGTCTTACACACATCATTAGAAAGACTTAGAAATGCTGGTACGGGATAAAACATATCAGTTCATGCAGAGTAAGAATTGCGTTGAGTAGGAAACTACAGACAAACTCCTAAGTTTTCAGATTAAAGGAGGGGCACTAATAGAGTTCCACGCTGCTCAACATCCAAGGGGACAAACTGTAAAGTGGAGAAATGTGTGGAGGCTGCCAGGCTACGTGAAATAAGCTGCTGAAGAACTGCAGGGCACCTCCGAGCCAGAGTGCACAATGAAGCAGCAGGCGGAGCCTGAGGTATGACAGCCAGAGCAGGGCACATGCCAGAGGACTCCATCTCTGAGAAGATGCAATCACTGAATTTGAACTCCAAGAATCAAGCTGTCAATACAGTAATTTGCTAAAAATGTTTGCTCCACACTCAGTACTCAAAAAAAGGATAAATAGGCTGAAGTCTGAGTAACTAAGAAGCAAAGAAGATGGGAAACACACCAAAAAAATGCAGTAATACCAAGATGCTCTCACACAGGTCTGTTTCACCTTAGTTTCAAAGGCAAAACAAAACTGTAAAACACACATAGATGCACATCCAAAGGCATGGAACACTTTTACACAAGAAGCAACTAAACAGACTAGAAATCCTTTTTGCCAAGAAAAAAAATGGACAACTCTCAGGTGCAAGAGGGAAAAGTCATATCATGTCAAATAGAAGCAAAGAGGGGGCACAGACTGTCTCATTAATGCAGTGACTTGTGGCTGGCACTAAGTACAACTCATTTCCAATGACAGGCTCAAGACAAAAAAAAAATGTGGACCTTTGCATAATGCATAATTTAACTGAAGAGCACCTTGCATCAGGATACTGTTGATACTGTAAGTTCATACAGACTCATGAAAAGACACATTCGTGTATAAACTTCATTAAAAAATATTAATAATGCACTGGCAGGTAGGCCTATAGAGGCACAGATCACTGAAATCTGAGAGCCTGTTCCAGGAAATACCACCCCGGGCTCACGCTCGTAGATTCCTCTCCAAACATTTGGCACCGGCCTCTCCTGCACTCACGCAGTACAGCTGTTCCTATGTTCTTAACACCAATTAAGTCTACTGCCAAAACTGAACAACTGAAAAGTATCATGAAGCCAACGTCAGGATTAAGCTGCTCTAAGCACATCTTATTCTCCTCTAAAAACAGATGTGGACACCTGTCACACAAGTCCTTCTCCTGTCTTACCACTGTAGTTCAACCTTTCTGCTCTAAACTATGATGTCATCTCCCAAGACTAGTGATGCCAAAAATCTTCCTTTCATCCCATGACTCAAAGAACCAGCCCCTCTAACTTTCTGCTAAATATCTCCTTCACAAGGAATGCTTTGGAGCTTTACCTGCCTACTGCAAAGAGCACTGAATATTCTGTTCGTTTGGCAAGTTGTCCAGCATCTACCTCTGAACTCCGCTGCACTCCAATCTTTAGGTATGAGAGCAAGACCCACTTGCTGATGTTCCCTCAAGTCTCCCTCCAGAAGGTTACTGACCACAGCTAACAAGCAACTATCCTCGTCTCTCTCCTTGAGAATGACTGTATGCACTGCCAAATTCTGCCCTGACCTCAAAGCCACAACGTACAGTGCATTGCCAGCACTGCCTGCCCCCTAAGCCAACACTTGCACTACAGGTATTCTGCTCCAGGAGTAGGATGATAAAGGTACATGAGCAGTGTGGACAAAACATAACCCCATGTTGATCCTTTACCAGAAGGTTTCAGAGCAAGAAAGCAGTAGTGAGTAACGAGCGGGGGAAGCACTGTGAGCCCTTCCAAGTGTTCCATGTCCAAGTGTAGACAGCAAAGACTCCATGGAATTTCAACAGTCTCAGTTTCTTCAGCCCAGCCAAGTTACAGCTGAATGTTGATTTGCAAAAGCAGCTGTTAATGAACTATGGCTGCTAAGTGAATATGGCGTCCCGACTCAGCAACTTACAGTGTCCAGCAGCAAAGTAAGAGATGTGGGTTGATAAACAGAAAATAAGAACTATGCAAGAAAAGCCCAGCAAACTCATCTCAGTGCCAAAGTTCAGCAATAAAATATAAATATATGTATAATAAAAGCAAGAATTTATCATATCAGCAATAGGTGAAAAAATAAAAGAAGCCTAATACAGACTTAAAATGTGTATGTTCTTGCCCTCTTGTGCTCTATTATACAGTTTTTGTGCCATTACCAAGAGAAGGTAAATAAGATGTATGAGGGAGAAGCAAAAGGTAATAGCAGGCCACCAGCTCCCGTGTACTGCTATGTAGCACTGACAGAGCATTTCAATGTATCATTTCCATCTATCCCAGTGCTGCTGTCCACACTAACCCCACACGAGCCTGTTCTATTGCTTCTGCACTGGCAAACCTGTTTGCACCAAGTAGAAATGCCAGTTGTATGCAACTAACGAGATTAGTGAAGAAACAGTGGCTTTGAATACTTAAAGTATTAAGCAGGATAGGCTCATGCTGTTAAAAATATCTTAATTCTAATTCACTTGGTTAAATTCATATTAAAAAGGAAAAGAATTAACTCAGATACTATTCTACTCAAGCAAATGATTACATCTTAAAAGAAAATTGCCATCTTCCTGTTGATGAAACCTCAGTTGTGCAGTCCTTAATAAGAAGTTTGGAACAGCAAGTCTGTATCTTGAAACAACCTTATCCAACACTCGCAAACTCTTTAGGTGCTAAAATTATTCAACATATTTAAGTTGCAGAGATTACAGAAATAAGAATAACTCTCATGTGCTTTAATACACTAAGCAGCAGGACCTTAATGTTCTAGATGAAGTTCACAGCGACTTAAAGAGTATAATTTACACTAGCAACAAATCACATGTAGTTCTGCACAGCTGCAATCATGAGTTAATCTAATAATACTATGAGACCCTTATCTGCCTTACATCCAAAAACACTATCCATCTTTTACACTGTGTCTTCTTGCTCAGCCAGACACAGATATTCATGCTATTACCACATCAATCAGAGCACTAGAACAAATAACACTTCCCTCCTCCTTTTCATTCTGTATTTCCTAAACATCTCAGAAAAATAAAATATACAGGTCACTAACAGCTGGCTAGAGAATAGCTTTAGGGTAAAGTCTAACCAAATATAGCTACTGTCTTCTACGAGAGGTAGATTTTATTTCCTTTACAATATAAAGATTCATATGCCCCTTTCAAAAGGTAGCAAAAATAATAAATACGAGTCCACTGGGGGGGCGGGGGGGAAATGCTGTACAAAAGCATATGAGAAAGACAGCAAAACACAGCCTTGGCATTCTTAAAGATCAAAACACCTACCACCCCAAGGCACTGGTTATGATCCATTTGAGGGGAAGATAAACAAACAAACAAATCATACAAGCATACAACCACAACCACCACCTGTAACAAGTGGTAACTACAGAGCACCTCAGACTCCGAATGAGAGAGGCAAAGAGAACACAGAAGTGCAAAGCACCCAGGCTCAGCAGAGGCACTGCCACAGCCTGGCAGCCGTTCTAGTTGTTGAAGGGATGCCTCAAACACAGGCAATTGCAACTGACACTAGATGACAAGAATGTTAACAACATACAAGCCTGGAAAAGAGTCTGTATGGATCTGTTCCTGCCCCAGTCTTTTCAGTGCATTTTCAGCTGAGCAGCCAGATGATGCATCAGCCTAATTTCAAGAACCAAAAGCGGAGAGAGGAAAAAAAATATGTATATATCAAACTCCAGTAATTATTACAGAAAGTAGACACCTAAAGCTACTCCATCAGTGAGAGTACTTTTATATTATTTCAGTCACCAAGTATTTCACAAAACAATTTTAAAACAAAGCAGAAAATTATTTTTAGAGATGTGTTTCTTCAAGATTTACCCTGGGTAAAAAAATTTAAAGCAGAAACTGCTTCATAAGTCTATAGTCTCAACTTACATGCTGTCCTCTAGCACTAGCTGCACGCTGGAACTGCACACAGTCGAAACCTTAGCATTAAGAGTTTGGCGGAACTTAATGATTTGGCAAATTAATCCCGAGAAACTGGAACTACGAGGCTCACATATGCTGTACGTATCTGTCATAACATCCCACCTCTAGCATCAGGTCTCCCTGCAGTAACACAGATCATTACCAGAAGGCCAGGAAACAGCAGAGCTTCCACTATCAAAGATCCTTAGCAGAGAGCTTGTCATTAATTCAGCAGCAAGACTAACTTGTACCAGGCTAGCACAGCTGTACCAAACTGCACAGCTGAAGCTTGACCAAATGAATTTGTTGTATATACACATTTTAAATTTTTATACTTGCAAAGTTTTGTAGCTTCTATTAAAGGAAATCCAAGTGGAAACAAGAGGGCAGAAGACAAGAGACAAGAAGGGTATGTGACTGGCATGATAGATGGGGCTACCCAAAGCTAGAGGACAGAATCTGCAGTGTTTGCATTCAGCTCCCTGACGTGCCATGGACCAACTTTGTGACCTCAGGCAATTCCCTCATGCCTTTGCCTGGAGAATTGGCTTTGTGATAGTGACTTGTTTTACATGGATAAGCTCAAGTGTTAACTAAGCATTCTACTGCATTAGTATGAAAATGGTACCAAAAAAACCTTTGCCTCTTCTTATGACACTATTGTAATTTCAGGGCAACAACTTAGTATAGAACACAAAATCCTAACATAGGAAGTGTTCATCTTAACTTCCTGCAAATAACCTGCTCTCTGTATCAATTTACGATTAAAAAAAGGCACAAATGCTTTGGCTGTTTTTCAAAAAAAAAATACATTTTTAATACTTCTTGATAAATTTAATGCACTTGATAAATTTAATGCCTGATGATTTTGCTCAAAAGAAACTTTCTTATGTAGGATTTTTCTTTAATCCTTATTTCCAGTCCCATCTAAATTTATCTGCCTGTAAAACTGTTCCCTGTATCCTATTATTCCTACCTATTTCCTTCCAGAAATATGAATTGCCCATACTCTTAGGTACCTAACAGAGCTCAGGATTTTAGGAGCTCCAAGAAACTATCAAATACCATCAATAATCTTCAGCCAATGCAACTAAGCACATTTTGTGTTAATAAAATTATTTTAAAGCTAGAAAGCATTATTTCCTCTTGACTGGATAAAGTTTGGCCATATGAAAGAAAGAACCCTCTTTGAGCACCCCGTAAGTCCTCCAAGACCTACAACTTTGCTGCACACAAATCACACCAGGCAGAATCATCTCTTTTAGCCTTAGTAGCTGTCCATTCATATGAGAAAGTGACAACCATGGCACAGGGCAGCCTTCATAAAGAAGTGCATTTATTCTCTAGAAAGCAAAGACTTCAGTTCAGACATTGGTCAGCCTGATTCTTTCCAGTGCTAAAGTGTTTCCCCTGAAAAACTACAAAGACAATCACACTGGCTGTCACGTTTATTTCAGCCCTAGGACCAGGCACTTAAAAATCAATGTTCTTAAGATGCTTTGAAGCCACCAGCCTGCCACAGACAGCGCACAGATACTTCGAAAGGAACACAAGCTTTTCCTCCAAGTTGCTCTGGAAGGAAGGAAGCCCCCCACTGCCCCCCTGCTCCTGCCACGCGACCGGGCTCCCTGGAGCTCTGCAGAGCTCTGCCCTCCCATCCCTGCTTTAACTTGGAGCACTCCCGGCAGCCTCCTGACATCTTCACCTCCGGCAGAGGCGCAGGGCCAGGCCCAGGCCGGCAGCCCGAGGGCTCCAGGATCCAGGGGAGATCCAAGCGGATGCAGGGGGGCGGCCGGGCAGCCCGCACGCGCCCCAGCCCCGCTGCTCACCCCTGCACGCCCGCGCTGTATTTCCTCGTCTTCCAGGGTGTGCCGGGGCTCTGCAGCGCCGGCTGCGGCGGCTGCCGCTGCTGGTGCGGGGAGCTGGAGCCGCCGAGGCCGCGGCTGCCGGACAGCAGGTAGTTCATGCCGTAGGTGCTCGCCTTGTTCTCGCGTTTCCTGCGGCCCGGGTGGTACTGGTGCTGCTGGGGGGAGGCGGGCGGCGGCGGGAGGGCGCTGCGCGCCGCGGGCGGCGCCCGCTGCCCGGCCACGCTGCTCACCGCGCTCTCGTGGAAGTTGAAGAAGTCGCCGGGGGCGGCCCCGCTGCCCAGCAGCCCCGCGGGGGCCGCCGCGCGCGGGCCGCACGAGGAGGACGAGGAGGAGGAGGAGGAGCCGCCGCTGCCGGAGCCCGAGGAGGAGGAGAAGCCGGGGCTCTCGGTGCCGGACTCCAGCGAGGAGCACGAGGAGGACGAGGAAGACACGGAGGGCGACTTCTGCAGCCGCCGCCCGCCA
>VZSG01000050.1:1982446-2011159 GCA_013398315.1 Nothoprocta pentlandii
CCGCTCCAATGTGGCGTCCCCCGCTCCGGAGGCAGACGCGGCAGCGCGCATGCGCCGCCGATTTTAAACCTTCACCGCAGACGGCCGCCCTGGCAACCGCACATGCGCGCTGCGCGCCGCCGGCGGAGGGCGCGCTCCCGCCGCGCGCCGGGCCAAGGGGAAGGAGGAAGGACGTTGGGCGGCCTCTGCCCCCTCCCCCCAGTGCGCAGGCGCGCGGCGCGGCGGGGGGGGGGAAGGCGCTGCGCATGCGCGGCGCGGCTGCCGTTAACCGATGTTCTGCCTGCGACCGTTAGAAAGTACAGGGATGATTTTGAGCAGTAAAGCAAACGAAAAGGGATTTTAAAAATGTACTGTCTGCTTTCTTTCTAATGCTGTGATTTGGCCTTTTCCTTAAACAGCTTCAGCATATGTATGGACCAGAGGTTCTCTCCCCACACTGCCCCTCGGGATCTCCAATGGTCCAGTCAGTTGAATACAGCAGAATAGCAGAGAGAAGGGTTCATCACGCACAGTGACAAATAGTACCTGGCACTCTCAATTATGACATCCCTCATGGACAGCTGAATAGTAATCGTGAGGGATCTAGTGGCTTCTGCCGTGACAGAAAAGGTCCCATTCTTCCTAACCTTCCCTAACCTGACCACACGCTTCACCTTCACCCTTGCTCTAGCCTGGATATTGAGCAGTGAGCCAACTTAACTTGTTAATCCAGAAAAAAAAAGTGCACTCGGAATAGTGTTCAGCATGGAGTAGCATACATTTTCACAGGAAATACAGCCACAGCTCCCTCTTGGATGATTGTATTTCAGTTTTAGCTTCAGCCAAATTCATGTTTGGTTTTGCAACAGTGACAATGCTGGATGGTTTGGTAACTCTGTAGTTGATCACTTTGACAGTCCTGATGATGGCACTGCCAATACTGTGAATACTTCATATCCTCTGGTAAATAACAGCAGTAAAGCCAGATATCTAGGGAGGATATATATACAAAACAATGTTGCCTACTGCTTGTTGTTAATCTATTTTTTAACAAACACTGTAAACTCATTAACACAAGTAAAGGTGGGTATCTCATATCTCAGTATCTCATACCTTTAATGCGGTTTAACTTACCACTCTGAAAATAACGAGATGGAAATGCAGCATCCCATCCACATGATTAATTCTTCTCTCTGAAGCTCGGGATTGCCATGACTATGATTCCATAAGGGTGACATAAATGCTGAGAAACTATGAGCCGATTTTCCAAAGGCTCACGCTTTCACGCTTTTGTTGGAGTATGACTCCAACATTTTCTCCCATATGACCGTCATTCTAGTCACCCACTACCTCTTTGCAAGCCTCCAGCCCAGCACCTCCTCCAAACTACCCAGCTTCATCCTTCTTTTCATATATTTTGCAGATGATATTGTGGATGGAGAAGACATAGGGGGAAGGATTAGCAGTAGGTGTGACCTGACACCTGTCTGCTGAAGGCACTAATAGCCAAGAACAGGGCTAACCACAATCTCTAGCTAAATGGGAGGGTGAAGGAAAGGCTGTCCAGCTAAGGAGGGGCATCTGTAACATGTAGCCCTGCGAATGTGCTCTTCAACAGGAGGGGATAAGGAGAGAAAGTTTCCTTAGCTGCTCTATTGTCATTATTTATTTTTTTTCAGTAAATACATAGGCAAGGGAGTGAAGACACAGCTTTCATACCTCAAATTGAGTTGATCATAACAGAGAGACAAGCAGAAAGACAGAACTTGAGTTTCTGGTCCTTAGAAAGCGTGATGTTTTGCTTTCTTTTTATCTGCCCCTGGAATCACAGGCTTCCAAATACCAATTTTTGCTTGTTCAAAATGGCTTCTGTCTCCCATTAACAAAGGCTTGAATATCCCCAAATAGGCTAAAATCACGTCACCTTCTTTTCCTCAAATCTTCCACTTGGTTCAGCCCTGCCTCTTACTTGGCTCAACGTGCTCTCCTGATGAACACTGAGCTTTGCCCAAACTCACGGTGCTGAGGCATGTTCATCAAGGCTGAGGAAGGCTGACAAGGCTGAAGCAGCTGTCAGCCACGAACCATCGCTGTCCTCCTACTCCTGCCTTCCACTAGTCTTGCAAAGACTGCCAGCTCTTTGCCAGAGAAGCTTAACAGATGATAAATCAAGCACTGAACAGCTGCAGCTTCTAGCCAGGCGTGGTTTATGCACATTAAAACCCTCTCCTAGCTACCCACATAAAATAGCTGAGTGCCAAGTGGAGGAAGTGTGGGAGGTGGCTCGCAGGGCATCCAAATGTGCCTGCAGGCAGGGCGGCACCTTTGGGGAGCCAGGCTGCAAGGACAGCCACGTATGCGCTTGCCTCACGGCTAGTGGTTAATACACCTGATGAAACTGCCACAGAAGTGTTTCACCACTGCATGCTACGTGGATTTTTAGTACTTCAACAAAAGCCAGAAAAATGTGTGACCTTGGTATATGTGCCATTTTATTTTCTGGATATATTTGGTGCTGTAAAATACTGCCGTTTTATTGAAAAATGTATCTTGGCGTATTCCACAGTAATTAAATATATAACTGCATTTTTTACAGTTTTCTGTGACATCAAAAAAACTAAATATTGTTCTGTTCAAGAGTAGTCTATGCAAAAAATTGCTCATGTGCACTATTTTGCTTCCCTCCCTTGTCTGGAAGTGTTTTTTGGAAGTGTTTGTTTCTAAAAAATTCAGCCTTTAAGACTTGTCAGAGTTCTCAAGAGAGAATACATTGCCTGCACTGACACCTAATTGAATACAATTAAATCTTAAAGGCTTGCTTTATTCAAAAGCATACTTAGACATTGAAATTAAAATGTAATAGCAAGCATAGAGAGGAATTTAAGATGTTTTTAAAGATATTTTAAATTTTGTTTGTAGACCATTATCTGGGATAGAGGGATCATAAAAAAGTGAAGCTTATATTAAATATCTATAAATCTCTGTGAAATATCTTCCTAAGTAAGATCGGAAAAGCTGTATGAAATCAGTCTCCATGTCCTGGCTAAAGCCCTACAGAGAGTTCATTTTGTAAGAACATAGGCTCACCATTGAATGAAAAGTTGAGAGATACCTTAAAGCAACTTTCATGAAATTTCATGGCAATTTTATGATTTCTGAACTGGTCGGGATTCCTGTTACCTTTGTTTGTAATCCCAGGATCACTGGTAAGTTGTCATTCTCCAGGTTACTGTGTGGAACACAGCTGAGGACACGCAGAACTTGCTGTATGTATCCTAGTAAGGACAAGGGATCCCAATTCAGAATGTAGTTGCACATGTTTTAAAAATCTAAGAAAAAGTAAGTTCAGCTCTTAGACCACCTGCTAGGAGAAGACTCTATAAGTAAGGCATTCCCCCCTTGACAAGTTGCTCCCCAGGAACAATATTAGAATAAGATTTCTTTCCTTCAGATCTGTTGATTGTAATCTTTTTGCTGAGAAGATCAAGATAGTAGAAGGAAAACAGGATTAAGCAAGTGGTGAGCCAAACTGGAAAAGCTAGGGAGATGGAGTGTACCATTTGCTTGGTGAGGAAGTGGTCTGGAGCCCTCATTTACCACATTAACGTGATACCAGATCCAGCACCGGCTGCCACTGCTTTCAGCCCGGGAGACTCATTTACGCCTATCAGGATGACTATGGCTAGAATTAAGAAAGTTATCTTGTGTCAGCAGAGACTATCACGGTGAAAATGCAGCTTAGTTTTAATAGTTCCCAAGCTAGATCAAAGCCATATTTAATCTTGCTCCGATTCTGGGAGCTGATTTATCTCCCTTGGTAAACTGCCCAACCTTTTTTCATGCGTTCATCCCGCTCACCAGTTGTCGTCTGAAGGTAGCACGTGCACAAACCTTTATACACTTGCACTGCATTGCAGTGCAGCTCCCTCTCCATCCCTAGGGATATCGACATCCTACCATGTCCACCTTCCAAGCTACTCTTTTAAACTATGTTTGGGCTGAATTTGGACATCTTGGAAGGATTTCAAAGGGGTAATGGTACAGCACCTGTATGAAAGTGCTGACCCCATGCATACTCATACTGGTTTATGCATATGTGAGCAGAAAGGAACAGGAGATGAAAGGAGAGCAGCATTTTTGGCAGGCTGCATCATCCATCTGCTCAATTAAAAATGCACTGAAAAGACTGGGGCAGGAGCAGATCCATACAGACTCTTTTCAGGGGTCATATGTCACGTACATTCTTGTAGGTAACATAGATGTGATGCACCTATAGGATAGATTAGGTAGGGACTTCTGACCACAAGGTGGTCAAGAGAGAGTCAGATACTGTCAGAGAGAGTCACTCAGGGCTAAACAGGGATTATGGGGGCTTTAAACAGGATAGATTTAATAACGGATTTACACTCCAAGCTGCCCAAGATGCCTCAGGCACTGCATGGAGGGGGTCACTGATGGGGGGGCTGCTGATGGCACCTATTGGACATACAAGTTGGATGCCCAGGTAGGACTCAGCTCATATCCTGTTTGTTAATCTACTAGAACTATTTCTCAGCTGTGCTGAGCTCGAGGAGCTGCTGTACAGGCAGCAACTAGACCTTGCTGACAGACTGGAATGCGCGTGCCTGGCGCTGGTGGGAATTTGGTCAGCGTGTCGTGTCACACGCCGGGCCTGCCACCACGTGCTCGGCCAGCCGCTGACTCCTCACCAGATATTCCACAGGTGTTCTCACTGCAGGGCTGATAAGAAAGGATAAGCAGGTACAGCAGGTACTTTAGAACGAGGCTGAAGGATAAGATAGGAAAGTCAGTAAGAGCGAACATGTCTAGACATTTGAAGGCATGTAGAGAAAGGCCTGGATTAGGGAGAAAGGAATAAAGTAGGTGGGATGGAAGGATGCAGGCACGAGACAGGGGGTGCCGAGACCGGCCATGCACTGACTCATCCACCCTTATGCCATTTACTCTTTGAAGGAGCTAAAGTCCAGCTTAGGGACCAGCAGGATCCTAAGCAGTGCCCAGCCTCCCCCAGCCTTTCCACAGGCACTCCATGGCAGCAGGAACCAAGCTAAGGAGGCTGTTCACAGTATTCATGTCCTATCTCGAGGAGCATCAGCTTCACAGTAAGTTTATGCCTCTGAGCTCCTGGACTGACAAGCACTCTGAGGCCAGGTAGGTAAAGCTGAAGAATGTAGTATCCGTGCAGTATCAGGGTTGTATCGACCTCCTTCTTCTCTATGGGAGCATCAAGATTATTTGGAGCCAAGATAGAGGTACTTATGGCTCCAGGACTGCTCAGCGGGCCCTTGGCAGCCTTTTTTCATCCACAGAAAACTCTTCAGCCAGCTGCTGTTCCAGAGTTGCCTGGTGATATATTCGAAGCTGACTCTAGATAGCTCTTCCTGAGGTGGTGCTTGATAGGGTTCCTATTTTTGATGGACAGCAGTGAGATGGAATTCCTCTCTTGAGCATCTGGTGAGAAAGTGACAGACAAATTAATGTAATGTAAGCCTTGAGCTTTTTGAGGAATGTATAAAATTCTCTAAATCTGGCCAAACCACCTCACTACCATTGCTAAGAGTTAAGATCTGTGCTGCCAATTAGTCTTGCAGTGGTGTGAGAAAACAGTAGAACAACATGTGTTGAATGAATAACTGTGTGGTCTTTACCTCTTGCTTGCTGAGTTCATTTGCCATAGGTTAGGAATTCAGTCAGGCTGGGCATGAAGACATCTCTACGGAAGTAATGGAGGACATAAAATGATTTTATTGTGCTTTCCAACTGCAAACATACATCACTGTTGCTTAAAAAAATGCTTCTCTAACATTGTTGCCACTCAGGTTTAATATTTCTCTCAATTCTTCCCATTACTGATGGCCTATGCCATGTGCTCCAGAGGTCATCCGTTCTGATAGCAGTGTTCTCATGGGATGCTGTGTCAAGGATTCAGCAAATTCCTGCATTAGATAGGCTCCTCTATCTCCTTGTTTGTATGGATTTATGAGCAAGTGCCCTCTGTTCCTCTGATGGAGATTCTCTCATGACCATTCTGTTCCATAACTTGCCTAACAGGACCAGTCTCTGCCTCCCTACTTCTAGCTGGGACATGCGAAGAGCTCTCCTCTTCACTGCTGTGAAGTGCTGACCACTTCATAGTCTTCCCTTGGGTTGTATCTGTTAGGAGTGGCGAGCAAGAACTCTGAGGATTGCTGTACAATTGTACAATTACTGTACAATTACTGTCCTGAGGATGTGGAAGCCTCCTCCTTTAGCTTATGCCCCTTGTTTCTTCCTTCTGTTCTCTTCCTTTTTTCCCTGACAAGAGAACTCTCTAGAGAACTTTCTCTATCCTGAATGTGATATGTCTCTCGTAGGGGACAGCCTGATGGTGCATAAGGCCACTTAGCTTGGCTGTGACACTCCTATTGCTTCCTGCTGGCTTGGAGATGACGTGTCTTTGCTAACACTGGCTCTGGAGGAGAGGGTAGAAGTGGTTTGTCAGCTGCCTTAGCCTTGGTTATGCCATCTGCAGAACATACATCTCCACATGCAGTGCCTCCACCTTCAGCACAGCTCCGTGGAACAATTCATTGATGTTTGCAGTGCATGGCATTATTATTTGCTGGGCCGGATCTATATCTGTTCCAAACTCTCCTTTCAGCTACGTGAACCCCAGCAAGAGTCGTAGATGAAATGTTTTGGTCTCACAGAAGTTACACCTGCACTTACCTAAAAGGAAAGAGAACTGGCCTGTGACTGTCTCAGGGCAGATCTCATCACACACCCAGGAAAGTTTCAAATCAGATCTGCTAGGACAAAATATTTACAGTATGCATTATGAGAGATAAAACCTCCTCTAGAGCAAGTAAGGGCTCTGGATGAGTGCCCACCATGCTGCCAAACAACTGGCCTTGCCGTTGGAGCTGAAGGAAGGAAAGGGACATATGTTTCTCTGGAGGAATGTGGGCAGAGGTTAAGGGAGGTGAGAACTTGTTCCCACAGACCCAAATTAGCTAGAGGCATCACTAATTCCAAACGCTTGTTTGGCAACCTTTAAGAAAACTGATTTACGTAAAATGAAAGACCACTCAGAGGCTGCTGTACAAAATGCCATGGAAGGTTATTTGCTTGGTTGAAAAATAGGGTACTATGGAAATCAGTCTTTAAAACAATAGACCAGTGTTAGGCATTTTGTATTTTTCCCCTACATATTTTCCCAGTTAACCACACTCTCACTGGCTTTCTTTTATTCTCTACTAGAGTGGAGTGCAAATGCATGGGCAGCCTGCATCATAACTATTTTTATTTACAAGGAATAGTAGATTAGTTTCATGATCACTAAGTGAAATATATTTTGCTTAAATTAAATTAACCTGGGGCAAAAATATGTTATAACATTAGATTTTTTACTCATGAATTGGAAAGAATGTGAGAGCTGACCAAGCACATCAAAAGAATTTCAAGTTTCTGGTATCCCCTCTTGTTATCAGTTTTCTTAAAGTCCATAAATTGATTATGTATTACTTAAATTATAACAGAATCCATTTTATGAATAAAATTCAGAATAGATTTGTGTTTGTTTGTTTTTTAATGAGAGTTGTTTAGAGAAAGTTTGAACAGAAAATAGGCAAAATTCACCAAGTGCATTATTTATTCTAAAAATTCTTCATGGGGACATTGTTTAGAAGGCCCTGGTGGAGGTGCTTAACCCAGTCCCATTCTCGCAGCGGTACTGTCACCACCAGTGGATGTGCCATGGCTAGGTCAAGGTGCAGCTTCCACATGTGACCCTCCTCTCCCCTTCAGTGCTGGTCTACACGCCACTCAACAAGTTCATGTCTAACCTGAAGACTCGAACTGCTCCTTGTAGGTGTTGCTTCTTCTTGTACCATCAGCCGCTGCTGAGATGGGTTTAGTCCTGCCAGCCCTGTGGCTGTACTACTAGTATTTTAGGCAGCTACAACATAGTCCTCAGCCTCCTCCCCAAAATAAATGAGCCCAGCTCCCTTACGCTCCCTTAGCTTCTTGTCATGGGCCACATGTTGCCCGGATCTGGGCACCTTGGTTGCCTTCTCCTGGACCTTCTACACCTACTCAGCACCCGCTTGAAGTGGGAAGGGAGAGCCACAACCTGAGGCAGCAAACAGTCCACGCAGCAGGACCCAAAAACATCACCGTTGTCAGCAGTCACAGCGTCGTGCACTTCCTCAGACAGGACACATCACAGAGCACGTTCCCCAGTAGCTGTTGGAGCTGTCTGTGTGCAGAGGCTTCCATGCAGACAGACCAGCTTCAAGAGGCTCAATCCCCACAGCAGAGGAGCCAAAAGATGGGGAGAGGGGAGAGTTGTAGAGACCATGCAGCCAGCAAAATAGGGCTTAAGAAGGGAAGCCTCCAGCAACTGCATGCAGCAAAATAAGTACGTACAAGGGAGGACTATAGGAACTCCACTTGCACCCTTTCAGGGAAATCAGCACGCTCAGATACCTCTCTGAAACAGCTGTGCACCAGTGCACGCAGCATGGGGAGTAATAGGAGGAGTTAGAGGTCTGTGTGCGGTCACAGGGCCACAGTCTCCTTGCAGTTACAGACAAATGACGGGAGTGCTGTCAGGAGGCAGGCAAGGAGGGGGAGTTGCTCTTTATAGGAGAGAGCAATGGAAATGTATTGAGCTCTGCCTAAGGGTGAGTAAAGAGTGCGTGAAGAAGTTACAGGTCAGGCTTAAAGGACAGGCTAACATGGGTGATACTGCTGTGGGTCTTTCCTACAGGCCACCTGATCAGAAAGAGGAAGTTGATGAAGCCTTCTAAATAAAAAGATGGAAGTAGCCTCACCCTCACAGGCCCTGGTTCTCATGTGGTACTTTAGCCAACTTTATATCTGCTGGAGAGACAACACAGCACGCACAAGCAGCCCAGGAGGTTCCAGGAGGGCATTGATGATAGCTTCTGAGATGGGAGCCAGCAAAGAGAGCGGTACTGCTGGACCTAGTACTAAAAAAATAGGCAGAGCTACTGGGAGATGTGAAGGTCAGGGGCAAACTTTCAGAGATGATGGAGAGTGCCCTAGCAAAACCATCTCCCTCTTAGATGCGTCTTATCAGGTCCCAAGGACTTGTGGATGTCCTTAATCTCTAACCCAGTCCTCTTCCACCACAGGACGATCTTCATTTCCCTGGACGTCCTTGTCTCCGGGGTCCGGGATTCCTGAGGGCTGGCCTTTGAAGTAAAGACTGAAGCAAAGGCGGCTTTTGGTACCTCTGCCTTCTCTGCTTCCTTCACCAACAGGACCCCTACCCCGATGATACAAAATTGGGCGGAGTGGCCAATAAATACCCCAGAGGACAGTGCTGCTATTCAGAGGGACCTGGACAGGCTGGGAAGCTGATTGGAAGGGAACCGAATGAAGTTCAAAAACATTCCTGCCCCTAGGGGGGAACAACCCCACTCACCAGGACAGGCTGGGGCCTGACCTGCTGGAAAGCAGCTCTGCAGAGGAGGGATGGGCGTCATGGTGGACTATAGACTGACTGTGAGCTAGCAGTGTGCCCTCTTGGCCAAGGAGGCCAGTGGGATCCTGGCTGCATCAGGAGGAGTGTTTCCAGCAGGGAAAGGGAGGGGATCCTGCCCCTCTCCTCAGCTATGGGGAGGAGATACTCAGCAAGCTCATGGATGCAATCCTGTGCAACATTCAGGTCACCCTGCTTTAGCAATGGTGTTGGACTTATCTTCAGGGGTCCAACCTCAACCATTCCATGATTCTGTGTATTAAAATTGCCTTCATTTCCCACTTACCTTCAGCCCTTTGGAGGTATGAGCTTTATAGGCCTTATTAGTCCTTCATGTTGCCTGTTGTTACTGCTGGCACATGCTAGTTCATTTGCATTTCCTTGTATGGTTGTGGCACAGAACGAGCTACAGAGAAGCCTCCAACACTACCCCTGGCCTTGAGGGGAAGGTGGGAACATACGAAGGTACAAGAGCTCCCAGGACGCCGGTAAAACGCTGTACGTAACATGGCTGCTCGTAGTTTCAGTCACTCACTGCAGCCACTTACTTCTGTAGCCAGCAGCTGGGAGAAATATACCCTGAACTAGAGGAGGGAACAGCCTTTCCAACTGATTCTGTGGCTTGCGACTTCTGCTCTAAGCAGCATTCAGTAAAAACTAGAAGCTCTAGTGCTCTATACTGTCCCAGCAAACCCGCGTCTATACAGAGTCACAGTAAGAATTCAGAAGTACCTGACCTGATTCTACATGTAGCAAGAAGTTAGATAATCAGTACATGTTAAACAGTACCAGATAACCCAGTGTTAACACAGAGACAAAATACCAGAAGATATAGCATTGCTTAGTACATATCTTTTGCACCATACATGGTACAAAATCATGTATGCATTTTTGTACCATTTGTACATTGCTTGGTCTGTCTAGTTTGCATTGGAATCAGAACGGGGAACATTCCAGAAAATCAGAAGAGTTCTGTTGCAATACATCAAAACCAATGAGACTGACAGATTTACTTTGAAACATTGCCAGCTTTCAGAAATACGGAAGAGGAACTGTGGATGCTTGCTAATTATCTCAGATTTTAGCCACAATAGCAGACTGGGTTACATTTGCAAAGGAGTTACCTGTTTTGCCAGCTGTCAGCTGAAATTAATTGCCCTGACAAGCTGTTGTCATGGTAATTCACCTAGTATGAATGATTAGGAAATATAATATTACTGCTGCACTTTTACTGTGTTTTGGTAGCAAACCTGTTAGAAGTGGCAATTACAGGATATTATCAGTTGAAGTTTAGAATACCTATCATCTGAAAACTGTTTCAGTTTGAGAAAACTGTTTAAATTGAGAAAACACTTTTGTCCAGATGCACAATGCAGTTTTACTCTGTAATTTTATAAAATAAATTTGCATAAACCTTTGCCTAATCAAGAGCAAATGATCATTCTGAAAAAAAAAATGGAGTGTTTCATAAGAGCATATATGAATAATTTGCAGCATTACAGCAAAGAGACTGAAATAAGGGAAAAATAGATACTTCTAAATGAGAATTTAATGGTAATAATGAATCAACAACATAGAGAGCTGCAGGGAATAATCTACAGAGAAGAGAAGTCAGAGGGAAAAACTTCCACCACCAAAAGCCACATGGCATCTAATGACTTGGGCCTCAGTGACCAAGGGAGGTATAAGTGGAAAACTATGGGAACCATGTATCATGGATAGGACCATTTTAAATGAAAACTTTTGGTTTTAATCAAGTTTTTAAATCCAGAAATGATCATAAAAAAAATCAAGAAAGTGAACCTACAAAATGTATGAATTAGTAACAAGATAAAGTACATACAAGTACTATCTTGGTATGATTAATTGGAGACTTCTATTTGAAGAGAGCGTTAATTTTGTCTGATGAGATTTTGGGGGACTGTGTCTTGCATGTGTCCATTCTGATCACTTACACAGTACAAACAGACCCCTGCAGAACAGCATTGGGTCTTCCAACTCAGCACATCAGATGACATCTCTTCACAGAAATAACTTAGAAGATTCAAGTGCATCTTCTTGGTAGCATTTACTGAGAATACGCTAGCAGGCAATGGCAAATTGTGCACAGGTCTGCAAGAATGAATTGTGTGCAAGAATTGTGTGCAGGTCTGCAAGCATCAGAAGGTCTGCTGCTACATGGTCCCTAACACTCTCCTCATTACCAGTCTGAACCATGGATCTAAACATGATGTCCAAGTCTAGGATGTCACAGGAACAATTTTTAGGGAACCTTTAGAGGTAATTAACTACAACAGACTGCAAAACTTCTTATTTCAATTTTCATTTGTCTTCTAGTGCAACCTTCCAAAATTGCTTGCTTCCATGTGTTGTGTGTGCATGCGTGAACATGAATTTGCATTGCTGAAAAAAGTGGGGCAGATTTATCCAGAGAAGGTTTATTTGTCTGACAAAATGGACTGACGGATGTGTGAAAGACAGTTTGGGAAAGAGAAACTATTACTGATAAAACTTAATAGTATAGAAGAGGCTGGTACATTCTCATACTACAATAATCAAAAATTTTCGGGGTGTTTTTCCAAAACAGGCTATAAATTATGAAAGGTAGTCAGATTTCTTGACTGCTGAAAGACTGAAACTTTACATGACAAGTCGTTGGTATGTTTTCTTCATTTCTCAAAATTATATGCTACTGAAATGTAATTAAAATAGTTGAAATGCCAGGTTGTGTAGTTGCGTAAAATGAAAAGTTCACCTGAACTAACAGCAGGAGGGAATCCAAAAGAGTATTACTCCCACTTTGCTGCTGTTATTCTTTAATCTATAGGTAATTGCAGAGTATGTCTTCTATGTAATTAAGAATGTATCATTAGACGAACTAAATTTATCTTGCGACATTTAATAACCTTTACGAATGCATCTCATCAAGTTCCTATATGCCTATGGGTATTCTAATATAACCTAGCTACTAAAGTTTGTGAGACTTCATTTGGGAGACTGGAATTACTGCTACAGAAGTCTTGGCCAACCTCCACAGGTTATACTTATATATGATTACTATGAGAAAAAACAGTACTCAAGCAATGTACACCACAAAACATCTTTTATTAGAAGAACAACTTTGGCTAAGATAATAGGTGCTCTGAAAAGAAGTTATCTTTCCTTAAATAGCTACAGCTATTACTACTCGATAGAAAGGAGACTTTCTTCTGGAAAGGGCAGCCTACAAAGTTCATTTTCATACTGTGTGCATTTAAGTCAGTATCACATGATTTCTGACAAATAAACTCTGTCAAACCCCACGGTAAACTATGATAAATAAATGGGATGCCCTGTAAAAAGTACATAGGATTTGACCAAGTTAATTCTATACCCTTCACCAATATAGCTTAGTCGTTAAACGCCAGAATTAACTATCCAAGTAAATTCTGCATTTTACCTGTGAAAGCTTTCTGCAGTATAATACAGTGAGAATACCTAATTACTAAAGCAATTTTTCTTCTTCAATTTTAAATAATCCAAATTAACCAGAATTTCTAAAATCACTCACATTCACATCCCATAGAACTCAGCATTTCCTTTTCTGTAACAAGGAAAAGAGAAAGACCATTAATAAGCTCAATGTTTTCCACATATTCCATTCTGTTGCACATAAACCTGAAGTTAAAGTTGCAGACAAAAATAGCCAACTTTTTACTCAAGATATTTAGCAGCATAGAACAAGAGCAGAATTAAGATATCAGTACAGATTTTTCTGTAAACTTTGATACAGCTATACACAACTGAATGTAGTTATACATTCCTTGAATCTAAGGAAATATTTCATATCATTCTGAGATAAAAACAAGTCTGCAGAATTTCTCTGATCATAGATCAGAAAATCATATCTTGGATCATACGATCATAGATTGTAGAAATGATCTATTTTTCCTTTTACAAAACTACTTTCCTATAACCACACACATAATTCCATTATTTTCGAATCAAAATATGTACCATATAATAACAAAAGGAAAATGCGAGCATTTTTATTCTCAAGGATTTCTACTTGACTTCATAATAGATGAAGTTAGGCAGGTAAGGCATCTTTAACATTACTAAACATGAAAGATTATATACAGGTATTCGTCAAAAAATGTGTTTACATACACATTTTTGACTCCCAGTACATATTGCCTACAGAATTTTTTGTCCATCCATGTTGCAGAAAGAACAAAAATTGTACATGTTATTGTTGTGGTATACATGTATGTGCCTGTGTAGTATCTTTTCCTCTTTTATTCATTCATATCAAGAAGTAAAATCCATCCAACACACTACTGTGTTGTTATTGCAGAAGAAAGGTGAGCAAGAAGATTCACTAAGAGTAATAATAGCAGTTAGTGGTAGTAGTGTGATGCTATTCCAGTACCTTATTTGTTGCAAGTTCTATACTCAAATGGGCATTAAATAATTCACTGCCTCACTCTCAGATAGGCTTTTTTTTTTGTGTGTGTGTGTGTGTGTGTGTGTGTGTATTGAGTGGTGTTAGATTAGGTATTTGCATTCGCTGAAAGTCTATCCCTAATTCAGGAACTGAATAAACAACTATTTCTCTCAGTACTTTACTACTTTTCATAAAAGACTGTGCAAAATAACAACAGTAACATGGGGATGAGAGATTAAATTGCAGTAGCCAGATTTTTTTTGCCCGTTGCTTGTCCCTTTAGCGCTCGTTTTAACGAGTATCCACAAAGATAATATATTAAAGGTAATATGTGCTTATCAGTTAACAATAGACTATTTAAACCTCTAAATTAGTATCATCAGATCATCCACTTCACAATCCCTTGAGTGAAGAACTTGATGAGTGAGTATCCACTGGAACAGCTACGAGCAAAGGTCAAATCATAGTGTCATGATACAAACACAGGAAGGCTCAAATTTCCCAAGGAGATTTGTAAACACCACAGTCTGAGAGGCGTAAATAAGCTGCGAGTCCAGCAGTGCAGCAATGGACACCTGGATCTCCAGGTGGGTGGGTTTTCCCAGGATCTCCCTCAGCAGGGGGGAGGCTGAGAGCACAGTCTCCTCCCAACGAAACAGCAGCACCAGCTTCATCACCAGAGTGACTGGTGGCTCTCGCGCTGGGTCGGCTGTCACCCCTGCAAGCCTGACAGCTCCTCCTTGCTTCACCCCAGGGCCATTTCTGTGGGTAATGACAGAAGTTTTACTGCACTTCTTTTAATAGCAGTTACTGATGGCCAGGACTTCAGTGCAGTAAATACTGTATGAACATGGCAGGAAGGAGGAGAAATCATTAAGTACAGACTTGGGTAGCGCATTCTGTCAGAGCCCAATTCTGGAATGCACTACGTGTATTTTTTAATTATCTAAATTATTGTCTAAATAATAATGATCTAAAACATGAAAGGTACCAGTTCTTCCCTCAGATATGTTACTTGGACTATTACAGCGGTGGAAATCAATATCAAAGGCAGAACTTTGAGCTTTGGACAAAGCTTAATCCAACACCATACTGGAAAAGTCAACATCTGGCAAAATTATATTAAGTTTGTTTTGAAGAACACAATCCAAAATACACCATGTAAACACATCGGAAAACACTCAGCAAAAGCGTGATTCCCACAGATCTCCAAAGTACATCAGCAGCATTTTTTTTCAAGTTTCCATACAATTCTTCAGATTCTTTAGAAATTCTGGGTTTTTTTTAACATCACAAGGATACAAAGTAAACAGATGTGTCCAAATATATACATATAATTGGGTTACTGTCATGGTTTTGAAACCCCTCTGGGGTCTTTCACATAAAAGGAGGAGGAGCAAGAATTCCTATTAAAAAAGTAAGAAATAAATACTAAAAGATTCCATTTTTTTTGGAACACAAAACACTTAGATCATTATCAACAGTAGAAGGAAGACACAGGCTTTTTTTTTTTTTTTAAGCAGCATAATAAGGGTTCTATAAAAATCTTAAGATTTTGGCTAAGGGTAGATATATGTTACACAGAATTGTTAACAATGCTAAACTGGCCTAAGCAACCCAAATAAAATGAATAAAATGAATAAAATGTTCTCCCAAAGTGCAGGGTGACCAAGTTGGGTGACATTTTGAATCTTATCAGAAATAGTTAAACTTTGAAAAAAAATATGATTAAAACTTAATCTATTATTTGGGTAAGATACCTCTTAGGCTGTCTCTATGGCATTAGTTTTAATCTATAAAGTGTTCTGTCTGTGTCAGAGTGCAAAGAGCAAGACTAACAGATAGTCAGTCACTTAAAAGCGGTTTTGTTCATCCTTCCCTGCACTGGGACCTCACAGAAGTTTGGGGGAGCAGAGGAGGGATTCGGAAGGCAAAACAAATCAACCTCATTTGTGCACACAGCTGAAACAGCACAAAAACCCCTATCCAAAATGCATAATACTGGTGACTGGCCTCATGGCACCATCCTCAGGACCGCGTGCCTAGATCAGATGGAAATTACAGAAGGCTGCAGGGGCAGAAAAGGAAGCAACAGAAGCCTTGTACAGTATGGTAGTTCCTCTGATGTGAATCCAGATACACTAGTTAATATACTTATGATGGTGAATTACAATGGTAGAAAAACACTTCTGTTCCTATCACTGTGCCCAAGAGATTTGGGGGTTTCTTTTCCTTTGTTAATTTTTTGTTTAAGAGGAAAAGAAGAATAATAGTAGCACTAATAGTAGCACTAATAATAGTCTCTCATCATCAGTGCTACTATTAGGTGCCTTATACTTGTACAGGGCTGGATGCTGCAGAAAGGAGACATTTCAAAGACCCTGTTACCACCGGCAAGAGATCGTAGTTCACGTACAGCTCAATACACAAATGGAATCAAGATTTTTCTCGACTTCGGGTAGTCTTCAAATTTCTCAAGATACCATCTGAAAAACAGAGAGAAATACCATTAGTATTGCACCTTCAAAATGTCGTCAAGGAAATTAAAGTAATTGTAAAATGCTTTCAAATTATTTGCTCTATTTCTTTGGCTCTAAACCAAGAAAAAAGTCTTTAGAACATACTCTGGTTGGTTCACTCACTCTGATGAAATCTGTTCTCCATTAAAGCTACTGCTGCCAGCAATGGGAAGTCATAATAATGTAAATATAGTGTAAATACAATGTAATGTGAAATAATAAATGTGGAGAGATCAGCCAGGGAAGGAATGGCCTGCTGTTGTAAAATGTATAATGCAATATATCCTATTTTAGAAGCAGAAGGAAAAAACAATTGCCGAGAGGGTAACACATAGTGATTTTTTTTTAGCAACTACATGTGGCAGCAAGAGACACTTTAGATACTGGAGCAACAGCCCTGTTCTGGATTGGAATAAACCCCTTTCCAGTCAGGACATGTACAATCTAGTCAGACACTAGTCTTACTGCTACTTCCCTTGGAAGACCTTCACTCTTTTCAAATCCAGCCACTTTCAAAAGAGTACATTTGTAGCATTCCCAATTGCAACTTTTTTTTTTCTGATCAGCTTATTTGACATATACTTTTCCTGTTATTTCAAGTATTTCCTGTTCTTCTAACATGGATAATAGGAACTATTTTCACCTCATCTCTACTAAGATGCAAGTATTCTTATTGACAGTCATATTGACAGCTGGATAAGCACAGAAGAAACAATAATTGACCATAAACCTAAAGCCCCTCTTTTGGGGATCTGCAGATTTTCCCTTTCAATCTAGAACAAGAGCTTGTGCCCTATCTGAATGGTAACGTGCAAGGGAAGCCCTGTGGATCCTCCCTGTGGACACCTCCCTTGAGAGGTTCCATCAAGAACACTATGTCTGGTTTAGGGCTCCTACTCCAACAGAGTATCAACTAGAGAAGAGTCCAGCAGACACTGAGGTGGTTAGGCATATATGATATGATATATCGAAGAAAGGCTGAGTGAAATGGGTTTGTTCACCGTGGAGAAGAGAAGGGGAAGGTGGAACCTAATTGCAGCTTTCTAGTATCTACAAGTAAATTAGAGGGAAGACAGAAGCAGACTCTTCTTGGAGGCACACCAGAAATGTGGGCCTCTACAAGCAGCAGAGGCAACAGCTGCGTCAAGGAAAATTCCAGTAGGACATAAGGACAGAATCCTTCCTCTTGAGGATGGGAAAGCAGTGGATGAGGCTGCTCAGAGAAATGTTGAGATAAATAAAAATAAAAATAAAATAAAATAAAATAAAATAAAATAAAATAAAATAAAATAAAATAAAATAAAATAAAATAAAATAAAATAAAATAAAATAAAATAAAATAAAATAAAATAAACAATGGTCACACGGGACAGCTTGGAAGGCTCAGGTTGGGTATTAGGAAAAAGTCTCTCATGGAGGGGGCAATGGAGAACAAGACCAGCTCAGGAGCAAGGTGAAGGAAAATCTCCATCTCCAGAGGCTCTTGGCAACATTCTGTTAGAGAAAGCCCCAGCTGATCTAATTCATTTTTGTCTGTTTCCTCATACTATTTCCAGTCTATTTCCCCCTTAAATTGAAGTTTATTTCTTATGCAATTGAGTTGCATAGTGAGAAACAAAGCAGGAAGCTGAAAATAACAAAATGATTAACACTGAAATTGTACGATTAAGGTATTCAAATCATCTTAAATGTGCTACTCCTTAAAGAGCACTCTTCCAAGAAACAGGTTTTCCCTCAAACTTGATCAAAGTCAGCATATGATTACAGTCCGTTATCAGTCCGATGGTTTATTTACTGAATAGAGACTACTAAATCCCATATACTAAGCAGTATAATTATTGATATTGTTTTTTTCCCTATATATTTTATAGATTATAAACTAGTTGAAGCAAAAAAGGAAAGAGCACTACAGTACATGCTGAAGGAATGAAAGAAAGTCTCCTAAATGAGTCTATTATCTTTTTAGGCCATCTTTAATGAAATGTCATCATTTTGACCTCACTGTACCTTGTGTGCTCATTCTCCTTATCCCTAAGATTGCTATGGTGAAATCTTGTTCAGTTTAATACTACTCAGGGAATATTCTGTGTTATCCAAGACTGCAGTAGCCAAGTCTTTCGCAAGACTTGTTCTGCAACATCCCTACAGCATAAGGCATAATTTATAAAATGGAAATAAAGTGTGGCATATAGACAGTAGAAATCTTAGGACACAAACACTTACTGGTGGTGCTGTTTCGCCCGTGAACCCAAGATGAAGAGGGTGCACACTGCAAATGCAAGGCTGTGAATGGTGCAGCAGGCAAGGGCAAACCCAAACCATTCCACAATCTCTCCAAAAAAGTTTGCTCCGCTGACATATTCAAACATTCCTCCTAAAGAGAAGGACAAAATTATTCTAAGAGCACCTCAATCAAGCAGAGCTTCAATAATCTCGCTTACAGGTAGCATAGCAATCCATTTTTCAGTTAATATAATTGTTAAAGGTAGATAATGCAGTATTTTTCAGTTTAATTTGAAAGATTACTTGATCTCATTCTAGAAGACAGATCTTCTCCAGCTCCAATTTTCCTCTTTAATCATGACAGAGAAAAGCAGATACAGGAGTATCAGAAACAATTTCATGCCTTTATAGATAATTACTGTACAATAATACTAAACTGGCTCTTTGATCACAAACTCAAACTTTTTAAAATGTAAAGTACACATGGCATTAGTTAGGATATAGCATTTAATTTCTTTATTCTACCAAAGTCCTTCAGAAACTAAACACAATATTATTATTATTATGAATTGAAGTAGTCATACATTTTTTACTCAGGCAAATTTATTCTCTGATTTAAGGTTTTTTTTTGTTTGGTTGGTTGGTGTTTTTTTTAAGATGCATCTTTTGTTCCTATCTCTAGCTCTAACTAGGTCTAAGGAAAGCTTATCTGAACTGCTTCAATCTTGCCATTTAGTGAAATAAGTGAATAACACCGGTTGTATATATCTAAAACAATTATACATAGACAATATTTATATCTATTAATAATACAAACTAAACTTGCAGAAATTGCAGAATTCAGAAGGAACTTATTTCCTACTCTCTCAGAGTGGAAAATGCCTGGAAAGGTCTAATGCTTCCAAGAGTGTCAATAAACCTTCACCATTCATTAATCTTCACAAGTCCTTCCATATTCTGTACCATCCCATGAAGAACAAAACTAACAAAGTTGAACTTCCTTTGGATTTCTGTCCTATTTCCTCACCACCGTAATCCTTGCTTGTTCTAATTCCTTGAGATCCACCCCTCTTCAGATATGGAGCAACTGCCGTGGTGCACGCAACCAATTAAGTATCTGAGAACCTTTTGCCCTTCCCCGCAGCGGGATGCTAATTTATGTCTTTATTTTCTTCCCTCTACCCACCTGCTGAGTCTCCAGAAAGTGCTGGAAGACTGTGTTAGATTTGTACCACTTTTTAAAATAGAATCAAAATTGGCCAAGAAATGCAAAGGTTTGTGCAAACCACATGATGCATGCAACTGACTCCTTCCAATACTTGGCTAAGAGAAAAACATTCCCCAAACTGTCAGATTACTTCTTAATGTAGATGACTTCTACATTATGACATTTCTAATCTAAGCCTATGCTACTGTACCATCCCCCAAGAATATATAAAGCTTTAGAAGGTCTTCTCTTATTATACATTTCTGTAATATTTTTTTACTCACCTCTTGGTATTGCATAACCACTTTCCCCTGGTTTTCTCAGATTTCTGAGAATATGATCAGAATGAATATTGATTGCCATGCCAATCAACCACCCTAGAAAACCTGAAAAAAAATATTTAAAATAGTAGCTTCAATACACTGAGTTGAAGGGCTTCAGCAGAAAACAACCTGCAACCAGATATTTTATATTACATATTAGGCAACATATTATCCCAAAGCTGTATTAATGAAGCAGCTTTAGCAACTGTAGTGACATTACGCACAATCACAATCCCACACTGAGCCCTTCTGACAGGAAACTCGCAGCAATTAACAGGTCTCTTTATAGGAATGGTGCTGTATGGAGTGTGATTCTTGCTAGACTTACAGACAGGTTTGCATACTCCTCTCCATTCTGTGCAGAAAATTGAATACAACTGTGTTCTAAACAAAACTGAAGGAATCAGCTGTTCTGATTCCCAATGACAGAACATATTTAATTTCTTCTTTCAACATGCCAGAGTTCTCATGACAAGACAACTTTTGCACAACAAAGGGAACAATGAGACACACAGGGGATCCAGATGCAGGACCAGCACAGGCAACGTTAGCACGTGCTTCCAGAAGCTTGGGCTTGGGCTTGCTGCATACTGAGCTTGCATCACATGCCTTTAATAATGTTCCACAAGGAGAGAGAGAAAAGGTTTTCCTTTTCCAAGATCACAGATGAGTTTCTGCCTTACTGCCTCAACTTCAACTAAGTACTATTCCCTCTTCTGTGTCCTAAACCCAATCTGCAAAACCTGTGGCAGAACCTGAATGCTCAGAGTTTTATACGCTTCTGAGTAAATGAAAGGATTGCCAAATCTGCCCAGACTTGTGTATGCACAGATCTGCCAACCTGACAAGAGGAGGATCAGTGTGAACACTGCTCATATTATGCAATCCACAGAACAAAGATAACAATTTCAGTCGCTTCTCAGCTGTGATCCCACTTCTATTGGGTAGAAGTAAAATAGTGCCCCAGGAAAATGTATGCTTAGGTTGACATTCTTTTGGAGAGAATGAAATTAGTTTCTGCTCATATTTGGCTTCCTTTGAATAGGTATTTGGTGATATTAGCAACAAGGAGAAGTTGGCAGTACACAATAAATATCACCTGGACTGTGAAGTCATCTTAAAACAGCACTAAACTGTGCAAGAACTGAACGACCTGAATGCAACCTAATTGTAAAATTGATGGGTGAGTAGGGTCTCGTGAAGTCCTGTCACCACCACTACCCCGAAAAGAACGTGAAGTTGAGCAATGAAAGTGAGGACTGCAAAAAGGGAAGCGTGTTCTCATAGGCAGTCTGTGAGGTGGTCATCAACCTACTGCTTGTTGTTAAAAAAAACCCAACAACATTCTCTACTAGCCACGATCACAGGAACTAACTTCTCTTCTAAATCATTTAGTTGTCAAAACAGCCAGTCTAATAAATTAATCCCCACAGTCCTCAAAAACCTCCAAATGGCCCAAACACTTGACTGATTCAGTGATTTCAGACACTCCACATAGTTGCTGGAATCCACAATGCAAGATGAGAGGCTTTTTTTTGGGGGGGGCTTGGTATTGTCTTTTGCATATGTTACTCCTAAATATCAAGATCGATCCTAAAAATTAATAATTGAAGAAAAAAGTAAAATTGCTGAAATTACTGGGTGACAAACTGCAGCAGAAACTGCTTTCTCCCTCAAGAACATGAAACCGCTGGCAAATCTGATTTGCAAGCACAAACTAAGTTGCAGCTCTACAGCCTAGTTCAGAGAAGCCCTTGGTAAGAGTATGTTTTATTTGATTGGAATATTAGTGAACAAACTGTATGATATTAAGGCATATGTATTATGTTAAGGAATTCTAGCATAACAGGTCTATGCAGACTAGTTAGAAATCTTTCTGACTGGCTCTGTGTTTACACCTTGGCAACAGGCTGCTTTGAGGACAAAAGGAAATAAGTAAAACACTGTCCTGAGCTATAAAAGAGGTGAGATCGTATGAGATCCTTCCATGCTGTATCTGAATAAAGAGGTGGGAAAACTTTATTTTTACCATTTGCTGTGGGTGAGTGAGGCACAAAAGAGCAATGTTTTATTGATGACACATAGTGACTTAGCTTTTGCTTTCCAAACTCCTTCCTAGAGGAGTCTGGGTGCAACTGGGCCCAATCCTCATCCCACACTTGGTCCATGGTTTATGTCTAAAGGATTTATGTGCACAGAGCTGAAACTTAACAGTTTCCCAAAGGTTTGTACAATTTTAGCCTGGTATTAATCACTTACCAAGGATCTATTGGACAAAAGAAATCTCTCAGCCTCAGGGAGTATCCTTGAGATGTATCCCTGTTCAAGAGGAGATTCTGCAGAGCAGCCTGATGCCATGCAGGAAAGCTCTGGGGGAAAGCTCAAAGTGCTCTGGGGACTGACCTCTATTTATTTAGGGGGAGACAAAATGATGAATGACTTGGTCATAATATGCATGCTAGACAGACCTTAGCTGGCCTGTGCCCATGTAGCCCCTTTCTATGTGCTGTTTACAGGGAGGGTCAGGTTGAGGGTGAAAAGAGAGGAGCAGGAACACACAGTCACGGTGACTTCTACACACCATGGACCTCATGTCAACAGTCAAAGGGAAAGATGAGGAGGCTGCTTCTGCTCCATCTCCACTGCAGCAAGGCACCAACCACCCTGGATGAATTGAGTGCTAACTGGGAACCACTGCTCCTGGTGTCACCTGGTGCTAGTTAGGCCAAGCTCTTCTCAGTGGTGGCCAGTGACAGGACAAGGGGCAATGGGTACAAGTCAAAACACAGGAAGTTCCATCTCCATGTGAGGAAGAACTTCTTTGGCTTTGGTTGCTGCCTTACCATCATCACACCGGGACAGATAAGAATGACTGTAGAATACAAATTATTAGATGTAGACAGAAGGTCTATTTACACAGCCACTTTTTGAACAAGTATTTGACTTCATCACTAAATCATGTTTCAATATTGTTTGCTTCTCTTAATACTGCTAACTGTACTATTTTGCTACTTGGTAGATAAGAAAAACTGAGTGGTACCCTGAAAAATTTTAGGGATGTCATTCATGCAGCTAGATGAAAAGTATTACTTACAATATTACTTACAATACTTTCAATATAATTTTTTGTTATTTTCTTAAAAAGCACACAGATTAATTCCCCTTAAATGTAATGATACTTCTACTAAGTTCATACAGATTTTATTATCGTTATACTAAAAGTAAGGACTATATCTAAAAATAATCATTTTCTTGAGAGAAAATTACATTTATCATTATTTTGAAATGCAATAATAATTTTGTAAAATATTCTCTGTATTTACCTCTGTATTTATCATATACCTGCAAGGTATAAAGTTTAAAGACTAAAGTTTGTAAAAAGATATGAAATACTAAGCACTAGTCAGATCGAGTAAAAAGGCAGGAGCTTGATTTAGGAGTGCTTAATTACTCTAGGATTAAAATTTGTTAGATAATAAGCATTTTTCATCCCTCCTAATTGCAAACTACTGCACCTCAAAAAAGAAGCAATCAAATGCTCATTGTCTATGAAGAAAGATATCAATGAAAGCTGTTTTCACAGCACCTCTTGCTTGTTCAAAAACCCCTTTTTTCCTGAAATTGCTGAAGAGTCATTCTCTGCACCTGTCCTGCAGGGGCCCTGCACTCGCCTGTCCTTATTCTCAGTAATCATACTGGGAGACAGGAGAAGAGAACAGGAGCATCACTGCCGAGGGCAGAGGTGGGTGCACACTAGGGTCCGTGTGACTCAGCTTCCACCTGAGTGGGGATGTGCAGGCAGGAGGGAGCCATTAATTTGCTCCAGTAGATTCCCAACCACAGACTGAACAAACAATACAGGTGAGCTCAACAGACTTAAATTTGGGAGGCTTTTCTTCCTCCACATTCATCTTGCTTTGTAAAAGGGATCACTTGTCTCATCCAGATAACAGATACTATGAGAGATACTAGATCCTATGTCCTAACACCCAGATTAGGACTTGACTCATGCTGTCATTAATCACACCTATTCCAGGAAGAGTGGAGGTAGGATGCCTGTTTGTTTGTCCAGCCCTGTGCAGGAAACTTAAAAACAACATTCTCTTGCCAACACCTCTAATTTATAGGTGTTGCTCTGCTTCTAGAGCTGCTGAGATGACAGTTCTTCCGAGACCCAGAAGGGTTAGCCATCAGAATTAGCATTTGAGCAGGTATTAAAAGTGTAATAAAAGACAAAGGAATACTGCAAAGGCATCAATGAAGTTAAAGCAGGCAGAGATAGGAAGGAGTTCCTAAACAGAACTGGGGACAAATTAGGGGGAAAAAAAAAAAAAGCACAAGAAGGACAAGAAGGACAGGGAATAACTAGCAGTGGATGCAGGTACAGATGGTACTTGGGCCTATATCTGGCATTTCAGGGTACCATAGGTGCTCTCGATGAGTTCACAAGCTTTCCATGGGCATGTAGATACACACTGGAAGACTGTGATGGCAACGTTCCCCTCACTGGTTTGGAACACAGTAACTGCTTTACGAATTATTGCATTGCAGATGCAAATAATAATAAGCACATGTAAAGTTTCACAGAATCACAGAACGGTTGAGGTTGGAAGGGACCTCTAGAGATCATCTAGTCCAACCTCCCCTGCTCTAGCAGGGACACCCACAGCATGGGGCACAGGGCGGCATCCAGGTGGGTTTGGAAGATCTCCAAATGACTCTTTTCCATCAACTTTCACTTTCCATCAGTTTAATTGAGAAAAATACACTGAAAAGCTGTGGAATGAAAACAAGAGGAGATAAAGAGAAAGGTGAAGGTACCAGGGTAGAGCCCAGCTCAGAGGGAAAACCTTATTTAGACAGGCACTGAGGACACATATGGGTGGTAGTGATAGAAATGACTTTCCTACAAAGCAGGAACAGAAACAGCTCTCAAATACTGCAGGAGGCATCTTAAACATGGACCATGTTTTCCTTCGATGACATAATTTATAATAATTTGACCTCTTTTCCATAATATTGTACAAAACACAGAAAACCATTTCAGGAAATGTAAAGCAAATTAAGGGTGTTATATCTGTAACCTCTATGACATTCAATTTATGAGATTCGGGTAATTTTATCACTTTTAATCTGCATTTTTAACCTCTGTTTACCCTCAGTCCTACCCTCCTCTTCACCCTCAGTCCTACCTGCGCTGCCTACCCACTGAAAGGGACCTCATTCATAGCTCTCCGAATTAAATCATCTCCCAAAAGCAACTGTGAGGGTGCCACACTGCTAGTGGAGGTTCAAGCCATTGCGTTCCCATGGCTCACTCCTGAGCATCTGGAAACAGATATTCACCCTAAGCACCCACTGACTGAGAACACAGTTCCTCAAAACCCCCAGTCCTAACAGTCCATTAGCCTCACTCCTCCAACTCTTCATTTTCACCACAGATTTAGTTCACTGCAGCTTCCAGCTCCTGAACCTTTACTGCCTGCTACTTTCAGACACATTTCTGTTCCTCACTTAACTTTTAATAAACTTAAGTGAAGTGATAATCTCATAACACTCCTTGGCAAAGGAGCATTCTTGCTGTTCCACTCAGTTTTTCTTGTCGTTCTGTCCAGAGGCACGAGAAAGTGAGAGAGCCTTTTGAAAGTTGAGAGCATTGCAGTACAATTGTTCAGAATGTATTCGGTGTGTGACAGAGCCACGGTGCATCTGAGCCACCCAAACTACAAGCATGAACTGCAGATATTTGGCACTGAATGTTTGGAGGTGCTTGCTGGGACCAACATGAAGTAGTAATTATAAAAATCCACTAATTGATATTTCTTCTTGACTCACGGTTTGTTTACCAAAGAACTCAACTGAACTGAGATTATCTTTTGGTGAGGTGGAAAATCAGGACACCAGAACCCGCAGGTTATAGTCTGTGTTGCAACAGATATTGTACAATTTGCCAGGTCAATCAGTATCAAGTTTAATATGACAAGAATTTCAGAGTCAAGCACCAAGAGAGTTTCAATTCCATAAAAGTGTCCAGCTCCCATTGAAATCATTCCCTTGTGCCTTAATTTTTCCCTTTTTGGGAAATAATGTCCTAATCTGGGCAAGAGAATCTATTTCAAGCTTAAACTCTTCATACAGCATTTAGCTGAACAGTCTGTTTTGATCAGCAATAATGGTAAAGACTTCTTAAGCTTGAGAAATATGAGAGAACTGATTTGTTCTAGCTCCGGAATAACAAACTATATTGGTCACATCAATGACTGACATAGCCTCTATTTCTGCCTAACAGCTAAATTTTGGGTTATCTTCAACTAAATCTTTTGCTAAAGATTTCTATGGGAAAAATGCATTGATTTTTGGTAGCTGAATACCGAGCAAAGCCAACGTTTTCACTACGTTTTCCTGTCATTTTCATGCTTGCTAGCAAATATAAACGTAATGGCAGCTCCTGAGAGGACTGAAGCCCCTACTCCATGGTGAGATAATTTTCCCACAAGAATGGTCCTATTAAAAGATTCTCATTTGTGAAAGTAAATAGCTGAATGGTAAGGGCTTTTAAGGCCCGAATTGCAGCTGCCCTTCCGTAGATCTTTATTCCATCCATTTGCTCACTTCAGTCTGAAGCCATATTAACTTTGTGTTGTCTGTGGCACCATGAAACAAAGAATTTCAGTTTTGTTACGTCAGCTCCTTGCTTGTTTGTTCTAAACCTGTGTGCTGCTAGTTACATTAAAGGCCCACAGCTCTTACACTGAAAGGTACAGGATCTTTATTCATCTTTTTTTTCATGCCAGTTGAGCTTATTCCCATGGTTATTCTGTAAAATCACATCTGAACCTGTAAGAATCAGTCTCAGTTCAAGGCTGGAAGTACCTTAGCCTTTCTTATTGTACACCTATTATACAGAGCAAACAATCTATTTAAAATCTTGAATAGATATTTTGTAATTAAAAATATCATGATAAAGGTGTAACAAGAAGCCATGAGAAAAAAAAAATAAAAATGGAAAAAGGGTTTAAGGTTTTTACTGCTGATGTTCTCCCAATGCATTTCACCTTACCTATAACGAAGCAAGGCCCTTTCAACCAGTCAGAGGGGTATTCTGCGTAGGCACTTAAGCTCCGGCCTTGCAAGTACCCATTGTAGACACAGAACAGGAGCGCCAGCACAAAAGTGAAGAACGGCGTGGGCTTTCCTTGCCGGATCAGAAAGGGAAATATGAGCGCCCTGTAACAAACAGAGAAAGAAAGAAAAGTTGTAACAACAAGGAAACATATTTTGGTGCCCAAATCTGCAATCCGTACCTCATATCCTACTTTCCAAATTCTCACTAAGGTCTTTCATCCCAGTACAGAAGGGTAATGATGCTTTAGCATTGAAAAAAATATCTCACTACCTAACTGGAGTTAAAAGACCAGTCCTTTCCTCCCCTTTTTGAGAGGTTAAAGCAATTACTTTGAGCGCGATAATAAAAAAAACAAAAAACCCTCACGTTACACACAACATTTTCTCCCTTGTTCTGAAGTCCTAAATAATGGTGCAATCACATATTCCAAAGTGAACTTGATCTCCTAATCAAGTTCCCTAGAAGTTCCAAGTAGGGAGGAAAACACCAGCCTGAAAAAACACACCTCAGTGGATTATAAGCCTCGGATCCAATGGGGACACCTTCCAACCAACATTTTTTGTCATTATTGCAAGTAATCTTCATCTGTACAGAATGTGAAGCACTAATAAGGTGATGCACTTTGGGCAGGGGACCCACAAGTACTTCCCCAGCGTGTATATACGTACTTCATGCGTGTGCGAACACACGTACAGAAACCCAGCTCGCAGCCAGGCTAAGGCAAACCCATGGAAAAGCCCTGGCTAGGGCCAACAGGCCAGGAGGGCACACACGAGGCGGGCAGAGCCATGGACCTTCCCGCTGGAAGCTGCGTGACCCGTGCGCGTCCCAAAACGGGACGATCTGAGCAGCTCTGATGCCTTCTGTGCCCGCACGGGGCACTGGCCAAGGGTGACGCTCACATTCCCGGCCAGGGCAAGGGGAAGGGGAAGGCAGCTCCCTTGAAGGGAACCCACCTGACCTGAGCTCCCAATCTGACCTGTAAAAAAAGGCACCGAAGAGGAGCAACCAGCAGCAGGTGCCGAATCCTTTGGCTATTCCGTGCACGGTACTAATGTGGCAAATTCACGTTCCACGTGGGAACGGAATCCCGGATGGCGGCTTCCCTGGCAAAGTCCTCGGCTGGCTTTCCTGGCCTCACTAACCAGCCAGGCTCCAAATAAATAAGCAAATAGGGAGGGAGGGATGGAGGTGTGCGCCCTCCCGCACGTAGCCAGGCGGCTGCAGCTCCCCACAGGCCGGGCCCAGCGGCCGGCGCCTCAGCACGCGCCGTTTGGAAGCGCTCCTTGGCGAAACGGCCCGCGCCAGCGCTGCACACCGGAGAGGCCTCGTGCGAGCGCCGGCCCCGGCGTCACCGGGACGAGCGGGCGCCGCGCGCCCGACCCGCCCGTTAACGGCGCCG
>VZSG01000050.1:2022643-2037646 GCA_013398315.1 Nothoprocta pentlandii
TATATATAAATGTATGTATATATATATGTATATATATATATATAGGAACAATGCATTTCAAAGAACTTAATTTACCAGAAAATAACTTACCTTTTGGGGATCCAAACCTAGTTTTGAAAATACTTTAAATAAAACTCATTAAAATGTGGGTCCAAATTGTTCATGTTGTTCTTTTTTTTTCCTCTTCTGCAGGTCATGCTGAAAGATGGGCAGTGGTTTGAAGAGTGGAAAGATGTACCTCTCAATAGACAGACTCAAATACGTCCCACCATGTTTCCAATCAAAGAAGAAGAGAAGCTAAAGGCAATGCATCTAGAGCGTTGGTAAGCTTTCCCAGAGGACGTTTAGTGAAGTTTAGATGGCTACCTTCTGTGGTAGGGGGAAATGATAGTCAGGTGTCCAAATTAATTAATGTGTTGCAGCATAGATCTAGGTATATTTGTGGGGTTTTGTTTTGGTTCCTTCATAATGACAGCACCCAGTAGTTAGATTTTAGTGATGTCAGAGAAATTATTGGAGGTCACAAGGAAAAAATATTCATGCAAATAAGCTACATTATTTACAAACAAGAGAGATATATAGGGAAAATTGCTAGGAAAGTGCGTAAAACCTGACTCTTGCAACAGTGTGACTAATTTTCTGTGAAAAGCTTTCCACGACTGTTCTAAAAATAGAGCGTTTAGAAATGACTCATTAAAGCTCAGCAGTGATTGGTGAAATTAGTGTCTTGCACTGATGCAGGTTGTTTGCCAGAATGCTCTGCTTTAAATCCTCTTTTTCCCTTGATCAATCAATCCGTGCAGTCCCAGGGGGGCCGCTTAGTTTGCTCTAGAAGTGAATATAAATGATACTTTCAGTACTCTGAAAACCTGAAAGCTGCTCATGAACAGATGGCAACCTTTCTTTTTCCCAGTCTTAGGATATTGCCGCATCACCAGAACACGGGAGGCTTCTTTGTGGCTGTATTAATAAAAAAATCTCCAATGCCATGGAATAAACGCCAGCCTAAGGTAATTTCTCTTAAAAAAGCTAAGACGACAGCCTTTTATAACAAAAATGCAGAAGAAGGTTAGATTTAGTAGCTAAAACTGTTACTGCTTTCAGTAATGTATGTGGTCCCTCAGTTAAAGTTTTTCTACTGTGTTACAGTAATCAAATTGTGATTTCAGTGCTGCTTAATCTGGGGCTCAGGAATGATTCTCTGGATGAGAATCTAGCAGATCCTCAGCAGGAAAGTGAGGCAGCTTCAGGCATCTGACCTGAAGCCTCTGTTGTCAGTTGTCTTTCTGGCTTAACCAGCAGAATTTAAAGTTGTCAGATTTTCTTTGATCTCTTAGGTTATTTGTATCTCGGAGGAAGACCTTCCTGGGTGAATCCTTTGTAGCTCCTTCCATTGACTGGATTTGCTTCATGAGAACAAGTTATCAGTCAAATTTATGAGGCAGTAAGGAAGAAGGATGCGTGCAGAAGCAAGCTTCATGTGAATAATTCATGCTGTTGTAAATTGACTCTCAGGGCAAGTGTGCAGCAGGGTGTGCGTGTTCGTTCGAATGCTAGGAGGAAAAGAGCTGGTCTGGAATTGAAATGCCCTTCTTTGAGAATTCTTGAGCATTTTATGAGTAGTACAAGAATACTCTTCTTGGGAAATCAGATAGGAGTTGTCCAAAACAATAGCTGATAAATAAATATATGGTAAATGTTAATTTTGATGGAATCTTGACTTTAGTAGTGAGCATGCCTCCATAATTTGATCTTTTTAGTGAGTTCTCGCCAAAAACATGTGCAAAGCATGTGCAAATAGGGAATTTAGCTACCTCTTACTCCCAGTTAGGTACTGTTTTTGCTCTTTTGAACATACTTACTATTACTTGAAACAGATTAATCAGAAATTACCGCCAAGAACAGTAGATACCGTGGAGACAGCAGCTAATTTGGATGAGGGTACTGAAAACATCACCGAAGAACCAGCACTTGAGGAAAACGAAGAGTCTAAGAAAATGCAGGACGTGCAGAAATCCGACACGGAGCCAAGCAAAAAGGAAGGCGTGTGTGGGTGAGAGACCACGTCTAAATACTTGTGTTGTAACCACTTCCCAGCTGCAGAGTATTTTTTAGTTCTTAAATCATTATATTTATTTTAAAAGTGGATCGATAAGCAGTTATTGAATATGCACAACTATTTTACAGTGCCACGTTTTCTACCTTGTATTTCAACAAAATAGGAAAGCAACCACTGCACTTGCCAGCATTTGTAAAATGAGTTAAGCCTTTCCTCTGGGTTAAAGAAAAAATGGCTTTCAAATCTCCCTGTTACGTCATCAGTGACATTATTAATCCATCACATATGCAAATACCTGCTTATTTGTATGGGCTTTCTGTTCCCAAGCACTGCTTTCTCTTTCTTACTTTAAGAAAATAAATTGTGGGTAGTGATGTCTTAATTAACAAACACAAGAAAATGCCAGTCTTAATTGAATATTATCATTATTTGTAAAGTAAATATTGACTACGTGAACTAAAACTACAAAGTTTTAGCATTTTACTAAAGCATTCACCAAGCATTTTAGTAATTTTTGTCAATGCTGTTTGTTTTTTAGACCACCACCATCTAAAAAAATGAAGCTGTTTGGTTTTAAAGAAGACCCTTTTGTGTTTCTCCCTGAAGATGATCCATTGTTCCTTCCTATCCAGTAAGGAAAATTTAAGTTTCTGATTAAGCAGTAAGAATCTCAGTTGTTTAGGAATATTAGTAATTTAGTTCAACACAAGAGATGGGTGTAGTTGTTCATACATGCATTTTTTCTCCCTGTCTTTGCACCAGGTGCCCATCTTCTGAGCACACAAACTTTTCTTAAATTTATATAACTGTATATTTCAGTAGGTCACAGATAGCTAGCACTGGAAATTTCCACGTATCTCTTAGTGTCTATGGTGGCCAATGTTTTTTGATACCGTGTGTCTTAGAAATGCTAATTCATGTCATGGAGCTGAAGTGTCAAGTGACTGAAGGTTTTTGCAAGTATCACTCCAGGAATAGGCCAGTTGATGCATTTTGAACATCTAATTTACCTGTTAATGAAGCATTAATGAGGTCATCAAACCTTAATGAGTGTTTTGGTCACAGGAAATTTTATGCATTGGACCCTTCATTTCCCAAGATGAATTTACTAACTCGAACTCAAGAAGGGAAGAAGAGGCAGCTGTACATGGTTTCTAAAGAGCTCAGGAATGTCCTGCTGAACAACAGCGAGAGGATGAAGGTCTGGCTCGTGTCTTCAGATTCTCACAGCAAGTTCATAAGCATAAGTGGATGTCTCCTTTAATCTTGATGCAGAGGCTAATGCTAATACAGAGAAGTAGCCCTCTTTTTCCCTGAATGTATTCCTCCTTTTCTTCCTCTTTTTAAGACAGAATTCTTTCTGGTAGAGGAGTTGGTCTCCAAGATTAAAAACGTTTTTTTTTTTTAGTTGGAAGGAATTGAAGAATAGGGGAAGGTAATACAGCTGCTCTGTGTGTACCTGAATTGTTATAAGGTCTTCAAGTTCTTTCACAAGTAATCATAGGTTTACTTTGAAACCATTATTTTTATATTGTGAAAAACAGTAACCTTTGAAAACCTGAATTAAGAGCTGGTTATGTTATGCTGGGCCATTATTTAAAAATAATTGATTAGATTTTCTGATTTTTTGGTAGATGTATGTGCATTCAGTACAACTGAACACACAGTTGAACATCTTAAAACATCATTAAGAAACTGAATGATCATGGCATAATTAGTAGTTTGTGTGAATTAGAAATTGTGGGAAAATAAGTTTAGTTTTTCACATGACTTTCAATGAAAAATACCTTTCAAATGCTAAATATCTACCTTAAAAATCATAGAGTAATCCAGGTTAGATCAAAGCGTCTCATGAGGCTTCATTTCTGCTCCAAGTAAGGCTAGCTTCAAAGCTAGATCACACAAGGTTCATGGCCTTGTCCAGTTGAGTCAGAAAATTTCCACTGATACTCAGAACTTCCTTAATCCAGAGAAGATTCTAAATAGTCAAGAATGGGAGTAGTTACCCTTCCATTACACTGACAAGAAATGGCTGCATAGTTGACCAGATTTTATGAAAATAATACATTATATTAGGCATTATGTCTTTGGGAACCATTATGAATATTTTCCTTATATTAAGCATTTGTGTGTTTTCTAAAATCCTGGCTTGACTGACTTTCCCAGAATCACCCGGAAAATTCTTACTAAAATTAAAATTAGTTCTTAATTGTTCAGTGCCCTCATTTTGAAGCTACCACTTCTTTGGTGGTTTTTTTTTCAACAATGTGGAAAAGAATGAAAATTCTTTACTTGGGTACTAGGATTTGTTTTCCTCTCTCCCTCTCAGCAACTGAAACTTGGGCTTCATTTATAATATAAGAAAGTCTGGGTTTTGGATTTTGCTAGGAATTTAGTTCATTGTCCAACATAAATGAGTATACATTGAGGTAGTACTATTTTCCTTTCTACGTATAGTCAAACAATTGAAGAAAACCAAAGTTCATAATTCTGATTTAAAATGATACTTTTTTGGCTTCAAAATTTGCAGGTTATTAACACAGGAATAAAAGTCTGGTCTCGCAACAGTGACGGTGAGCAGTTTGGATGTGCCTTCAGATTAGCACAAGAGGTAATTCAGTATCACTGTAATTTCCTGTTTTATTTCCTGTAACACATCTGGCAGAAATTTTGTCAGCTTAAGGACAGTTTATGTTTTCAGTATGGTTTAAAAAGCTGTAAAAACTGTTTTCTGATATTAACTAAAGTACATAGTGTATTTAACTTTTCTATTCTCCTTTAGAAAGTAGAGATTGTATTTGAAATGTACTTATTTATTTATTTAACAGGGAATATATACCTTATATCCGTTCATTCATGCAAGGATTATAAATGTCTGTATAGAAGATGTTAAAATTCTGCTAACCCAGGAGAATCCATTCTTAAGTAAATTCAGCAGTGAAACACAGAAGAAAGTCAAAGATATGGGTAAGCTTCTGATTTGTGTTATGTCCAAATGAGCATTATACAGTCTTTTTAAAACATAGAAGACTTGTCAGATTAGATGTTTACTCTAAAGATTTTGGCTAAATTTATCTTAAATGTAGCTGTTAAATTTTATGTCATTAAATAGTACAAAAGCCCAGTGTGCTGGACGTGGTAGAGCTTTCTGGTCATAGCCCTTGAGGTTTACTGACACCAGAGAACAGAAGGCTCTCCAAATTTATGACCCTCATGAAGCAGTACTGCTAAATAAAGGTTTATGATACACTGCTGATTTTTGCTTCTGTTACTGCTCCTGTTAAAGCTGATTTTGTGGCATTTGCAGTGGTTTCTCATAGCTGTACCTACCAAATTTATTCAGATTTGGTTCTCTTAAGTACGGGAAGCCGTGTCTACCCCTTATATTAGATTTTTTTTCCTCTTCCATACTGGATGTTTGTAAAAACTCAGCCTACTTTTCAGTATCATATCAGGACATAAAATATCATTTTATTTCCAGTCATTACAGTTGGTATGTGATAAGGCAAAATGTGGTGGATAAACTGGCTAAAGAACCCTTAGTTTCTAATATTTGAACTAACATGCTCCTGTGTCCATATTATTACCTACGTGCCTTGCTGGAGTCACTGGGAGGATTAATCCGCTCTTTGCTTTTGTGATTTTATTTGTTGTTTTTATATTTTTGGCAATTGTTTATATAAAACACATACGAATACTTTTGTCTGAAAAAAAAAAAAAGAATTAAAGATTGGAATTGTCTATAGATTACTGCCTTTGTATAGGAAATCCCTGCCCAGTTGTGACACCATGTTCTGTGGCTATCTTAAAACTCCAGATTGTCTGCAGGACTTTAACAGTCATTTTAACATTATACACAGTAATATGTCCTTTTTATTCCTCCTAGCAATGGGAAGCATAGTTCTGAAGTACGACCCTGACCCCGAGTAAGTAGCTGGATTGCCCTTGGTTTATTTCCTTTGAAAATTTGGACAAGACTTGCTTTTTACTCAGAAAAGAAAAAACAAATGGAGGCATAGAGATACAGAAGTTGACAGTAAAGTCAATGCCAGGCAGTTTCTTTTCTTGGCAATTCTTTCTATATTCTACCTTGCCTGTCTGCTGTCAAAAGCAGTTGTAGACTTTAGCCCTGTGAAGGGCAGACATTAATTCTGCCTGTCAGGGCTGCACAATGTCACTACACAAAATTCTTTGTTTCCCTGTTGATTGGACAGGTTGGAATTGAGAAACTTGAGAAATTTAAACCTTTTTATGGTGCATTTCTGTTGATGAAGCAGGATCAGACGCTCTTGAGTTGTTTGAATGCAAATTCACGTCTCACTGCCATTTACAATGATTTTGAAAATATCCGAACCAGAAAATTGTTTAACAGGATGCTGAAATTAGTAGCAGAAATGAGGGTGGGGATTTTTAAGGCTTGCTTGCTATAGGTGAGCTGGAACTTTTAGATTTTAAAGCTACAAAGAATGTCCTTGCATCTTCTATAAATAGGAATAAAATGTATATATTATTAAAGAATATGCATTTAGATATAAGGATATGGCCGTAAAATAAGTTTTCAAGATTAATCTTAGTTAACCAAACATAACTCTTGGTTTGCAGAAAACCTGATTCTCTTCAGTGCCCCATAGTGCTGTGTGGCTGGCAAGGAAAGACCTCCCTGCGTGCTTTTGTGCCCAAGAACGAGAGACTTCATTACCTGAGAATGATGGGAGTGGAGGTGTTCAAAGCAAAGAGGAAAGAGGAGGAATCGGAAAGGAAAACGGAGGAGGAAGCTGAGTGCAAGCAAGCGCCGCGGGAGGAAGGAATGGATGTGGAAGATAAAAACCATGATTTAGTCACAAAAATGGAAGCAGAAACAGGCGAGGAATCTTCCAACACTCCTGTAGAAAGCAGTGCCATGGAAGTAGAAAGTAAAACTGCGGATTTAGAGGAAATCAGTAGAAACACCAGCAATCATGAAAGCGAGGAAAGCAAAGACTGACACAGGTGGTGTGGATGATGAAGTTTCTCCATCTGTCACGTAACAGCTTCCGTGAGGCTCACATCCAGACTTTTGCCTTTAGCTGGAAAGTTCATTTTTAAATTTCAGTTGGAATAAAAGGTTCTCTTTTTAAAGTTTTACCTATTTTATTTTTTAAACGGAAAACGTGAAGAGATTCCTCTTTGCGCTGGTCTTGTTTTTACCCGTTCTCGACTCTGTATTACCAGTGGGTTTTTATGTCTGTTGCTGGCAATGGACCATGCACCAGTAAAGTCAAAAGCCTGTCTTGGAAACAGAATAATGATATATACAAATAAATTGCCTATCATATTGGTCTGAAACTTGTGATGAATCTTCTAAGAATTAAAAAAAAAAAATGGGTTTAATTCAAAAGGCACAACTCCAGGAAAACACTTTTTTTCTCTTGAGACCCCTTAACCCATCTCAACCTGAGAGTGATGTTTATGTAAGTTTATTGATGGGTAAGATGTGAGTATGCACACAAACACATGCATAGGATACCTCAATAGCCACCATTAATATAAAATACTGGCTAATGTTTGCTCAAAGTAAAACACACAGTGTCCTGAAACACACGTCGTGCACGTGTGTGTCGTGTCAGAGGCTGATGTCCAAGGTTATTCTTAAGCATGGCAGTATTCAGTGTCAGGGAGAGCAAATAACCTGAACATCTAAATAAGGGCACTTCCACTGAGCATGTCTCAAACTTCTTGTCCAGAAAGTTGCCTGGTTACGACTCTCCCATCTCTAATTTTTTGCAAGATACATGTTTATAGCTGAAACCGTAGTTTAAAAATTAGGTGGTGATGTATATACTGTGGTATAGAAGATGCTTACAAGATGTGATTTAGGTATAAGAGAGGGATTCACTCGATCCAACAAAAAAGCAGATGGCCATCTCAGAATTTCATTACATAAATTCCATCCTTTGTGGCATAGCTTCTGCAATACTCTGTCCTTGCTATCGAGTTGACCTGAAAGGAAAGTGACTGATAGAAGATAAGTCGTATCCTTCAGCAGGACTGTGTGATGCAAGTATTTCACAGGCTGTTCTCATTGTCAAACTCAATTTTATGATTCTGATTTTTACTGACAAACTCTTAATATCACTTGGATCCTTTTGCTGTACCTTCCTGCAACAGACTTCTGGATGCTTGTCCTTGAACTACTTCATCAAGAGGAGTATTCCTGAGGGAGAGGTATAAAACCGAAATAATGACATGTCCTCTGATAAGATATTAAGTCTCATGCAGTGAAAAAGCATTGACAGGAGTCATTTTCCCCTTGAGAATCCATAAAAGTAGGTTAATAAAAATTCAGTTCCTGCCCTTGTAGTTTGCTTGTTGGAGCTATTTTCAAAACTTTAGGTTTTGTTCATTCTTTGGATTGATAATGGTGATTAGACAGGTTCGTTTCTTGGCAGCTCCGTATGCTGAGTAGATTTTTTTAAATGGTGTGATCTTCTTAATGAAATCGGTCAGAAAAAAAATATTCCATGGCAATTTCAAACTTAAAGTATCACATTTATCATTGGTTTTCATACCTTTGCAGTTATTCTGAGATAGTATCAGAAAGGGAGGAAGGGTGAAAAATCATTGTCAATTTTGAAGTCCTCCTCTTCCACATCACAGTCATGCACTGTTCACCACTCGAGAGAGCTAGTTCTAAGGCAGTCAATCTAAAGACCTGTTTAAAGCATGAAAGTACCAGAGACCAAGTACTGAAAACCTATAAAGAGCTCGGAGCTTGTTCTGGATGATGCTGTAGCTATGGGTGCCCTGGAGCAGGAACTTTACATCCTGGTTCAGCTGGTGACTCTGCCAATGGGACAAATTATCCGGACAGGAATACTTGTGGATGCAGCAGATTCACATAATTAGATCAGCAATAGTCTAATTGCATAGGAAGTGAGGCGGTCCTATTATTTTTGCTTTAATTTCCATGCCTAAAATTGTAGATAGGGCTTGAAAAGCCTGTCCTAGCTTCCCAGGTTGGCTGTCTTTGAAACAGGGAGCATTTTGTTGATTTTTCTGTGCCGAGAAATGCAGAATGTGCTATTCCATCTAAAGGTCAGATGCTGAACCTCTTGTTCACTGGCTCTGAACATCAATAACAGCATGAATGACAGAAAGCCTCTTAAATCACCCAATTGGAAGTTCATAAATTCTTGCTAGCAGGCCATATTAAATGTGAGATAGATACTCTTTGCAGTTTTGCCTTAAGTATTTACCTAATGTTAACCAGTTTGGGGAATTTTGTTAGAATTTGGATGATTTAGTTTGCCCCAAAATTTATACATGATAATTTAATGCTTTTGAGGTGAATTTCTTTTCCTTAAGCATCCGAATCCTATTAAAAGCCAATGGGAACTTCTCAGAGCATTTATACCCGTTCCTGCCTATAAACTTCAAATTTACTCTTAGGCAGTAAAATGAACCCCTTGAGCTCCTGTACTAATCCCAATTCTGGATTGCACCAAAGGAGAATTTGTGTGTTGCTCTCTTCCAGTGGGAAAAGTCCAGCACAGAAAACCACAATTTTCTTGCTGACAGAGTTGGGAACAGCATTGGCTCGTGCACTGTTTTCTTTCTACGACAATTTTGTAAAGAGCTTTAAAAAATATAGACCTGCTATTCTGTCCATACCTGTTATTTCCAAGAAAAGTCCAGATAAAATTGGCTGAATGGATTTTTAAGGTAACTATTTAGTGTCTTTTTTTTTTTTTTTGCCTTTTCCTAAAGTGTATGTTGTTACCTAAACAAAGCTAGGTAACAACGGGCTAGAAAGAAGTCAAATACAATAACCATTGTTACGGTAAGTGCACCCACATTGCTACACAGGAACAACAGAAAAATCACAGTGCTGAAGTTTCCAAGTGTTTAATAGCAACAGTGAGATTCATCAACAGAATGTCAATACTTGGGCCACCAGCATGCAAGGCTGGACAAAACCCCACAAAAACTGTATTACTGCCTCTCCCAGCGGCTCTCCAATGCCTGTGCTGGTACTGGCATCACCAAGCTGCAAGTAGATTGGTTTTTCCTCCTCTTTTTTAATAGTTAACCAGAGGAATTTTATGTCACCCATGAAAAAGAGATGCAAGGTCATTTACATTTATTCTCTCATCTGGCATTGGGCTTCCTTCCAAATAGAGCAGCAGAGCAGAACTCTGGCACGTATCTAGTGTTTAAAATGCATCATCTGCTGCCGTGACTGAGGCAGCAAGTATCCTTTTGTCTTCCAGGGTTATGCTAAATGCGCAGAAGTCAGCCCGTTTGACAAAAATGAAGAGAATAATGGCACTAGGCAGCTCTGTGGTGCACTGCTGCGCCACACGGTGACATTTAACCGGAGTCTCCATCCTTGGAGGTGTTAAAGTGTCAGCTACGTGAAGTCATGGCTGGCTTAATTTAGTGCTGGCCCTGCTCTCAGCAGGGGCCTGGATGAAACCTCCGGAGGTCCCTTCCAGCTGCCACCTTCTGCGCCTCCGAGGAAGTTCTACAATAAAAAATCATTAGATTCTTTTCATTATTTTTATTTTATTATTTTTACTTTAGTGGAAGATTGTAACTGCATGTTTGAAAGCAAGCTAGTATGAACGGACTAAGCTTTTTTTTTATTATTTTTTCCTGAATATTTAGTTTCTTGTGGACGAACTGATAATCACCACACAACAACTACACCCTAGGCTTGTGCTCAGTTTTAGCGGGTAGAGTTGAGGCACTGCCATTTCCTGAAGCCGCACAAACTGCTCAGATCTGCATTTGATTATGCTTTGAAAATATATAAGATGTTTAGTACTCTGAAAAGTACTAAACATAGAGTGTCCCTTCACTGCCCAGTAAGAATGAAAGCCCATTACTGAGAAAAACATATATTTACATACGTATATATGGATGTATACTGTACATGTTCCAGACATAGCTGGTGTTAGACGCTCAGGCTGTGCAGCAGCTCTCCCGTGGATGCCTCCCACGCACCCACGGGTGACTCTGCGAGCTGCTGCAGACGGGGGCTTTGCAGCAGCAAGGCTCCCAGCCCACCAGTCTCTGGTGGTTGGCTTGGATCTCCTGATGCTTCCAGCAGCCAGCTGTCACACTCGCTGGTCTCTCCAATGTCCAGCCCAGCCTCGTGGTCTCTCTGATACTTGGCTCGTTGTTTTCCATTGGTTCCACCCCTAAACATCCTCACAGAAAATCTTGCACAATCCCCAGATGCTCCTTCCCATCGTGCTGGAGTTTCTCCCACACCATTATAGGCAGCAGCCCCCTCAACCTGCAAGGTGATCTGGGGAGAGGGTCTCACATCACTGACTCGGCTGGTGGGTGTCACACTTGGACAACAGGGTTGTTTCTCCTCTTGTGGTAGCCCTGGGAGTGCTGAGCCTTGCTGCTTGTTTCCTCTAACTAGGTTAGTGCAGTTTCCGCCACTGTTCCTCTGCTCCTTGTGTTTAAGCTTTTAATCACATAAACTAACTCCATGAAGAGCACTTTGCTGTGCAAGGTGCTTGCATGTGTCCTGCTCCACTGACCTTGAGGACTCTGGTATGACTGGCAGGTCTTTCATCTATCCCGGGGAATTTACACCAAGACTTCCTCGGGGCCTGGAGGCCCTTCAAAGCATTGAGGTTTCCAAAACTCTCCACACAGAGAACAGTAGAGGGAATTTTGGCCAAACCCCTGCCCTGCAAAGCCTACATATTTAAGCAGGTGGTGGGAATCCTAGGTGCTTTAGAGGACTGGATGGACCTCATTCACTGCATGGGATGTCACGCTTGCTTCATCTACTCCATCTCCCAGGAGGTGAGGACTGATCTGTATTCCTCATTTCTCTCCTGTCTCGAGAAAGACATTTCTGCCAGGTCTTCCTCTGCAGAGCTGCCTTCCAGCAGATCAGCCCCAGCCTGTACTGGCACACGGGCTCATTTCTCCCTAGATGCAGGACCCTGCACTTGCCTTGTTGAACTCCATGAGGTTCCTCTCTGTCCATCTCCCCAGCCTGTCCAGGTGCCTCTGAGTGGCAGCACAGCCCCCTGGTGCATCAGCCACTGCCCCCAGCCTGGCATCATCAGCAAACCTGCTGAGGGTTCCTTCTGCTCAATCACCCAGATCATTAATGAATTTAAACAGGATTGGCCCCAATATCAAACCCTGGCATACCCCATTAGTGGTCATATTTCATGTGTGGATCACCTTTAATATAAAGATAAGTACTTTTCCAGCTGAGAATATATATGTCATTGTGAAAAGCAGCTGGAATTTGTGAAAATGCCTTGTCACGTTTACTCAGAGGACCAATATTTTTTCTAAAATTATGGATTATGGAGATAGAAAATATGTTTCTCATCTCTGTCTGCTCTGCAGGCTGGAGTTAAAGGGCACAGCTATATATAATTTTGAAAAAGGACTAGCCAGAAGCTCACAGACCCTTCCACCCCCTTTGCACGTAGGTCCTGCAGGCAAAGAGTACTTTAGTGCTTCAAGTCCTGCTGTCTGATGGAATGGATCTGCTCTTGGGGACCATCTGAGAGCACTAAGGAAACAGCAATGCAAACTGCTTCTCATAACCTCACCCAGGATCCTTTTTGGATTTCTGAGGGGAGAGTCTGCTTTAATTTGAAATCCTCTTAAATCTACAAGATAGGATTTTGCATAATGGAGTTTCTGATCCCAAGGAGAGTAGAATCCAATCAACTATTTCTGATCCCAAGGAAAGTAGAATCCAATCAACTATTTCTCCCCGCTAAAAAAAAAATAAAATAAATAATCTCTGACATTTGGATAGATGAAAGATAAGGTTTTTCCTTAGTTTGGACCATTATTAAGGCTTGTAGGTAGGCAAGTTAGCCCAGTATGTGCACTCTTTGGTGCAAGAGCATAGGAATATCATAAGGTCTGCCTATTTGAAGCAGATTGCTTCTCATTTTGATGAAAACAAAAAATCTGTGAAGAAAGAGGATACCTTATTACTTTGGGCTTTCACCCTTTCACATAGAGAACAGGCAGAACTGTGCATAACTGGCCCATAACCAGATATCTGCTTTTTCTGAGGAAAGCTACTTCTGTCTTTTCTTATTGTTTATAGGGTGTTAAACATGAATCTACAGAAATGTGGAGCTACCTGAGCTAGAAGACACTTTCTTTTGCACTGTTGTTAACCTGGAGAAAACAAAAGGTGCTTTTGGAAGCACACCTTCCAAAACTGTCAAACTTCTCTCCTACAGATTAATTTACACCTATGAATATTTTTACAACACCTCATATTTTGTAGTCTCAGTCAATCTGTTCTCAGTTCCTAAAACTGTTGTTTGCACAGGTATGGGCCCTATAGCATTTATAGTAAACCTCTTTTTTTATTATTTATTTTATCTTATTTTTAGTTTATATTTTACCCTCTCTTAGCTTTGAATCCATTTTTTTTTTTAAGTTAAGGGAGTTCAACTGGTCTGATATACTCCTTAGTTTTCTTTCTTGGGTGGGCTTTTAAATCAATCACTGCAAAATTAACTATTTGAATTTTTATTGTTGTAATAAAAATAGAGTTTTAAATGCCACATTGTCCCATAATGATCATGAATTTCAGATAGCGATGGCAGAACCAAGCAAGTTTAGGACACTTTCATTTTCTACAGAAATCTAGAATCTAGACAGAATTGTCTGGCTGGGTGCTACTGAATGACAACCTGAGAGGCAGAAATCTTGGTAGGATGTTCAAAAGAGTTTGCAAAATCATCCTCATGTAAAGAAATACTTGTGGAATGTGTTGATGTCAAGATGTTTGGCTTGATTTGGGTGGCTTATGAGCCCATCCAAAAAAAATAAAAAAGATTGGTGGAAAAGAGCAATATATTTATGTGCTGATGGGTCTCTTGTAGGTCCTGTGTCATGTCAGCCAGCCCCATGGAGAAGTTTCAGATGCTCTAGAACATCTTAATGACAGTTAGAGACAAACCTAGGAAGCTGTATCAAATATAAGCATCATTCACCACAACTGACAAGCAATTCACTTGCTTCCCATGGAGAATGAGTTTATGCTGCTTTTCACATAATATTATTTGAATTCAGTCCCACGGTTCACGAAAATTCACATAATACCTGACTCAAACCCCTTGAATATTAACTAATTCTTTAATGTTTTCCTTAAGGAATTGAAGCAGGTCATGGAAGTGGCGTGCTTTATTACGAACTGAAATTACATAAAAGTTTTGCAATATTAGAATGAAATGAAATCTTTAATCATGCTATTACAGAGATCACTGTTCCCTCTGAGAAGAAACGACAGGGAGAATGTAATAGTAATGGGAAAATAGTTACTCGGGCTTTCTAAGAAGTTTGAACACAGGGTAAAATATTCATATTTTGTTCTGCAGTCTGGCTCGGCACAGCAGTGAGAGGATAAGTAATTCTATTGACTTTAGTGAACTACCTATACTGAACATGAGAACAGAATTTAGCCCAGTTCATAGAAAAGTGTATTAAATTAGATTTGATCTGCATTTTTCATGGATTCAAGCATCATGAATCAGGCTATTTTCCAATATTCTTTGTAGAATCTCAACATTTTTCAAAAAGCTAGCATGATTTTCTGTCCCTCTAAACTAATTTTCTGTCTGCTTCATGGCAGACTAAACTGCTTGTCAGAACATCTCTAAGGTAGGTCCACTAAACAAAAAATACAGAATCACAAAAACAACAACAAAAAAAGAATAATTTAAGCTGGAAGGAACTTCTGGAGGTCATCCAGTTCAGTCTCCTGCTCCAAGAAGAGCTAATGTCTGACCTTAATGTGCAAACAAGAACAGTGGCATAGAGATGCTGATCATAAAAAGAATGTAAACATCTCAAAGAGCTGATAAGGATGACAGTTGTATTTGAATTTATGACCAGAAGAAACATACATACACATATGTATGTTTGCATGTATAAATATGTATATATAT
>VZSG01000050.1:2088986-2099380 GCA_013398315.1 Nothoprocta pentlandii
CTTTTTTCCCCTTCTATGTTGTGTGAATTTGCACAGCCTGTCTGGCATCCGGTAGTTTGCTAGGCTAGATGATTTCATGTTAGAAAGATTCTTTTACAGCACGTTCAAATCAAGATGTAAACTTGGAAGTGAGAGTAAATTATGGCAGTGTTCAGGTGTCTGATTTCACGAGCAGCCGTCTGCTTGGTGGCACAGAATTAGGCTAGTAAAAATTGTCATCACAGGGAGGAAGAGCCACACACAATAGGCTCACAGCGTAGCTCTCGAGTTAACGTGCTCGTCCTTCACCTGTCGCTCAGATGCTCTTGGTTTGCTGTGTTCTGGTGTGTTTCTGACTATAGGGCTGCATTAGGGAGACTTTGCACTCGTTAGTAGTTTAGCAATCAGCAGTTTTACGTCTTCCATTTTATTTGAGAACAAAATGACTTTTTGCCAGTTTCATTTTATTTGTATGGCAAAGCAAAAATATGCCTATGTACTTGCTGATTCAAAGGCATTTATTACCCTTAACACTTGTATGGACAATGTCTCCTCCTCCTCCTCAAATTGCTAGGTGCCTTATTGCTGGGTGCTTAGAATTATTAGCACATGATAAGCACCTTTGGGCTGGCTTTCTTCACTTGGAAAGGAAGCAGTCTTCTGCTTCATGTGGGAGGGCTCCTCTTGTTGACTGGGAGAAATTAGGTAACTAATTTGTTTCCTTGCTTTTAATTTCCAGAAAGACTGGAGCTTTAAGGAAGGTATAAAGGCTAAGCCTGTTTGCAGCCCCAGCCTTGTTGTCTTGAGTTGTCTTTTGAAAATGGGTGACACAAGCTGTGTTTTAAAGGGCACTTTTGAGTACAGAAAGACAGCACCGTGAATGATTCTGTTTCTTGGTGGAAGTCACATCTGGAATGTGATCATTTAGATGATGTCTCTTTTATTTTCAGATATATAGATCAAGGTCGTAATCCTCAGCTTTATACTAAGGAGTGTCTGGAGCGAGCTTTGGCTAAGAATGAGCAAGTAAAAGGAAAAATTGACACAATGAAGGTAAACTAGAAATAAGGAAAGTGCAAATGCATACAGAGCCTCTTTTTGAAAAGTCCTCACTTCTCTGTAAACTTGTCTATTTGCAACTATTTGTGCAACTATTAATTTTTCCTTGTTAGGTGACTTGCATTAGGGATTGCTCTGCATATCTGTGTTTTAACCGATGCTGATACGGCCTGAAAATTTCCAGTTTACCCTGTAGTTGGAGAGGTGGCAAACTTCATGGCTTGTTTTGGGTTTTTTTTTTTTTTTTGTTTTGTTTTGTTTTTGACAAAATGTGTGTATTTGTGTTAGTGAACAGAGTGGGGCTACTCCATTTTGTAGTACTGGTGCGACAAAAGATTTGTCAGCACAGTCTAATCGTCATGCAGCGACTCACAATCTATGCCAGCAGGTAGGCTGCATTTTGATCTGAGAATAACCTGAACCTTCTCTTACCCTGTTTAACCACTGGAATTTACTGCCAAAATACAAACTGAAAAACAGTTCAGTAAAACTCAAGAAAGGGTTATTAGTGCTTCAGAACAATTCTAGGCTAGATTTGAAGTTCCTATAGAGTAGGGCAACTTGTGCTGCAGAATGCACGTCACAAGCTACTACTCTTTCTTTTGGTACTACTCCATGCTTGTAAAAGGTGTAGGAAGAATTATATGTCCTATTGTGGGATGGAGGGAATTTCATATCAAATTAAGTGCCCCTTTTCTCTGCATTAATAAGGTCATCTAAAAATAGTTTTATTTATTATTGAGAAGGTATAATTGGAGCACAGCATATTTTAACAGTGAAATAATGTGACTAGTTACTGGAAACCTTAGTCAAAACACGATGAGTGGATCTCATTCTGCTCCGATTCCAAGTTCATCCTGACAGATCTTCATCTAGTAATGGGAGGTGGGGAGTTGTGAAGTGTTTAGAGCCTTTAAGAATCAGACAGATTCTTACCGATTTCTATTTTTTGTGCAAGTGCAAATGCTAGATAGTTTATTGGAGATTAAAAATACAAAATATTTTCTTGTGCCTGATGCTTTCCTAGCAGATTTTACCTGCTCGCTTTCTGTGAATTTTGTAATATCATTTTCTTTGGTGTGTGTGTGTGTGTGTCATTTTTGTTTTGTTTTTAAATAGTTCTTTCTAGTCATTGAAATGTTTAACTAGGCTTTGTTGTATAGAAACACTTGTATTCAGCAGATAATACTATTTGATGGACTAAAAGTAAATGGTGCAGGTGATCTTTGTGCATTTTCTTCTCTTTCCAGAAATTTAAAAGTCTGTTAATTCAGGAGCTAACCAAGGTGTTCCCTGAAGATATGGCCAAGTACAAAGCTATTCGAGGTGAAGATCCTCCTCCTTAGGTTGGCCTTCAGTAGCTCTAAAAATGTGAATTCTATGAATTGATGCTTACCTCTCTTTTTATAAAAAGCTTTGTTCGGAGGGAGGGTGAAAACAAGCATTCAAAACAACTGTACTAAAAGATATGACAATGGTAGACTGGAAAGGAACTTGATGATTGCTGATGGTTCTGCTTTGAAGCTACTGAATCTTTGTGCAAGCTTGTGTTCAAAGATTGCAGTTGAACTTCCCTGTGACACCTGCAGTCAATTATATTCCACAAAGTGCATTTCCAGAGCAGAAAAATACATTATTTTGGCTTTTGATAAATGTGCTCCAGGACTACGAATTTTCATTTGTAAACTGCTTTTTGTATTGCTTTTTTTTTTTTTTTTTTAAAAAAAAAGGACTGCTTCCATTTTGTAAAATTTCACTGAAATGGAATCCATCGAGGCAACTGCAGTTTTCATAGTTCTTAAGAAAGTGTAGCTAAGAAGACATTTTTGTTCTGTTTGCTGCTACTGAGGATTTAGAAACTGAGCACATTCAGGGACTGGCTCCTCAATAATGTTTATTTTGTGTAATAATATTTAATGTAGACACTTTTAATTCTATTAGTTTTCTGTAAGCACGTTGTACAATAAAAAAATTGAAGAAATTCTAGCATGTTTCAGTTCAGTGCTGCTCTTAATGAATTGAGCTGTGACAAGCAGTACATTAGTACATTCCTAACTCCCAGAGGGATAAAATTGTATCAAAGCTTGTGTGCTAAAAGTTTATATTTGAAGCTAATATAAAGCTACTGTTTTTTTTCTTGCAAAGCAAGGGATAATAGCTGAAGCAGGAGATTTTGGCAGATCAGTTATTGTGTCTCTGATAGCTGCAAATCCTCTATAAAATTGATTTTTTTTTTTTTTTTTTTTTTTTTGACGGGGGAATGTTTAGTGGGTATAATATGGAGCTGATATGAAACATTTTTGCTTGGAACCACTTTTTCAAAAGGTGGAGTCATTTCAACATTTCAAGAGTATTTCAACATTTGAAATACTAAGACATCAACCATCACTATTTTTATTGATTATATATATAAATATAATTAATGGGCATGCAAAGTTGAGTGTAACAAACCCATAAAGCCTGGGTAGGGAGTGCAGACAGTATATGAGGTGAAACAACATATTAAAGTTGTGTCTTCACTTGGGGAACCAGAAGCAGAATCCAGTTCACTCCCCAACCACGAGTGTTGGATGTGTTTTAAAAGGGTAATTAGAGAAATTAAGCTTTTGTTTTAAAAAGAGAATTTTTCATTTATAGAATCACAGAATAATAGGGAAGGTGGAGTGGGGTAGGAGGGACCTCTGGCACTTGATAACTCCCCTGAGAACAGGGACAGCTGGAACAGGGGCAGCTTGTCCCAGTCAGGTTGTAGTTATCTCCAAGGATGTAGAATCCATAACCCTTCTGGACAGTCTGATCAGTGTTTGATCATCTATACAGTGAAAAAGGTTTGGGTTTGTTTTGATTTTAGAAGTGATTGGATGACATGTGTTGTGTTTGTGCCCCATTCCCTTACGTATCTACACATTGATAAGACCTGCCCTGAACCTTTTCAATTCTAAACAATTCCAGAGTTTCCATTCCAGTTCTCAGCCTCTCTTAGTAGGACTGGTGATCCAATCCCTTAGTCATTTTAGGGACTCTTTGTAGGATTTGCTCTAATATGTCTGTTTCTTTCCTCTACTGAGGAGCACAAAACTGGCTACAGCGCTCCAGATGTGATCTTGTCAGTGCTGAGTAGAGGATCAGCTCTGACCATCTGCTCACAAAACTCTTCCTCATGCAGCCCATGGTGCTCTTGACCTTTTTTTTTTTTTACCATGGGGGCACCTTCCTGGCTCATAGTCAACTTGTCCATCTGGACCCCTATGTGCTTTTCTGCGAAGTTACTCTTGAAGTAGTTTTCCCCCAGCACGTACAGATACACGAGGTTATTCCTTCTCAGGAATCTCCTCTTCTCCAGGGCTCAGTATTTGCCTTTTCTGATCATTTTTTTCAGCCATTGTCCCTCTAAAAAGCCATGCAACCTTCTAATGTACTAGCCACTCCTACCAGTTTTGTTTTTATCAGCAAACATTCTGCAGGTGGGTTTGGTCCTGTCATTAATGAAGCTAATAGGAACTTCAGAAAACATTTCTTAACAGTGAGGGTGCCAGAGCACTGGAACAGGCTGTCCAGGGAGGCTGTGGAGTCTCTGGAGATCTTTAAAACCTGCTTGGATGCAGCCCTGTGCCCTGTGCTCTGGGTGACCCTGCGTGTGCAGGGGGGTTGGACTAGATGACCTCTGAGGTCCCTTCCAACCTTAAGCATTCTGTGATTGTATGATTCTAATAAACATTGGTGGCCGCAGTACCAACACCTGAGGTGCACCAGTAGTGACTGGCTACTATCTGGACTGCGTGAGGTGATTATAATCTGCTGAGCCTCCCAGTTCAGCTAGTTTTCAGTCCACCTTGCTGTTCATTTATCTAACTCATATTTCATTAGCTTGTCTAGTAGGATGTTTTGGGAGATGGTCTCAAAAGCATTGCTAAAGTCAAGATATACAACATGCACATGCTCTGCTCTCCCCTCATCCATCAAATCAGACATCTCATCATAGAAGGCTATCAGGTTGGGCAGGTATCACCACCTCACCCTTTGGAAATCCACAGTGACTACACCCAATATGCTTGGAAGTGGTTTCCAGGATTAGTTGTTCCATCGCTTTCCAAGGACTGAAGTGAGACTGACCAACCTGTAGCTCCCCAGATGACACTGTCTTCTAGTCCTCAGGCACCTCCCCTAATCATGATGATCTTTCAGAGATAATCAAGAATGGCTTCACAATGACATTGACCAGCTCCCTCAGCGCTTGTGGGTGCATCGCACTGGGTCACCTAGACCTGTGGATGTTCAGGTGTTTCCTGACCTACTCCACTTTCACAGAGGGTAACTCTTCCTTTCTGCATTTTTTTCCTCTGGTCTCTTCAGCCTGAGATGCCTGAAGATGAGTTTACCAGAAAAGAACTAAGTAAAAAAAAGCATTCAGTATCTCTGCTGCGTCCTTTGTCACCAAGGCCCACAACAAGCCCACATTTTCCCTTCATCTTCCTTTTGTATGTACTTGTAGAAGCCTTTTTATTGTTGTTGCTCTTCACATCTCTTGACAGACAGGTTGCAGACAGGTTTTCACTTTCCTAACCTCATCCTTAGGTTTTTTTTTGCCTTTGGTATGTTATAAAATTGAATGCTAAAATTGAATTCTAAAATGAAGGAGATGAACATTGTTTGAAAATGCTAATGTATTAATGGAGCTACAGAGACCTAAATTCACTCTGCCTTTTGGCATGCAAATGTATATATGTAATTTATGCTGACGTTCAGCAGATGTCGTTTATGACTTACATGAGACTGATATTTATTATGCTGATAGAATACCTCTGGTGGATGTACTCTTTGTTGAAGAGATGCATGTGTTAAAAACTCCTGAGAGAGATGAAATACCCAGAATTAGCATGAGATAAGTGACAATAATGAAAAGAATGCCAGTGGAAAATGAATAGATAGTAAAATACCACCAGATTGGTAAGCAGTGATAGAAAGAGCTTGACTAATTATAATGTAATTTAGCTTGTTTTTTCCTTCTCTGACCCTTCAGATATGTGCTAATAATGGCAAATGAATCTTCACAACAGGGTGCAAAGTAGGTATAAATATGAAAATCACCTTTTAAAGCTTGGTCAGCATATGTAGGTAGACTGGGTTAGATTTAAAACCTGACAGCATGTTGAATATTGTAACTCATAATGCAAAATAGTTCTTACTGTAGCACCAAAAAATAGAGAATAAGAATAGATTAAGAATAGATTCTTAATGACAGGTTCTTTTCCTTGCCACCTTGACAAACTGTGAACCCCTTAAAGATTAAATCACTGCCTAATGAACACCAGTCTGGAAGAGTAAGACCCCATTTACAGAAGGCTGTGGTATTAACTTAAGGTACTTCAAACTGGATTAAAAATGCTTTACTAATTCAATTTAAAGTAAAACTTTGATTTAAAAACTTTTCCCCATAGACATGCCTTAAGAGAGTTTTAAGTTAGCCCTTTATAGGAGACAAATGAAAAGCATACAGACCTAGCTGTTAGCACAATTGGTGCCCTTCTTGGTACTGAACAAGGAGATATAAATTTAGAGCATGGCATACTGAAAAGCTATTTTGTGAGGTTAGCATCCTTTTCTACTACACTGATTTCCTTTTTGCTCCCTTAGGACAAGAATATGTATAGAAATGTCATTACAAATGGGAGAAAGAAAGAACCAAAAGAACTGATTGAACCTGGAATTGAAAAAGACCAGTTCTGAGCCACTGAATGCAATCTTCCATAGGAGACAGAAGCATTTAAACAATCACGTACAAGGGTGCACCAAAGAGCTACTTCATGCACCACCAAAACCTGCTCTTTACAGTATGTCCCAGGAAGGATTTAGGATAGATCAAGGACATGCATAATTGCTCAAAGCTGTGCAATAAGCACAGACTTTGTTAAGTAAAAATACTCAGCTGATTCTGTGAAGTGAGTTGTGCCCCATTCAAAGTCTGGTAGGTCCTGAGAGTGTGAAATTAGGTAAAATACTTCCTTGACCTATCGCAATCAGTTAAATGTTTAGGACGTGAGCTAGATGTGTTATATAGCTTCCCAAGGCATTGTTATTACTTCTTGGAGCACTGACACATGCTACCCAATATTTTATTTCTGTAGCCAGTGTGATTATTTCAGAGGAAGGCAAAAAAAAAAATCCTGGGAGAAATAAAATCCTCCCGTAAGAGAAGAAAAAAGAATCTTTAATAACTGTAGCATGGAGACATGGGAATAACTAAAGCATGAGATTAATTCAATATAGACATAGTATGAATGTGAAGGATCAGTGAAGAATGAGCATTTTTTCTTTCGCCTTTCCACATTTCCTTCTAGTTATATGATGATAAATATCTATCTGATAAAAAAATCAACATGCAAGAACTCATATTGTCTGTTTTAATTTTACACTCCCTAATCACCTCTATATCTTAAGACAATGCTTTTCCTAAACTCATGACAACTGAAATAACTTCTTGTTCCCTGTCTTCTATCTAATACCCAGTCCACATTTGTTATCAATGTCATCTTATGCTAGAATTATCATTTTAACTTCAGTAATACTTTGAATTCCTTGATTACTGACTACCTTAATAAAAACTTTTTTTGTGTGTGTCACCTCCAAAATCACATTTTGCTGGTCTGGACAGGCTGATCTATGGCTTTCTCTCCTCATATGACAGACACTCCATCTTCCATCACTCTTCCTGGTATCTAATCCTTAGGTTTTCACTGGCAGTTTTCACAGACTCTAGATGAATTGTTGAGGATTCTGCTTGTCAGGAGCATGACCTCTTTGTGCAAGGCAAAAATAGAAGCCTAAACAAGAACTGATACAATTTCAGCATTATTCTAGAAGAATCACTTAAGCACTTATATGCTTAAATGCAGATTGAAAATCCATCAACTCCTATTTCTAAAAGCTTGACAAATGTTCCTGTTAGTGGTACAGAGGTGCCAAGAAAACATATTGTGTAGTAATATAACCACAGAAAAATGTTAAGAGTCTGTCTAGTACAACCTCTTGCTCAAAGCAGGCACTAGATCAGGTCTAAAAGAGCATGAGAGAGATAGAAAAAGAGAGAGAGAGAGAGAGAAAGAAAACAAACAAGCAAAAAAGAGATGATTCTTGTCTGCATTTTATCAGTTTCAAAAATCCAACAGATTGTAACCATTTCAGTACCAGTGTAGTGGCCAGGTCCCTGAATGCACTGACGGAGCAGCCATACGGGCTCTGACAGGCCTCACCTGGGGCCTCCAGAACAACCTTCTGACCAGGGCCTCCAGCTAAGCTTAGGCCTGGGTGTCAGTCTCTGCCTGAGCTGTGTTGTAGGTAATTGTGTTTCCAGTTGTAGCTGTCTATGGACCTCCTTGACCTGGGCCTTGGCCAATGAAGTGGCTTTCCTGCTTGACCTCAGAGCACTCAGCACTTTGCCTCATGGTGATTCCTGGACCACATCTGACTCGGGTTACTATCAGTAGACCTGACCTGTGGATTGACTTTCTGACTTGACCTCAGATGTGCCTCTTTACAAGTCTCTCTGGTGACCTGGAGTTTGATTAACCCTGGCCACCATCCCTGGACGTGGCCATAGGACCTTGCTTGGAGCAAGTGCTGCGTGGGTAGGCCCTTGTCCTGCTGACCTCAGGAGGTTCAGCTCGCTGTCCCTTAGGGAATCTGGCCCTTGTGGCTCCTGGACATCTAGTGTTGCCCCAAAAATGTTTCGTATGTGCATGTCCATATTATAGCAGTCTTACACACATAATGCCACTGGGATTTTGTTTATTTTATCCTTCTACTCCATAATGTAATGTCTATTAAAGAACATAACCCCATTGACTTATTTTTCTACACTTCTATTTTTTCATATTAAAAAAATCCAATGCTTTGATTGCTACTGTTTTATGCTTTTATGCAACACACATACTAATCTCAATTATGCTTCAATAACATAGCTGGTATGTTCCTTTGATAGTTCCCAGCAATTGGGTTGTTTTCAGTGACATCATCTAAATCCTTAGGCATTCCTTAAGATATTCTAATACTTAAACAAAAACTCCATTCAAACACTTTCTTTTGTTTTAACAAAAACTTTACCTACTCCCTGCCTCCAAACACGTTAGCTAACTGCTAATTATGTTTGTTTAACCTGCAAATTGTCTCAAAGGTTTGTTGCAGTGAGATGAAATAAGCATCCTTTAATGTGTTTTATTCTTTTACAGAATTGTTTATTCTTTCACATGTAAGTCTTAGGAACTAAGTTATATAGACAGTATTTCAATAATTATTTACAATGTCAAAGTAAACTGACAGACACTACTTCAGTAGGATTTCCAAGTGATAAATGCATTATTTTGCTGTAACCCTATTTAGCTTGTTACTTTATCTCCAGTCAGTATTTTTCAGATGACATTACAGATGATGATCATCCTTAAAAAGATATATATTTGAAAAGATAGATTGTGAGAAGCTATCATTCACATAGCAAATCTGATCTTGAAAACTCTTTGAGATAATACTGTGTCATCAAATAGGTCTACCTGTCTTTTTTGGCATGTTTATTTTTACTTATGTTATCCATGCTAATGCATCTTTTTAAAGTTATCCTAAATACAACTGCATAAAAATCTTAAACACCTGATTTCATTTACATTTTATCTATATAAAACCTCTAAGTATATAAATACAAACACATATATATATATAAATGCAGATCGGTTTTATCTTTTTTTTTGGAAATCTAATCTTTTATCCTAATGATTTCTAACACTCACATAAAACTAGTCTTTTGTTTCAACATATCTAATTCCTCAGTATAAACAAATCATTCCAGAAGCACTAGACCCTCTTCCCTAGGTACTGTGTGTCTTGTCTCCGTTGCAGCATGTCATAGATAGGCCTATTTTGGTTTCTGTTAAAATATAAAAAAAATATAAAATAAAAATAAAACAAAAAAAACCCAAAATCCAATAACCCCTCTCTCCACACATGCACACACACACGGAAGAACTGTAGGAAATATCTATGCTATCCCTTCTGCAAGGAAAGATCTAATAAACCATGAAATAATAGAAAGATTCAGGTTGGAAAGGACCCCTGGAGGTTGTCTAGTCTGACCCAAAATAGTTGGCTCAAAATAATTCTCTGTAGCTTCAGTGAGATCCCATGGTTCAGGACCTGACAGAAACCTTCTGTCATCCCAATATGAAGTCTCTCTTTTTCACAGCATCTTTCTGTGTTGCGCTACAACCTGTTTTGTTTGTTTGTTTTTCAAAACTGCTGCATGACTTGTACCTCACGCTGTGTTTGTGTAGGTGAGGACTTACATCTATGTGTAGAATATCGAGATGATG
>VZSG01000050.1:2108178-2203983 GCA_013398315.1 Nothoprocta pentlandii
TGTCCAGGTCCCTATGGATGGCAGCACAGCCCTCTGGAGTATCAGCCACTCCATCCAGTTTGGCATACAAGTGCATGCCTTGTCCTCATGTCCTCATGTACACAAACTACAAAAAATAAGGTGCACAACTTTCATATGGCGTTTTATTATTTTTATACCTACAAAATCAGATCTATGGACCTTAAATGTCATTAATGCCTGGTAGCAAAAACAAAGTGTACAAAAAGACAAATATCACGGAATTTTCCAATGGGCCACCCAGCTGACTATATCTGTCAGGAAATTGATTTTTTTTTTCTTGAGCAATAACCTTTGAATAACAACCACTGATATTCTCTGCATCCACCCTTTGTTCTAGTATACTCTCTGGTATATACTCTTATACTCTTCTTGTAGAGTATCCACTTTCAGAAATGTACTGTACAAAAAAAGGATCATCTTTCTTATGGGCACAGACTCTGACAGGGCAATTGTGACTATCTGCTAAGGATTATTCAGTACTCTATAAATATATTATATTCCTCTCAATTTTATCTTTCTATTATTCTCTCAATTACACCAACTACTCATTTGCTATATAAATTTAATTGTAGATCAATAAAAACAATCATAAGAGGTGCTCCAGGAAGCTAGTTTACTGCAATAGTAAAAACAAATACCTAAAAGATCTTCATGAATCAAAAAGACAGACATTTGCTTAGATAATAAATTCATGGATTTGCAATATATATACCCATATACCTGTGAGTTATACATCCATAAGTAAAAAACATCTTTCATTAGATTATCAAAGGTTTTCTTTTATTTGGTAAGAGTTTGTCTTCAGTTAGTAGGAATATACTCTTAAGATGACAGGTTATTATATACAAAAAATATCTTCCATCTTGTTCCATAATATGTACTGAATTATTTATTAGTCTGCATTTAAATAATTCCTAAAAATTGCAATATGTTTCTATTGACTGGTTAAAGGAATCTTGTTTCACTGGAATACTGTTTCTCTTTTTTTCCCCCATTAAATACAAATTTGTAATTCTTTAGAGCTTTCATGCCTGCTTTATTGCTTCCTTTTCTTTTATAGGCTTTTTATTAATTTAATAGGATGAAATTTTTTGTTTAGCCAAAGAATTTTTTGTTTAGCTAAAGCACAGGCATCAACACAAGCTGCTTTAATTATTCCATAAATATTCTTACATGTTCACCTTTAGAAAGCATCAAAGTAAGTCCGAGATGGCAGTATGGTCCCCATACCAATTCTCCACTCATTAAAGGGAGAGTGGAACTTTTGTAGTGTAGATAGTGGGGTATCGGGTAACAGACTGAGAAAACCAAGCTGCAACCAGTTGATCAGGGAATGACTTTTAAGCCCCGTTTGGCGGTCACTGGGAGAGTCCTTTCCAAACTATAGAAGACAAGAAATCTTCTAATGTTTCCTAACAGTGCAGTCCTACTCCATATAAAGCAGCATCATTCAGTTCTGTTACTGGCTCTATGCTGGCAACCTGCAGATATGCTGGTGAACAAACCACTGTGAACACTGTTTTATCTGAGGTTACCCCCATGAGGGCTATGGCAGGAGCAGGAGCACACTATGGGATCAGGCAAAGAGCATTTACCATGGAGGAACTTCTTCCCTGTTAGGGTGACAGAGCCCTGGCACAGGCTGCCCAGGGAGGCTGTGGAGTCTCCTTCTCTGGAGGTCTTCCCAACCCGCCTGGATGCCGCTCTGTGCCCCGTGCCCTGGGTGTCCCTGCTGGAGCAGAGGGTTGGACTAGATGATCTCTAGAGGTCCCTTCCAACCTCAACCTCTCCGTGATTCTGTGATTCTGTGAATGTTTAAGAGGGGCTTGAAAGGTGATAACAGGACAGAGGATTCCACAAAGGCCAATAATCTCTACATGAATAAATTTTCCTTGATCTTGTTTAAAGCAATTCTTCTCACAGCCTTACTTTCCTGTCATATTATTTAGAAGCAGGTCAGGACATATCTACAGACAGGCACTGCTGTGTTTGATTACAGATAGTTCTGATAACAGAGCCAACAGTAAGAAGGTCCTGGAAATGATGACCGGGAAAGTTTTAATAAAGTTTATCATGCACAGATTACAGATGACAATGGCTGTATGTTATTCATTTCAGAAAACTGTGATAACTTCCCTGATATTTTACATGAAGAACTGTAATCTCATTTGTGTCTCTTATTTAAAAATACTTTTTTTTTTTTTTTTGGTCAAGAAAGACCAAAGAAAGACTGGACTAAAAAGCAAGAAGAAAGGTGATACTAGTGGTTAAATAAGGAAAATAGAGGAAAGTCAGAGAATATCAGAATCCAGAGAAAATAGAAGGCAAGTGAGAACAGGCAAATAAAACGAAATTTGACCCATGGAGTTCCAGAAAAGCAAAGCAAAACAGTTCCCAAAGAATAAGATATGGAAACTTTCATAGCATTGGAGAAAGAGATTTAAAACAAAATACACAAAGTATTGTCTTTTAATCAAGAATATTATTAACTGGAGGAAAGTGAGTTTTTTCCTCACCCTAATGAAGATAAAAGTTCAAAAGTTCCTAATATTTTAGTGTCAAGATCCAGAGGAAGTTACTCTTCTCTTACCTGCCTTTTCCTTATTTCCACCTCCCAAAACAAAGAAAAAAATCACCATCACAGGTGATTTTTGGTCCCTACATAGGCCACAATCACAGTGTTTTCAAGCTGGGTTCTGATCAGACATATGAATCTCAGACTCTACTTTAGCATTTGGAGACAGGGTTGCTCAAACTTCAGGGGCTTACATCAGCTGTAACTGCCCCCACATGGCCCTATATCTGTTTTGTCAGTACAGGTATCTCTTGTGAAGATGCATGATAAACCATGTCTCACCGAAACATTACACAGCCTATGGGAAGAAACAAGAAAAGGAGGATCACATTCCCACACTGATTCATTGCACAAGCGCAAAGAAGATGTGCTGGTTTGGTAGAAGGATCAGATTTGAAGCAAGAAGTGTTTTAGCTAACATTGTCATCAAAGAAACAACTCTGCTTTCCCCATCCAGGAATGGAGAACTGCAGTAAGGATTCTGTCTTCTACAAGAGATATTCTTGTCGAATGAAACTTCTCATGACATCGCTATTGGTTCCTGCAGAGGTAAATGTGGTGGAGCTACACTTTTTAACTCTGCTCTAATGATCAATGTTCTAATGACTTATTCATTGCTCCAAGCAAAGGGTAAAAGAAAAAGGCATTAATGCTATTTGGTTTTGTCAAGAGACTGGTAGTGCAGTATGGAACATCTGTAAAAGTACCCATAAGGGAAAAATAGGTATTTTTCCTAAGCAGTAGGAAGTAAGCAGTAACTAAGCAAATCTGGCAGAGATGCAAGGTCATCATAAAAAAAGAGAGTCACTAATTACAAACTTCAACAACAGTGTGATCACTCCTAGATAAATTTTGTACTAGGCTCAGTGAGGGTACCTTAGATAATTTGCTCAAAACATGTTACAAACCAAATAACAATTCCAAAGTTGGGAGGCTGGGTCTAGTCTTAACCACCAGCTGACTGATCTAACACATAATGCTGAAGAATACCCTCTTTCAGCCTGTCCCCTCATACCATTTTTTTTTCCATCAGCTTATTTTGGGCAGACTTCAGTTACTCTAGGTAAGATTCATGTTAATTTGAAGCAAATATCCATGACAGTGTATCTCTGAGCTAACCAGTTAGAATCCCATTAGGTTGCATCTTAACTCTCCACATGTTTTCTGCAGGGTGCCCCTAATAGCCTAAAACAGCTCTGGGGCTCCAATTTGCAGGTGAGATACATTAGAATAGTTACACTTACTTTGGGAATTTTATCTGTGCCTTTGATTTCTGAAAGCTGGCTGAGATTACCTGTGCACTTTTCAGGAAGAATGTATGGATGGAAACATCCAAGACTTTGAGGGACTCTAATATTTCAGTAATGTTATGCAAAGCAGACAAGAAAATGAGAGAAGCCATCTCTAGCCTGTAAAATTTACAGGAGCCAAAAAGATCTCATGAAGATATACATAAAAGATTAACTACTGTCTAACAATTAGGAAAAAGGTCATGTGTGGTACTGTTGTAATGATTTCTTCTTGTTTTTCTCCTTCTCCTCCTCTGATTGTTACTGTCCTTTGCTTTTTTAAGCTATTTGCAGGCATATTTAGGGCAGGCATAAAGAGAAAACAGGTACTCGTGTCTTCTTAGACACCATCTCTCACTTTTCTGATTTTCATTTTATTTACTTTAGGGTTATTATAATATCTGCTACCAAACACTCCCACTTCGGTGTGCTAACCATGACTCACGTAAGTGCCTACTGAATTACATCAATGGGAAGCAGATGTGCACATGAAAAGGAGACACAAAACTCATTAGTCACGCCGTTTCCTTTCCCAGGGACTGAACTGCCAGACAGAAAAGCGTTGTGAGTGGCTCCTGCATCTGCCACCTCCACCAGATGCCAATCTCACTCTCACAGTTTTGGTAAAAGCCATTAATCAATATGCATTATGCACTACGGTAAACCCAGTTAAACAACCAGATAAAACAGAGAACAAGATAAACGCCCTAATACAGTGATTTTCTTCAAGTAAAGAGAATTACATAATTTTAATCACTTGAAGCAGTATTTAGAAAGAAATTACAATTCATATTTCTCTTCCATACATTATCTTACATAATGATGCAGAGGAGGAGAGAGATTCTGGAGCAATATAGTGAAATGAAGAATCTCGATCTGCTAGACACTGATTTTGATCAATGTGCATGAAAAAGGTGTATCAGTATACTAAATCAAAATCTGAAGGACATATGTTACACTGCTGTCTAAACGGAGGAGGGTGAGGCATCGTCTTCATCACATTCTGTGTGACTGCAGGGTTTATAGCATATTATAATAGTTAATCTCAGGTTGAAACTGCATAAGTTTTTTCTTGGCTTATTTTCACAGAAGTGACACTGGCAGATTTACAGAAGATCACAGCATATCAGAAATAAAGAGAGTACATTTTTTATAATGTCACCAGAGGCAAAAAGTCAATATAAGAGAGTTTCCAGAGCAGAAGAGATTGCATCCATTTTTATAAACTGATCTATTAGCCAAAAGGTTTTACAGAAAGATTTTAACCTGTGAAGGCCAGAAATATTTTAACCTTTCGCTCTTCATACTAAAGATGCTATATAATTGCTATATAAATGCTATATATACATATATATGCTATATATTTGCTATGATTGCTATATAAATGCTACAAATTACCAAGGCCATTTTTAATTCAAAAGAATTCCTGGTCAAGTAATAACTCCAATTACACTTTGCTTGTTGATAGAGTAAATAAAAATAAAATAATAATAAAAAACACATCCAAAACTGCACTATCCTTCAGCTAGGAAGCACTTAAGAGAGTGCCTGTGACAAGAGTACCTATGACAAAAGTGCCTACGACAATGTGAAAAAATAAAGTGACTATGAATGATGAAGGACAAATGATGCACATGAAGGCTTTAAAGGATGAGTACACAGAGCAAAGTGAAAAAAGGAAAAGCAGAACTCGAGGAGGAATGTGATGAAGATGGATTTGTCTGCCCTACGACTGCATAAGGGTGCTGATTCCCAGGTGTCTATGAAATTTAGCACAAAGCAGTTCTTTGGTCCCACAGGAAGAGTTGTGGTTCTTTCTGTGCTAGCTAGAGTCAGCTAGCACAGAAAGAACATGTCAGTGCTGAAAGATTAGAGTCAAAACTGTCTCTAATCTGTCCAATTATTGCTTGCTACTTTAAACTACGTAGATACATCCCTCCTGTACTCCCAGCACTTATCTGCAGCCAGACCAAACCCAAATTTAAACCTGCTGATTCAGGTGTCAGTAGCTTCAACTGCTCTCTGTGCCAAATTATGCAGCTCTTCTTGATAGCTGAACTGGCTTGTTTACAGCTAGCACGGGAACGTCAATATGTCGTGACTAAGGCAAAGACATTCCCAAAGGGACGAAGGCATTTCAGTACGCTTTAAAGAACCAGAAAAATGCAGGAAGTTCTGCAGGTTTAAACAGGCTGCAATACCCAGGCAGAACCAAATAACTGGAAATAGATAATTTTTTGTTTGTTTGTTTCCTGCTACCTTTTGATTCCTATCATTTGTCACTTTATGTCCTTGTTGTCTCTTGTGAACTAATATACTCTTACATCCATTTCCATATCTCTAGAACAGAATGTGCACAGAAAGCATTGCAGCTCAGGATGCTCCTTTCTTATCTTGCACTTGTTCTACTATTATTTTAATGATTATGACATAGCAATTTATCTCCAGAAGTGTGTCATGATTCAACTTCTCATTGTAGGAAATTTCATGTAACAAAATTAAGTGGTGAATTGCACGGATCTGCTTGTATCATTGCGTAGTCTACACAAGAGAAATGCAACAGTAAGAGAGAATATTTCACAGATTAATCTTACCAGTGTAATAGTGATAATAAATCTGTGCATCAGGTGAAGAGTCCCGTAGTCGTGATCAGTAGTATACTGATATTCTGCATATTTTATGATGCCACTTTTGGCAAACTGATATGTGAATATCTTTGTAATTGATAGCAACTGATAACACCAAATTTACAATTCCCATCATTCAGATATGAAAAGGTAAAGTAAATTCAGCTGTCGGCTAGGGAGTTTTTCTAGGAGGTGAAGGTGTTCTGTGAAAATAAGAATGTCATGCTATTTACAACGCTTCTAGGAAAAAATACTCTTCATCGTGAGTAACTGGAACTTTTAAGGAATTTTCAGTGCCTTAAGCAGTCTGCAAAAGGAGCATTGCTGCTGTCAATGAATAAATCTCTGCCTTCAGCATATTAGACAAAATGAAAGTTTGATTAATATGTGCAATTATGAGAGCTCAAATTCACCCCTGTGTGGAGGAGAAGCTGGGGACCAGTAAGGCAAACTCCAGGGCTGCATCAGGCAGAGCATCGCCAGGAGGATGAGGGAGGTGATCCTCCCACTCTACTCAGCCCCAAGGACACCACACCTGGAGTGCTACATCCTGGAGTGCTACATCCAGTTCTGGGCTCCCCAGTATACACTGGAGCAAATCCAGTGAAGAGCCATGAATATGATGAGGGGATGGGAGAATCTGAGGAGAGGCTGAGAGAGCTGGAACTGTTTGGCCTCGAGAAGAGATGGCTAAAGGGTCTTACTGATGTGTGTCGGTATCTGATGACAGACAGTAGAGAAGAACGGATTCTTCTCAGCGGTATCCAGTGAAAGAGTAAGAAGCAATGGGCACAAATCGAAATATAATAAAAAAACACTTATTACTGTGAAGGTGGTCAAACACACGCCTGGGGCAGTTGTGGAGTATTCATCCTTGGAGATATTCATAATCCAACTGGACATGGCCCCAAGCAATCTGCTATCGCATAATTGGATGCTGGCTGCCTCAGGAGGATGTTGCCAGCAGGTCAAGGGAGGGGCTCCTGTCCTTCTCCTCAGCTCTGGTAAGGCCGCACCTGGAGTACTGGGAGCAGTTCTGGGCTCCCGAGGACAAGAGGGATGTGGAGCTCCTAGAGAGGAGGGCAACAAAGATCATTAAGGGACTAGAATATCTCTCGTATGAGGAGACACTGAGTGAGTTGGGCCTGTTAAGCCTAAAGAAGAGAAGATTGAGAGGAGACCTGATCAATGTGTATAAGTACCTGAGGGGAGAATGTAGGGAGGAAGGGTCCAAGCTCTTCTCATTGGTGGCCGGTGACAGGACAAGGGGCAATGGGTGTAAGTTGAAACACAGGCAGTTCCATCTCTGTGTGAGGAAGTCAACTTCTTCACTGTGAGGGTGGCAGAGCCCTGGCACAGGCTGCCCAGGGGGGCTGTGGAGTCTCCTTCTCTGGAGATCTTCCAAACCCGCCTGGATGCCGCCCTGTGCCCCGTGCTCTGGGTGTCCCTGCTGGAGCAGGGGGTTGGACTAGATGATCTCTAGAGGTCCCTTCCAACCTCAACCTCTCTGTGATTCTGTGATTTTGTGAACCTGAACTGAGACAGAAGAGTTTGATTAGACAGCATCGAGAGGTCTTTTGAAAACTCAGCAAATCCATGATTCTGTGAGGTGATTATAAAAGCGTAGTCAACATCCACTTTGTAGTGCATTTAGACACTTCTCAAGTTGTGTGGCTGTCCCCTAGGCAGGCCTCTTGGTAACAGCCCTGGTGCAGCTCCCTGTGAATAGCAGAAGGCAGAAATGACTCTTTAGTATAGGCTGTGTCATCATGAGCACACACGAGACAGGCACTGTGGGACTGCTGGGCATGTCAGGATAGAATGGGTGGTGAGGCACTGTGTGCTAGGATGTGCTGATGCATATCTGCTGCAGTGGAGGAGGGATGTGATCTCCAGCTAGAAAGACTGCAGACTCCTCTACCTGGCAGACAGAAGGCACTCAGGAACTGGCACACACATTTTGAGCCTTCTTTCAATACCTTCTTTCTTGCATTTATAAGTCATTTTTGAAGTGAATCAAAGAGAAATCCAAAAATGAAAACGTTTAAAGAAGGAGGAAAGACATTATCATCGGTAATTAGAATGCATAGAAACCTCCTACTTGTAAAAGTTAAGGATTCTGCTCTCCTTTTGATAGGCAAATCACTCCCTCATAAATGCCTGTGAGCGTTATCATCTCTGACAGTTGTGTCTGAGGCTTTCTGTGCCTCACAATCACTCAGATTCTATAGAACTTTTGCATATAATTTTTTATTTGATAAAGGCCAATCTGTAGTTTTATTATGTTTTTTTTTTTCTTGCTCTCATATAATTGGAACTGCTGAAACAGTCACCTTCACCCATAACATTGTCCCTATACCTTCACTTTCACCCGTCTCCCCGATCATACCTATTTAAGTGCTACTGAGCAAAGCTGTTCCCATATTGTTGAGGTACCCTAGGGCTGATTGTACCCTGCACAGTGTCTGTAGACCAAGGGTGATCTGTGCTGCATATCAAGCCCCATTTCACTTCAGTTCCCCTGCAAAATAAGCAGTTCTTCCCACTTCCGCAAACATACAATGTTATTTCAGCTCTCTCTCTTCTTCTCTTCCCTATATGGGAATACATGGGCAAAATATAACCTATGTTGTTAGTCCCAACCTACTGGTCCACGTATGTGTGTTAGCACTTAGAGAGAAGAACATTTGGGTTTTTGTACCCAAACCGGTACCTGTGGACCAGCTATGCCCCAGAACGTTTTGGGAAAGTATTAGCAGGCCCACAACAAAAGTGCTTGCAGCTTAAGAGCATCAGTGCCTGAGTACCAGGGTTCAGGCCCTTGAAAAATATAATCCTTTTAAGGATTTTTTTAAGGAGCACAATTCTACGTGGGCAGAGCCAGAGGTTCAAAGAAGTGTCTGGAAGTTTGGCTTTTCTTCAGGACTCAGAAGCATGATGTGATTTTTGCTATAGCTAAAGTTTCCAGCACAACTTTGCAAGGACAGTCTGCAGGGGAAAGTTGTTTACAAAAGATGTTTACTGTTATTGCTTATTATCTCACCCATAGGAGCTTAGATACCAGGATATATAAATAAAATGATACCAGATCTACATCTACTAAGAGGTCTAATATGCTCTGAAAATCAAGATACCAGCTTTTTGGAGAAAACAGAAAATGGAGAGGGGTAATCAAAACAAAAACGTTGAAGAAGAGGGAATTATAATAAGTCATTGTGAAAGACAAGCAAATATCACTATAGCAATAGGTGTAATAAATTGAAAGATGAAGCAAAAAAAAAAAAAAAGAAATTTGAAGGAAGTGCAGAAAGAAATAGCAAGATAAAAGCATAAGAAAAAAAATCCAGGAGACATTATAGACGAAGGCAACCATTATAGCAGTATTTCATTAATACTCTTTAAATTCTTTCAGGATACTAGCTCTAGCATCTTATTCTGCTCTGTGTCCAGGTATGACATGTCCATATTGAGGGTGACTAAAACATGAACAAGAGATGGCCCTGCCTTGTCATTTACCCATTGCTGTTTCCATTTTCTTGCACGCTTCTTAGAGAACATGGGTGTGTTTCGACTAAACTTGAGTAATTTCACCCAAGCCATAAAGCAGGAATGCAAAATGCTTCCCCTTCCTTTTCTGCTTGTGGCTTCCTACAAGCACTCAAAAAGGAGCATGTGGAATGTGGAATCCTACCAGTTGTTAGGAAAAGAAATATGCAGGACTTTTATCCATAGATTTCCCATACTTAATTGCAGCACATTGGCAAGAAATCTATAAAGATATTCCAGAGAAGGTGAAGGCTGATCATACAATGAGTGGCTTCCAAGAGTCAAGTGAAGAGTATACAGTGAAAGCAGTCAACAAATTTGTATTTAATTTGCAGTTTACATATAGCTTAAATTTCAGGTTCTAGCATTTGAACTGCCAACGTTTATCAGTGTCAGAAGGGAGAACAAAGTAATGGATAATTTATATGAAAGATTATGGAGGCAAAATGAAGCTTCAAAGATTAATAGTTTGTGACACATTCAGGTTATTGCTTTGATAAGACACAAGTAAATTGATAGAGCTCTGTTTTGATAAGTACAAATTGAATCTCTTGAATCTGATTAACAGTGGACCCATTTCATCCTTCTTGTGTTTATTAAATCTTGCCTTTGGGATAACCTCCCAAAGGCATTTATTGATAACACTTGCTGCACGAAAAGATTTTGGGATCTTCAAGAAGAGTATGAATGACCTATGCACACCTATGGTGAAGGCCAGTGCATACTTAAGCTACATACACAAGAATGTTGCCAGTAGGTAGATAGAAGTATTTTCCTCCTTTATTCAGTGCTGAGTCCTATGTCCAGTTTTGCGTTTCCATTATGAGAAAGACATCAGAATACTTGGACAAGACTGGATGAGGATTAGTAAGTTAGTTAGGGGGCTGAAACACATGGCATGCAAGAAGCAGCTGAGCAATAGTGAACTACTTAACAGGAAGACAGAAAAATGGTGGAGCTAGATGCTTCTCAGGAGTACAAAATAATAGCACAAGAGGGAGCAAGTTGTAACATATGAAATTCTAATCAGTTGTCAGGAAAAAAACTCTTTGCAAGGAGGGTTATGAGACTGATGAGAGACTTCACTGAATTTCAGTCCTCAGGAATATTTAAAACTCAGCTGTGCAACGCTCTGAAAAATGTGATCTAAGTTGGCCCTGCTTTGAGGGAGAATTTGGCCCAGGTAATCCTCATAGATCCCCTCAAACCTATTAGTTTCTATGATTCTGGTATCTGATGTCTGCAAAAAAGGCATCACCTCATATGACAACATTCTATTTGGAGACCATTTCTTAAAGTAGTAGTATTTTTTTCAGTAATATATCTGTACTAAAGGGAATGAAATAGTGCACTGAATGTGCCCAAATTCTATGCAAGTAATTCACAATCAATGTAAGCAGGTAAACAATATTCTGGAAATTTTTTTCTCGATGAGAGAGTGTGAAATGTCACACTTTTGTGCATGAAGATTCTAGATGAGATTTAAATTTATTAGTAAAGTCATGTTTAAGCTGCTTTTGAAGATTATTTCTACAGATAAATTACTGCACTAAGTCTGGATCTTAACATCTCCAGAGAAAAACAAACTTTCACATTCAATAATGCCCCAAAAGATTTAGTTCTAGTTTAGTTCTAAGCTTAGCCACAAGAACTGCACATAAAATTCACATAACGATGTGAACAGATTTCTTGGTTTTTAATACATTGCTCCATGTTAGATACTATTTTTATTATAATTGAAATAGGCCCTTACTGCATATCTCCTTCACTTGAACTGTGAAGCAATACAAAAGTCCAGGAGCAGTAACCAAGAGACAAAACAAATACAGATGGCAAGCAGAAGAATCTTCAAATTGCCATCAGAGGGAAAATCCCTAACTTTATGCTTATGAACAAAGCCTCTGACATTTGTGAATCAATCTCCTCAACATTTCTGAGAGTTTTCTGTTATTAAATCACACTGCAAGATGGCAAATAAATAAATAAATAAATAAATAAAAACGACAACATTAGTCACTGAAAACAGGTATTTTCCACAAATAATTTATTGTGTTTAAGTAAAATTGCATTGTCTGTCATAAAAGACTTATTAAAAGTGATCAGATACATAGTAATTTTGTAATTTTAGTGAGAACTGACTCACAGCTAAAAATCAATAGCACTAGTATCAAAAGGAGAATATCTTAGTCGGTTTTTAAAGATATTGGGAAAAGAGATGGGAAAAAAACCAGCTTTGGCTTTGGCCTTCCACATCTTTGCATAATTTACTTAAAACATACAGAATTTGGTGTCTAGTCCCTACTACAGCTTCACATTTGCAATTTCTATAATTCTATCTTCTCACATCACAGGTCCACAGTATTCTGTATTAGATAAACTTAGAACTCTGGATGCAAAGTTTATTTTCCTCAAAGTAATACTGAGTCTGTGTTCAGCTGAATACATACTATAGCCACCAATACTATTATTGATAACCTTCTGCAGGTCTATGGGAGACTGCATGCATATATGTATTACAACATATATAATTAATCCTTCTGTCTTGGAAGGAGTTACACATAAACCAGGAAAAAATGGAGTTACTGATACTTAATGAGCTGTTGCTGAATGAATGTAGTAAGGATGGTGGGTTTTTATATAGGAACATCCTTGTTATAGTGCTCAGGGAGATAAGCTTGACTTAATTACAGAATACGTTACCTATACATGCTACTCTTTGTAGCACAGCAGAATAAGGAAAAGCGTTATCTCCTGGTTGTGTCAGCTAGTGAATCAAAGCAGTCTATCTCCCTCCTCTCTGTTGACGTACATTATGACCTCTCTGCAATGTCGTCATTATGAATCAACATTTAAATAGTGAAACAATTCATTCAGAAATATGGATTGAAAGAGTTAGTAGAACTCAGTGTGTGAAAGGCATTGGAACTAGTCCTCATAGGAAACTTTAACCTGACTCTAATGGAAAAATTCAAGCACCCTGATATCTGCTGGAGGAAAAACACAACAAGACATAAGCAATTCAAGTTGCAGGAGGTGGACACAGATGATAGAGAGAGGTGCATTGCTGGACCTCGTGCTAACAAACAAGGAAGGAGTGGTTGAGATGTGAAGGTTGTGAGTAGTCTTGACTGCAGTGACCATGAGAAGGTGGAGATTTGGATGCTGTGAGGAGGAAGCAGGGCAGAAAGTATCATCCCAAGAGCGAACCTGAGGAGAGCAAACTCTGACTTCCTCAGGCAGGGATCTTTTAGAAGGAATCCCATGGGATAAGTAGAATCCAGGAGACCTGATTAATATTCAAGGATTTCTTCTTCCAAGCTCAAGAGTGGTGCATCCAAATGAATAGGGAGCAAAGGGGGCAGGAGATCTGCATGGATGAACAAGGAGCTTCTGGCAAAACTCAAACAGAGCAAGGATGTGCACAGAAGATGGAAGCAGGGACAGGTTACCTAGGAGGAATAGAGGGACATCATCTAAGTATGCAGGCATGGGGCCAGGGAGACCAAGGCTCCTTTGTGGAGGCCAGGGAGACCAAGGCCCCAAAGTGGGAAGGCCCTTAGCTGATGCCCTGGAGGGGCAAGGAGGGCATCCGCAGGCTGGGGGGACTTGCTGGCAGAAAGGTGGTGGAGGGGTAGGACACACAGGTGCCTGCTCTGCACCAGCACCCGACACCCTGCAGGCTGGGGCCGATGAGCTGAGGAGCAGGTCCATGGCAAAGGGCCTGTGGAGGGGGTGGCACCACAGGAGGAGCAGGGTCCTTCAACAGCTCCAACATGCGGAGGTTGCTGGAGGCTGCCCCTGGCCTTGGGAAGGCCCCGGTTCCTAGCAAGGGGGTATCTTTCAGGCCATATGCTCTCTATCCCCACGATGCATCCAAATGATTCATCCCCCCCCCACCGCAGTACTGGGAAGCCCTTTGCCCAGTACCTGCCACCCCAGTGGCTGCTGCTGTCACCAGGGACCTCGCTGCCCATGGGGCCGGACAGCACAAAAGAGGATACCCGGGAGCAGGGCCTGGCTCCCTGAGCTTCCAGCTCCTGAGGCACTAAGGAGACTTGGAGCTGGCAGGCTGCAAGGAGGCCGAGGGCTGCAGCACCTCTTTGGGAGGCAGTTTTGAGAAGGCTGCTGTGCAGGATGGCCAGCCCCGGGGGCCTGGGTGGTGACAGTGGCCTAAGTAGGACACTGCTTGGTACAGACTGAGGCCTGCGGGAGGGGCTGCCAGCGGCTGTGCCAGGGATGGATAGCAAGGAGCCCATGGAGGTGGACACCTCCTCCACATGGGGCTAGGCCAGAGCCCATGGAGGTGGTCTCTGCTCTGCAAAAAGCTGGGCTGGAGCCCACAGAGGTGAAGCCTCCTCCACAAGAGGCTGGACCAGAGCCTACGGGGGATGGACTCTCCTCCACATGAGGCTGCTCATGGGGATGGACCCTGCTCCACCAGAGGCTGGGGTGGAGCCCATGGGGATGCACCCTCCTCCACAAGAGGCTTGGGCAGAGCGGATGGATCCCTCACCAGTGAAACCTGCATGGAGTGGCAAAGACAGTGGAGAGTTGCCATCTTCCCTGGAAGCCCAAGGCCTCTCACAGCCCTCTCTCTGGCCCCCATGGTCCACAAGTGTTTTCCCTGGGGCCATCACGTGGCCAGGGGTGAGCGAGGAAGGCAGCCATGCCCAGGTGGCAAATGAGGCATTAGCCCAACCTGCCAACACACAGTGTGGTGGCCATCAATAAAAACTGCTGACTTTGTGGTCTCGTGCGAGCCTTTCCCTTGTACAATACAGTGCGCTGTCACCCCACTGCTGCTGTGAGTGAAAGGTGGGGAGAGGGCCCATCTTCCTTGGGGCTGTTGTTACCAGGTGACAGGAGGAATGTGTGGGAGAGGCCCATCAGATCCTGGGGTTGAGCTGGGCGTTGTTTCTTTTGGCCTGGGCAGGAGGAGGTGGCAGGTGAGGGCTTGTGGCCTTGAGCTCCTTATCCTAATAGCTGCCTGAGGGATGGCTGAAGATGGAGACTGAGTCTTCCTGGGAGGAGTGATAGAGCCTAAGGAAGGGAGGCGCTGAAGCAGCTGCCATTTTTTCCTGAAAGGGAACCTGTCCATGAGGAGAGTGTCCCTGTCAGAGTGGTGGTGCTTGGAAAGGAGCCCCACGACTGTGTCCATGGAGTGGTCCGACAGGTGCCTTGAGAGCTTCTTGAGCGGAGGGTAGACTTGCAGAAGATGTTTTTGGAGCAGCTGGCCAAACTTTCAGGTGTGCATTGCCCAGGTGGCTGCTGAGCTGCTGCGTGAGGTGCAGCCTGGGGTACGTGTGTGTTTGTGTGCGTGCCTACACCAGTGTGCTCAAGACCCTACGAGTAATGTGTGCGAGCACCTTGGGTATGCGTGCTTGGGACCATGAGGCATGTTCATGCACAGCCACTGCATTTTCATTTGAGTCACAACGGTCCTGACTTGCCAGTGTCCTCTTCTGTGCCATGTCTCTCTTTTCTTTTCCGAACAGAATACTGTTTAGTTGTGTATCAAGTAAAATATCTGATGCAATAGTCATGTTATATCTGTCATCAATATTTGGCAGTCCATGAGTATAGTAAACATGATTTTCTTTCTCCAACATTGTTCCTAAATCTTCGCCGAGGAAACAGTGATGGAAAACATTTGTGTACGTGTACAGGCATGCATACATGTGTGTGTTCAAGGCCCCACAGGTGACGTGTGCGAGTGTCTTGGGTATGTGTACTTGGGACCTGGATGGATGGATGTTTTGAGGGAGGAGAGCACGGCTTCCCCGTGGTGCTGTTGCCAAGCAAAAGTGCTGTGCAGGGATAAGAGGTGGGGCTTTGGCTGGAAGGCAGCAAGTCTTAAGTGTGAGGAGGGCTTGTGCATGGGGCTAGTTCCAAACTGGTTTCTCTCCCTGTCTGCTCAGGGAGGTGGTCCCCTTGAGGCTAGTAGCTATGAAAGAGGCAAAAGCAGCACTTCAGTGGAGGTTTGGTGCCTAGCAGAAGCAATAATTCTCCATGTGCTGGGTCTCCAAAGCCATATCGGGCACCCCTTTGCCTGAACAGCTTCCAGGATTCTGTTCTCTAGCTGACTGCATCCCCTTCAAATGCTCTTCTAGTTCATTCAGGCCCAATGCAGTTTGGCACAGGCACTGGTGGTTGTGGCTTGTGTTGTCTTTTGCTGTGCTAGGAATCTCCTTGATTTTCTAAGATGAGTCATTGCTAGAGGCCCAGGAACCTGCATCTGGCTCCTGGCTGTCCTGGCTGAAATGCATGGCAAGAACTGTGCAAGCTGGATGGGATGCTGGGGGCACCTGCAGTTCAGCTCTGTATTGCAGCTGAGCCTGTCGTGCAACTTGTGTTGCCCCTTTGCATTCCCAGGTCTCAAGGCCCTGAGTTGAGCCCTGAAGCACCTTCCTGTATTATTCTGCAAGAGGTGCTCCAGAAGTTAGCATCAAGTTTAGCAGAATCCCAGATGCTGAGGTTCTGAATAGAGTGAGCAGCTGTGTTCCTGTTTTGCAGCAGAGCTGGCTCTGGAGCAGGATGGTGGCAGGCCCTGAGATCACCGTGTCCGTGCCCGGTGCTCTGTGGAGAGCGGGGCTCCTCCTGGCAAGCGCTGCTTAGAGATGAAGCTGTCTGTAGGCTTGTTGCTTGTGACTGCAGTGGTGTCCCAAGAGTGGTCTTCCATGGTGTACGTCATTGCTCTTGTGTTGCAAAAGCATCAATGCAAAGCCTCAGGGAAGCTGGCTGCAGCAAAAGGAAGCTGTTGCTTTGTGGCCTTTGCCCTCTGTCTGTGAGAAGAGGAAGGACACAAGCCAAGGAGAAGAGGGGTGCTGTTGGACCTTGCACTAACAAACAGAGATGAGACCATCTTTGAGATGAGTTGGAAATGGGAAGGTTGAGGGAAGTCTCTGCTGCCATGACCATGAGATGTTAAGAGTTCAAGATCTTGCAAGCAAGAAGCTGGGCAAGAAGTAAGACTGCAACCCTGGATTTCAGGAGAGCGAATTTTGGCATCTTCAGGGACCTACTTGGAGGAATCCTCAGGCAGGGCTCCAGGAGGAAAGGGGGCTCAGGAGAGTTGGCTAATATTCAGGCACCACTTCGTCCAAACTTAGAATTGGTGCATCCCTACAAGTAAGAAGTCAAGCAAGGAGGGACAAGAGACCTGCACGGATGGGCAAGGAGCTCTTGAGAAGAGGTAAACAGAAGAAGAAAGCACACATAATGTGAAAAAAAGAGACAGACCCCTTCGAAGGAATATAGGAATATTGTCTGAGAATGCAGGGATGCAACGAGAAAGGCAGCAGCAAGGAAGACGGGGGATAATGTAGGGCCATTACTGAATGGGCTGGGTGCCTTGGTGTCAGAGGATAAAGAGAAGGTGGACTTGCTAAATGCCTTCTTTGTCTCAGTCTTTACTGCTAAGGCTAGTACCCATGAAGTACAGAGTCCAGAGACAAGAGAGAAAATCTGCAGAGAGTCTTTCCCCTCAAGAGGATTGACTTAGAGGTTATTTAGGCAAACTAGATACCCACAAAATTATGGGTGACGATGGGATGCATCCAAGAAAGGCTCTCTATTTTGAAAGATTATGGCGAACAAGAGAGGTGCAAGAGGACTGGAAGAAAGCCAACATCGCTACAATCTTCAAAAAGGGCAGGAAGGAGGACCCAGGAAACTACAGGCCAGTCAACCTCACTGCCATCCCCAGAAAGGTGATGGAGCAGCTCATCCTGGAGGTCATCTCTAGGCACGTCAAAGAAAAAATAGGTGATCAGGAGTAGTCAGCATGGTTTTACCAAGGGGAAGTTATATTTAATCAACCTGATAGACTTCTATGATGGGATGACTGGATGGATGGATGTTGCCGACGGGGGTCGGCAAGCCTCGTTTGCTAGCTGGACTGACCTGGGGTTGTCCTCACCCCGGGGCCCTAGAGCACAGACACCAATATGGAGGATGTGGCAAACGGCGTTTATTGCGTTGTTCAGTCTGCATATATACTCCAGTAGAATGCGGAAACTCACCTACTGCCCAATCGGGAGACTAATTCCTACTTTTCGCCTTGTATGGCATGGGGTTATCAGTAAACTGCATAAATTAATTATGCACCTAACTCCTGTGACATTGCGAGATCTTCCGAGCGCCATGCCCTATGCTCTATGCCCTATGCTATACTACATCTACTTACGCTAAGCTCTCTATTAAGCCCTAAAAAGAATAACTAACTCCCACAGATGGATGAGGAGAGAGACGTAGATGTTGTCTACCTTGACTTCAGCAAGGTTTCTGACACCATCTCCTATAGCATCCTCATAAGAAAGCCCAGAAAGTGTGGGTTAGATGAGTAAGCTGTGGGATGAATTGAGAACTGGCTGGATGGCAGAGCTCAGAAGGCCATGATAAATAGGGCAGAGTTTAGTTGGAGGCCTGTGACCAGTGGCGTCCCACAGGGGTCAGTACTGGGCCCAACACTGTTCAACTTAATTGTCAGTGACTTGGATGAGGGGACAGAGTGCCCCCTGAGCAAGTTTGCGGATGATACAAAGCTGGGCAGAGTGGCCAACACCCAAGAGGGCTGTGCTGCCATTCAGAGACCAGGAGAGCTGAGTGGAGATGAACCTCATGAAGTTCAACAAAGGCAAATGAGGGTCTTGCTCCTAAGAAGGAATAACCCCACTCAGCAGCACTGGGGAGTGACCTGCTGGAAAGCAGTTCTGCAAAGGACCTGGGAGTCCTGGTAGCCTGCAGGATGACCATTAGCCCACAATATGCCCCTGTGATCTAGAAGGCCAGTGGTATCCTGGGGGGCATTAGGCAGAACATAACTGCAGGTCAAGAGAGGTGATCCTCCCTACTCAGCCCTGATGAGATCACATCTGGAGTGCTGTGTCCAATGTAAGAAGTTTGATCCAAACGTCAGAAAAAAACTTCCTTACTGTGAGGGTGACAGAGCACCCTCAGCAGAAAATGGTTGTCCAAAGAAGTTTATACTCTTCTTCCTTGGTGACATTCAAAACCCATCTGTACAGAACTCATGCAAATGAGCTCTAGGTGACCCTGCTTGAGCAGGATATTGGACTAGATGATCTTGACAGGTCCCTTTCAAACTTTAGTCATTCTGTCATTTCTACCTGACTGTATTTGGTGAATACAAATTCTGAAGAGATATTGTGGTAACTTGCACATAATTACCATGCACACTTTGATGTCTCAATCATCCTAATACCTGCTGGAGGAAAAACACAGCAAGGCACAGGCAACCCAGGAGTTTCCTGGAGAGCATCCATGATACCCTACTGAGACACAGAGGTGATGGAGCAACCAAGAGAGAGAGGTGCACTGCTAGAACCTGTACTAATAAACAAGGAAGGACTGGTTGAGATGGGAAGGTTGTGAGTAGTCTTGACTGCAGTGATCAGGATGCTGTGAGGAGGAAGCAGGGCAGAAAGTATTATCCCAAAAGTGAAGGAGAGCAAACACTGACCTCTTCAGGCAGGGATCTTTCAGAAAGAATCCCATGAGATAAGTGGAATGCAGGAGACCTGATTAATTCTTCTTCCAAGCTCAAGAGTGGTGCATCCAAATGAACAGGAAGTTGAGTAATGGGGGTAAAAGACCTGCATGGATGAACAAGGAGCTTCTGTAAAACTCAAACAGAAGAAGGACGTGCACAGAAGATGGAAGCAGGGACAGGTTACCTGGGAGGAATAGAGGGACATCATCTAAGTATGCAGGCATGGGGCCAGGGAGATCAAGGCTCCTTTGTGGAGGCCAGGGAGACCAAGGCCCCAAAGTGGGAAGGCCCTTAGCTGATGCCCTGGAGGGGAGAGGAGGACATTCCCAGGCTGGGGAGAGTTGCTGGCAGAAAGGTGGCAGAGTGGAGGGGCAGGAGTGGAGAGGAGGTTGCTGGAGGCTGCCCCTGACCTTGGGAAGGCCTCGGTTCCTGGCAAGGGGACATCTTTCAGGCCATATGCTCTCTATCCCCATGATGCATCCAAATGATCCTTCCTTCCCCCACCGCAGTACTGGGAGGCCCTTTGCCCAGTACCTGCCACCCCAGTGGCTGCTGCTGTCACCAGGGACCTCGCTGCCCATGGGGCCGGACAGCACAAAAGAGGACACCCAGGAGCAGGGCCTGGCTCCCTGAGCTTCCAGCTCCTGAGGCACCAAGGAGACTTGGAGCTGGCAGGGTGCAAGGAGGCCGAGGGCTGCAGCACCTCTTTGGGAGGCAGTTTTGAGAAGGCTGCTGTGCAGGACGGCCAGCCCAGGGGGCCTGGGTGGTGACAGTGGCCTAAGTAGGGCACTGCGTGGTACAGACTGAGGCCTGCGGGAGGGGCTGCCAGCGGCTGTGCCAGGGATGGATAGCAAGGAGCCCATGGAGGTGGACCCTTCTTTGCAAGAGGCTGGGCCAGAGCCCATGGGGATGGACCCTCCTCCACATGAGGCTGGGCCAGAGCCCATGGAGGTGGACACTGCTCTGTAAGAAAATGGGCCAGAGCCCTTGGAGATGGACCCTCCTCCACAAGAGGCTGGGCCAGAGCACATAGGAATGGAGCCTCCTCCACATGAGGTTTTGGTGGAGCTGATGGGGATGCACCCTCCTCCACATGAGCCTGGAGCAGAGCAGGTGGGTCCCCCACCAGCGAAGTGGCCCCAAATGAACAAGTTCCTGCATAGACTGGCCGGGACGGTCAATAGTTGCCATCCTCCCTGGAGGGCCAGGACCTCCCAAGGCCCTGCCAGGGCCCTGTGGCCCACAAGTGTTTCCCCTGGGGCCATCACATGGCCATGGCTGGGTGAGGAAGGGGTTGTGCCCAAGTGGCAAGGACATGTTAGCCCCACCCACCAGTGCACCATGTGGTGGCCATCAATAAAAACTCGAGTTTGGTGTCTCGTGTGCGGCTTTGCTTTGTGCCCTGCAGTGCCCTGTCCCCTCACTGCTGCTGTGCGCAGAGGTGTGATCACTTGTAGTTTGAGCTGTGAGTGAGGGGTGGGGAGAGGGCCCCATCTTCCTTGGGGCTGTTGTGTAGGGTGACAGGAGGAGTGTGTGGGAGAGGCCCATCAGATCCTGGGGTTGAGCTGGGGGTTGTTTCTTTTGGCCTGAGCAGGAGGAGGTGGCAAGTAAGCCTTGTGGCCTTGAGCTCTTCGTCCTGGTGGCTGCCTGAGGGATGGCTGAAGATGGAGACTGAGCCTTCCTGGGAGGAGTGATAGAGCCTAAGGAAGGGAGGCACTGAAGCAGCTGCCATTTTTTCCTGAAAGGGAAGCTGTCCATGAGGAGAGTGTCCTAAGTGGTGGTGCTTGGAAAGGAGCCCCACAGCTGTGTCCATGGAGCAGTCCAACAGGTGCCAATAACATGCAAAATGTGTAAGAAGGGACAGTCCCCTTCTAAGGGATATAGGAACATTATGAGAGAATGTAAGGTTGCAATGAGGAATACCAAGGCTGTTTGGAATTAAATTTAGCAAGGGATGTCAGGGACAACAAGAAGGACTTCTCCAAATACATCAGAAGCAAAAGGAAGACCCAGGAACATCTGGACCAAGTGCTAAATGGGCTGGATGCCTTGGTGAGGGAGGATACTGAGTCTCCTTCCTTGAAGATGTTCAGAACCTGCCTGGATGTGCCCCTGTGCCACACGCTCTAGGTGTTGCTGCTTGAGCAAGGGGATTGGACTAGGTGATCTCTAGAGATCCCTTCCAGCCTCAGCCATTCTGTGAGTCTGGTTACATCTGTGTGTGAAAACCTTCCTGGTCATGATCCTGTGCAACATCCTCTGGGTGACCCAGCTTGACCAGGAGGATTGGACTAGATGATTTTCAGAGGACCCTTCCAACCTCAAACATCCTGTGATTCTGTCAATTCTACCTGACCGGGTGGTGAATAAAAATTCAGAAGAGACATTGTGGTAACTCACACATAATTACCATGCACACTATGATGTCTTAGTTTTTATGTTCCGTGTTGCTCCTGAAGATGGTTATTTTTTTCTGAGCTTCAAAAGATTTGGTGGCAAGATAAGCACATCTGAGAAAAGACAAAAAGGAATGAAACATTAAAAAAAAAAATCTTTCCAGTATCCTTCTTCTCCTCTGCAGTAACACATTCTTATGAACCACTGTACAGTATATATTTTTTTAATCAATTTTGTCACTACAGGGAATTTTTGTATAGTTTATACATTTAGATGTAGATGAAGAACAAAATTTTATGAGCAGTAGAGTCTGATTGCCTAAGCTTTCATTTCTAAACTGATTTATGGAAGCATAAAACCTAGATACAGACTGTGAACTGTGCAGCCAACATCCCATACTGGAGAAGATCTTTAATATGATTTCTGTTTATCATTCTGGGAAAATTTAAACAAAGCCTGTTTCAGGAGCTCAGTGAACAGAGGACAGCAACCTATAAAATGTAATCCAACTCCAGTAGTTCTGCTGGGGTAACATGATTTTAACCTGAGGCTGTGTTGAAAAATTCAGTCTTTTTATGACTGTCAGCCCTAACTTGCTATTTTATCTGAGCAGAGCCTTCCTGCCCTGATGAACAGAGAACACAGACGCTTGTTCTCATGGAAAGGGAAGCCCATCAGACAGAGCTATTGCAGCATGACCTCAGCATTATATCGTACTTAGAACAACTTGTTCTAGAGCTTTACCTCTAGAAAATAAAACGTTTCACCATCCACTACCTTGGTTATTAAATGAGGACCAATCTAGATATTTTCAAATATATCTTCTAATGTTTCTGAGATAGGAGAAGGCACAAGACAGTGTAAAAGTGGTGAGAACTAATGAAAGTAGTCACTCATAGCTGCATGGCAATTCTGCTTTGCCATGCATAGCTTCACTACAAGGAAGGCTACTGTAGTGACAGTCTCACTTCCTAAAATGATAAACACTAAATTATCATTATGTGCGTATGCTGATGCCAATGGTGAATGTATTATAAATAAATCCAAATACTGGCTATTTGTGTAAAACATTTTCCAAAAAGAATGAATTAATTTGAGGAATACATTTGAATCATGCCTTATATTGCTGCCTGGTGTCTCTCACATGCTTGCCCTGGTCAGCCCTCAGTACCAAAGAGCTCTTTTAAGAGACTAAATGGCAAAAGATATTTTATCATTTAGCTCCATGTGGTGTTGCTGAAGACCTGAAGGAGGGAACCTTTCCACACAGGCAGTGATACGGAGTCACCAAGGTGGTTAGGGGGTTGGACGATATGACATGGAGAGCCTGAGGGATCAGTGTTTGTTCAGTCTGGAGAAGACCAGCTTGCATGGACACCAGCCAAGGCTTTCCTGTGCAGAAGGAGGTGGTAGCGAGTGTGGAGCTAGACTCATCTCAGAGCACACACAGAAAAACAATCACAAATGGCAACAGGGACATGAGTAAGACAATCTGCACCAGGAATTTAATTAAGCCTGCGTTGTCCAGAGGGTACTTGCATCCTCAGGTGTACTCAAAAGTCACATGCGCAAGGACCTCAGCAACCTGATCTAGCTTAGAAATTAGCCCTGCTTAGAGCAGGATGTTCTAAGCCTGAACCTATGGAAGTCCCTTTCAATCCATTTGTTTTTCTGCAATCCTATATATAACACCATCCAATACAAAAACAAGAAGAGAGTTTAATTGGCTTTGCACAGATTCCTCTGCCTTTCTGCAATACAAAGTTTGAAAGAGCCTGGGGAACAAGAATAAGTTGGAAAGTGTGCAGTGTGATGTGCACAGTCCTTTTGGCATATGAAGAGGTGCTGCATCACTCACTAGAAAAATAATAGGTTCTCTGCAAATAATTCTTACACAACACAATACTCGGTGGTATTTAGTTCAGCTATTCTTATTACTAGGTGTAAGACATCCAGGAGGATTATGAAGGTGGAGGATTTAAAGTGTTCCCAGACCTGAGAAGGAAAACATAAAAAAATTAAAGAAAAAAAAATCGTATGATGTAGAGCTGTGGTTCTACTCAGCAAACAGCTGAAACACATTACCAGAAGCATTAATAATGACAGAGAAAATGTAATTAAATAAAAGAAGTGACATTTAGATTTTAGTCCAGAAACACTTTCTAACAATAAGATGCAGTAGGTTCCAGGAGAGGGAGAATAAGAAATATCCTGGCTAGTATACTTAGCTCTGGGCCTGACAGAACTTGAATATTCAAGTGTGCAATTAGAATTGCCCTTTTCTTGGCTGGCATGTAGAGTAAGTGATTCAACTATTTTCCAGCACTAGATTCAATTAACTGAATGAATTTTTGATGTAGCCCATTTAAACAATGGACTGCATGAAACTTAGTCATCTCACGTCATACTCCATAATACTCCCATCCTCTCTTGTACAGGACTGTGTGTGCTATGCTGCACCTTCAAAAGTGTCAGGATCACTTTTTAGGAAAAAGAAATGTCTGAGCTTAGTAATACTGATGATTTTGTCTCAAAGAGCAAAATAAAGACATTGTAATATAATAGCAAAGAATGAAAAGGAAAGTTTAATGCAGCAATTGAGTTCATTTTGGAATACTGATAACTGTAAATATAACTGATGATAGAATGTGTAGCACATTCTGCAGAGCTGCTATATGCTGTTTAAAGCTGAACATACAGTTATGAGCATTGGCTAGAAATATTTGGGTATATCCTCCAAAAATATTTTATTTTCTTTGGCAATAATATTATCTAAATAATTCATTCCTAATAATGTGGAACGTATGGGAACCAGCTCATATATTTTCAAGTTGTGGCAGTGTAGTATCAAATGAAGCTGTAGCATTCTTTTACTCTTGAATCAACTTGAATGTTATATCTCCTTTGAGTAGTAAAAAGCTTTGAACCCTTCACCAACTATCCTAAACCTTAATGGAATCTCAAAGTGTTCAGCATTGCTCAGTATCAAAGCATAAAATAATGTTATTCCAGTTTTTTGACTGGTTTACTCATTGTATTAATGGATGAAAAATATAACATGCTTTATAGAATTTCAGTCAATCAGTACTTCATCTATACTAATCTATATGTTGGTGCAGTCATAACAGACTTCACTAAGAATAGTGAAGATATGAAAATATCTTCGCTTATGAAAGTGAATAATGAAAATAAAAATATATTCTTACCATATATTTTCTCCTTATTTGTATTTCCTCCTTATTTGTTTCACATGTTTTGGTATTCAAGGATTCTCAAATCTCTGCTATCTTAGCAGAGTCATTTCATTATTCTGTGCATTTTTTGCTTTTTGAGAGTGTGAAGCTAATACTCTGCCAGCAAGCTCACAAGAAGAAAAGTTAACTGACTCCCTTTTTAACATACACACTGCAGTATAAACAACCAAGGACACAGTTTCTGTAAAAATATTTCCTGACAAGACTGTTAACTAGTGCACTCTTGGAGTACTAGCAATATTCCATGTGCCTTAGTGCATATTCATACGTGGCATGAAAAGCTGCCTGTAAATCTTAGAAGTCTGCTTTTGAGCATTTACGCCGAATGAAAATTCAGTTACACTGGTGGAAGTTCATACTAGGGCTGTCATCTAATTCAGCCAATTAGGCTACTGCATTTGCTGCAATAGCATTGATATCCTCTGCTGCTATTAAATTACCACAAAAAGCAAGCTAAATGAAAACATAATGTAATTAAAATCAACACATTTGAGATGCTCCTCATCACTAAACTATCCAGATAAGATGTAGTCTGTTGATTGTAACCATTAAGCAGAGTCCCACACATTTTTATTCTGTTCTTTCAGGCCTGTCTCCTTTTTATGTCATGAATTTTTATTCAGGGATTTTTTTTTTTTTTTTTTCTGCTGGTTCAGTTGCAGCGTTCCTTTGATTTCAGAACACTTTTATATCTCTAAATTGGATTCATGATACAATTTCTTGACAAACATTTCTGCCTTGTAATTGGGGTAGTTCATCAAGCTTTAAGCCAAAATAGCTGCAGCTTCACAATTTTATTATTTTAATTCCACTTATCAATTAACCTTATGAGCTTCTGTTTTATATGGTGCTTCCTTGGCCCTTGTTATTTTGCTTCTTTTGAATCTGAACCTTTTCCAGAGCAACCTGTACCTTTCCATTTATGTAGAAAACTGTGTATCATAGCAACTGTTGTTCAATTCATATGTCTGGGATGCTTAATGAAAAATATTTTTAAGCAGAGATCCTTTTACCGTCGAGTTGACTGTTTGGAAAAGTCAGAAGCTAGGTATTGATCACTGAAAATGCTCAAGATTCACAGGATGTTATTTGTATGTCTATGTTCTTTATTGATTTATTGTCATAAAAGGAGTGCATATTCGTTGTAATATTCTGATGACAGCAGTATTAGACAAGAAAGTTAGATAAGAGTATTATAAACAGATTGCCAGGTTATAAATAGGGAGAATAATGCTGTGCTCACCTTATGGATTGTCTCCACAACATTTTGTATCAGGAGGTCTTAAATGTTTAACTATTTAAAAGTAAAAGCTAACTTTTTGACAGCATGAACAAACCTACATGCCTTCGGTTTAGGTGTTTTCTGCTTTATGTTAAAAAAAAAAGACATAATAGAAGAATATGTAACCTAAGATCCTAGAACACATGTAACAGAAGGTAAGTAACTCTGTAGATCTGTTTTGAACTGAGCCTTGCTTGTAGGTGTTGCCCCGTTCTCTACAGTATGTGAAGAAAGTGAGATAATGAATTTATATTCATTCTCCTTATATGTCACATCATTTTCTGTTGCATCTTCCACATGGTTATTTATTTTTTAGCCCTAAGGGTCCTTGTCTAGTCAATTCCGTTATGGAAACTATCCCAAATCTTTGATCATTTGTGTCTCCTTTCTTCATTTCCATTATATCTTTTCCTGTTGTACCACATACATTCTGACATTTATACAAAAGCATAATGACATTCTCTGTCCTGTTTCTTTTGGGCATGGAGCTGACCTATAAACAGACTTTGAAGAACCTCAAAATCTCATGACTGAATTGTTACCATCTTCTTGGAACCCATCATTTAGTATTTAATACTGAAACTTTCATTTTTAAAAATATAATGGCAGGGTTTTAGCATGTAGTTCTTGAGACCTCCCATGAAACTCCCTTAAAAATTAGCTTCACAATTCCTTGTTTCCTGTGCAGTTCTATGCAAGAGGTAGTAATTCATAGTGAAGACCTTGGTGAGAGCCACTCATGGAATGAGCCACTGTACAGAAATTCTGGCAATCTGTTACTACTCATATTATCTAGTTGCTTTTCTATAAACTCTACTAATGTCACCCTAGTTTGAGACAGAATCTCTGAGACATTTCCTGTTAAAATTGTGCCCTGTTACGTGGACTTTTATGAGCACTTTTACAATGACCACATGCAAAAAGCATATGTAGTTTTTCTATAGACACGAGTGCATATGTTTCTTCTGTATGCTTGTCACTGATCAGCTTCTGCTGATTCTGTATCTGCCTTCTGCCTCCTGAAGCATTCAAAAAAAAGATTTATTGTTGAGTTTGGTGCCTTCTAAAAATTAACACTCATGAACTGTCATGAGTAGCAGTCTTAAGATGCTTTTACATAATCTGCCAGTATTGATTGTTCTTCCCATTTTCCCTCTATCTGAAGGACCATAGATGCTCCTTCTTTCTGCAGTACTTTCTGCTAAGCAGCATTCAGCCTGCATTACCAATGTGATGGTCCCTGTGGTGCCTGCAGGGATTTTTGTTCAATGATTGCCTCTTTTACAAAGCGTAGACTCAAAGAAGGATTTAGGTTGGAGGATGAGCTTGTCCAGTCACTTGTACCAAGCAAGGCTAGCTGCAAAGCTAGTCCAGATTAGCCATGGCCTTGTCCAGATCAGTTTTGAAAACTTCCAAGAATGGCAATTTAACCACAACTCTCTGCAGTGCTTATCCCTGTTTCTTGTGGAGATTTTTTTGACTATGTCCAGTCAAAATATCCCCTGTGGCTGTTGCCTCCTGTCCTTTTGCAGCACTCTGAGAAATTCTCTCCTGTTGATGACGAGGATGACATTCTTCTTGAAATTGAATGGAGGGAGCAGATTTCTTCATTGCTTCTATGCTCTACATATATCTTGATCACTGTCACAGCATTGCTCTGCAAGAGTAATGTTGAGAACCAGGTCTCATGCACTGCACTACTCAGAACCAGGTCAGACATTGATGGTGTCTAAAAATGTAGACATAATATTTGAATAGACTGCATGGTATACTGTGTTTCCTGAGGGTGATGATTGCCTTCAATGCCCCTTTAGCTTGGGTAAAGTGCCCAGTTAATGCATATTCTAACATAGTATTCTTGTTTTAACTAAAACAAGCCCTTACCTCTTACTCAAAATACTTCCTTTTCACGGAAAAAAAAGAAAAGTGAGAATTCCTGAAAAACAACCTTTCTGTTCTTTTAGAAATGAAAAAAAAAAAGGACATATAGATAAAATGTTAAAGTGATAAAATATCCCAAGCAAGTGTAATAGACAGCATTTTTTAAATCCCCAAATAAGTAAGATGGATTGATACACCATAACAGATTGTTTTGCTCATTAAAAGGTAAAAATAAAAAGAAACTTGTCAATCTACCAAAAATTTAGCCTTTCAATAAGGATATAATTAGAACATGCTGTCAAAAACAACTTTGAAATTAAATTCGTAGCAGCTGGTACTCAATACACTTTATGACAGGTCATCAAAATAAAAATTTACCTCTACATATATCTTCTTTCATTTTGTCAGATATTTCAAAATGTCTGAGATTTTTAAAGCAATATTAACTATTTCAGATGAGAAGAAAATACAAAATGTGTCTTTATTTTAATTGGATTTGCAACAGAAAAAGAAATCCATTGAAAGGAATATTTCTAACATTTAATACTGAGTCTTGAAAAATTCAAATGGTTGTTCCTGTCACTGCTGCCCTGTTATGTGAAAGACTGAGAAGTAATGGGCAGCACTTATTGACACATACAGACCTGTCTCTATTCCTTCCTCAAGCAAGCAGGGGAACAGTGTGAATCCTTGTGGTGCAGCCAGCCCTCCCGTTGGCCCTCTCCATCACTGCATAGCTCCTTTTGATGGATTAACTCTCATTACACAATGTGCCATCCCCGGATGAACTAGAGGAAAAGTTAAGTCCATACCAGTCAATTGAGGCTCTTTTTTTTCTGGCTCTTTTTTTTTTTTTTTTCTTTATTATCAAACTAGCAAAACTTGTAGTACTTTTAAAAGTTTGAGGTCAGTTTAGAAGGCTTCATTCCTTTTCATCACCATCTGAGCTTTCTTAATAACACTGCTTTCACTGATAAAAGATCCTAAATTAATTATAATTAGCATTTCAATTAATGAAAACTTATTTTTCCAAACACAGTGTTCTCAAGAGCTAAGAAAGCCTTTTGCTTCCTTCCTAAAGGACTATTACTTGCTTTCTATCCTTTAGGTAAAGGAAGGTCACCTTTTATCTTAGTGTATTTTAAAAAATCAGGTTTTCCTGTATTATATGTTACATCTGCTAGCCAGGAGGTATTATATATGAAGGTCTTTCATCAATAATGAAGGTAAAATATATTCTGCAATGGACAAGTACAATTATTTTTTGAGTCTATTCCATATGTCAGTCACAGAACAAGCCTTCCTTTTTGTTTTACCTGTAAGTCCTTATGCAGCTTTTTGTGAATTGACTTACAGTTACAGTTATTAAGCACAGTGCTGTATTCTTTTGACCTGAAATCTCTGGCCTGTCAGATAAAGTGATAATGTTTCTGCTTGAGAACTGGTTCTGCTAATTGCTGAGTGATGGCTGTGGCACAGCTGGTCCATGGTTTTGTTCCCAAGGTAACTCTCCCATAAGAAGTGATTCAGAATCAATCATTCGCTCTATAGGGATACAGCAGGTGTTGTGGGCATATGGAGAAAATAGACATTTTTACCAAGAGGGTCTTTTTTATTAAAAGTATAGTAACATGCTAAAATATACTACTATATGAATTAAAGTGTTTTAATTAAAATATCCCTTTATTTCCTTTTGTGAATTAGAAAGAACATGCCTTTCAGTATTCTAAATTAAAGGAACACCACAGTTTCAGTCTGGAGGATATCCAGGCATTTCTGCTGTGGTTATCATGAGCTTAGGATTTGCATGAACCTAAAAATCTGTAGTAAAACTCCAAAGGAATATTATTTATTTTTCTGCCTTGCATTCAAGAAGATCAGACAGCCTTTCCCTACATCCATAATATCTTTATACATTGGCTTATGATAATAGACAATAAGCTATTCTGTATTTGCAACACTCAGCAAAGACCACCAGTTATTTGCCATTATATTATTAAATACACTATTGAGGAGTTAGGACAGAACTCACCAGCCAGTGCAGAGTGCAGATTACTGTGTTTCCAGTATTGGCTTATATTTACAGTGCTGGAATTATTGCTAGAGAGTACAAAAGCTTCTACACAAACAATTACATTTGCCCTTAAAGCTTCTACACCAACACTTACAATTTGCCCTTTTGCTTTTGAGAGCAGATCTAATAATAGAGGATAAAATATTGCTCCACTTATATGCATGAAGAGGTCTAATAAGATTCATTTTTTACCCTTAACACAAAACTTTTAACCACAAACCCTAGACAGTGGCTATGATGCCTCTGAATAAAAAAAAAATAGAGAGAAATAATATCTTCCTCAATGTGTTATTTGTAATGTTGAAAAATCATCAAGCATGTAGCCTTTGAATTGTTGCTCACTTCATAGCTGTGCCAAACGTACTCTGATTTCCATGAGATGTCAAATGCAGGCAAAAATCCCAGAATTTGGTTTATTATTTCTAAAGAAAAATGTAAGATTTTGGAAACAAGACACAATAAATACTTCTGAATTTGATGAAAAATATGTTACTAAGAGCTCCATGAAAACTTTCAATAATTAATTTCTAAAATGAAGAATATCACAAAAGATTTTCTTCTTTCATATTAAACCATAACTTTTAAATCCATAGAGATTTAAAGAAAATCTGTGAATGAAGCTTTCCTCCTGAAGCTAGTTCGTGTTCAATCCGACTGCAAAGCAGTGTCAGCGTAAGTTCCTATGAGACAGAGATGATCCTGTCAGACTCACTCAACGCAATGGGAAATCCCTTTCAGATTTACTGCAGTTTGACAAGTGCAAATATTAATGATAGTTTGCAAATGTACTACCAGTGGGTAATATTCCCTCTCAAGTCGATTACTTTACATTATTCTTTTTCCTTGAAGGAATGAATCCCTTGATTTCTTAAAGGTTAATGTAAAGGAGTGTGACCAGTTTTTGCTTGAATATGTTGTGAACTTAGTGCCTTCTGTTGTATTTGACTAAAAAAACATACTAAACAGTTTGCTTAGTCTTTCAATCAATTACTAATATTAACCATCAATATTAATAATTACCCTACTATTAACATTAATTAATGTGTTCATGTTGATGTGCATTAGTTTGGTGATAAACATCTTTTTGGAGTTACATATTTTAATATAAGCCCACATGCATTTCTGTTATTCTGCTGAGACAGGCACTAACATTTATTGTGAAAAAGCCGTAAGCTTCTTCAAAAATCTGCCTTAAAACAAAAGATTAAAAATTACTTCTTATCCATTCCAGATGGGTTTATAAGCATGCTTCTTACTGCAAATCTCAGTCTTAATTCACTCACTTAAAAGCTGTTGTGTGTTAGATGAAAACAGTTGTTTTCCAGGCTTTACTTGTAATGGAATGTATGGGTCATTTTGGCTATGCTGAGGAAATCTAAAAATTCACTTTATCTGTCTTTTAAGCTATACAGAATAGTAAGCATAATCAAAAAGACAGATGAATGGAATTCAGTCAAGAAATGTGCTTCCAATATATACCACCAGTCCTGACAGAAAAACTGGTGGTTTATTCAAAAGTAAATGTTTATTGTATTTTACCACTTTTACAGGGGCTATAATGTTAAGTTTAATGCTCTGATTTTTCAAATCACTTTTTCAAATTAAGCATACTAGTCATTAAAGCAGAATTAAAGTCAATTCCACATTCTCTGAATCATTATGCAATATCATCATGCACTATTTATTTATTTCCAAACAACCCCATCAGCACAGACTGTTTGGAGTCTGTAGGGCTGCTCACATCACAGATGGCTTAAGTAGGCTTGCAGGAGTGTTATTACAATAATGATGCCTGGCTAAAATGGAAATCCTATTGACTCAGGTTTACAACAGTGGAAGTTATACCCTATCCCCACTCCATTTCTTCCCACTTACATGAATCTTGAAAAAGGATGATCCTTGAAAAAAATAATTCGAAGTCAGATCAGCCAAAAGAGAGTATTATATCCCATCACACATGATCAACTATGCCTAGTGAGGACCTGTAAGCAAAGTGGTAACTAAAATTCATATAGGCAAGGCCACTTTGCATCTTTAAACCTGATCATAGCAAAAATCATAGCTTTTGAATGCAAGTAATCTCAGGTTTATTGTTGCATTATCTAATTTTGCACATAGGTACACAAAAATAGAAGGCATATTGTACAGCCATAGTGCAAGTGTGTTGTTTAAAGAAGAAAACTTTAAAAAGTTAATATGCTAACTTTGTCATGGACTTTATGGAGATGTTTTACATATGATGAATTTATATGTAAATGAATATTAATTGATAAATATTAAATGATAAATAATGGTTAGAACAGCTATCATATGCTAGCTACTGCACAGAAAATATTCTCGTTTCAAAAATCATAGCAAGATACACACTCCATTGCTGCCTCCGCTGGAGCAGAATAGAAAGACATACCTGGTCAGCAACGAAGTTCTTATGTATAAATCCTTAATGTGTCTGATTTTACTGAGAAGTCAATTGTCTGGATTTACATATAGATAGATAGTTACACCTCTATTTTTTTCAAATCAAGAAACCAACTTCTATCAAAGTTTTAATGTACTGCCACTATCAGGTGGTAAGTGTACGGCATGTATGAGTACTTGCAAAAGAACCTGAATTTTGTTGCTTCACACTCTTTACAGAAGTCAACATCTCTCGAGAAATATTTCTTCCATGAACCTGTAAAGTCAGTTTTAAAACCCATGTACACACAGCATGTATGGACAGGCACTCATACAACTTAGTTAATTGATGAGTAAAGAACTTTGTTTTGAATCTTTCACCAGTTCATGTTGTTTCCTGAGCCAATTCTTATGCTGGAAGGAAGAGCAAACAGTCATTGCGCAGTTTACTTCTCCAGCCCATTCGCTGTTTTCTAGACCTTTATCATAAATCCTCTTCAGCAATACTTTTTCCAGGATGAAGAGCCCCAGTCTACTTAATGAGTCCTCATGGAAGCTATTCCCAAACATTAACGTTGCCAATCTGAACCCTCACCAGTTCTGTTCTCTCCATTTTGAGATGGAGGGAGTGGGATCATGTGTTGTGTTCACACTCTGCTGGAATCCCTGCTGAGAAGGGATCCAGGAATTTCCCAAGATTTACACAGCAGAGAGAACTGAAAAAAAAGTATTTAAGTTTCTGTTAAGACATCCATCCTTTTGCTCCACACAGCCTTTTTCAAGTTTTTATCCAGTCTTTCCTGCTGATATCTTATTCTATTTTTTCATCCAACTTCCAGAGTTTATAATCTTTGCTATTTTTCTCTTTTTCAGAACATAGAAGACTTAGTTGAAAAGGAATCATGATAGGCCACCTAATCCAATCTCTTGCTCCAAGAATCGCTAGCTTCAAAGCTGGATCAGTTTGCTCAAGGCCTTGTCCAAGCAAACTGAAAATCTTCAGAGTTGTAGAGTCCACCACTTCTCTGGACAGTTCTCGCTCTTTGTTATCCTTTTTGCTGCAATTTTTGACCATTGCATATTGACCAGTTAATTGCCTTCTCTATACCCACTTTAGCATTCCTTATTGGTCTCTCAAGTGGTCTAGTAAATGGCAAGCATTTTCTGAGCTACCTGTATGACTACCTTTAAATAGCCATAGCATAGGATTTAGGTTTTTTTAGCTGCCACTTCCTGATTGTTTTTTAGAAGTTTCTCATGTTCTGGTGTCCCCTTTTTTAAAATCAACAAACTAAGAGATTTGAAGCTGTGGCACTCTTTACCACTTAACTTACCACTCCTATGGAAAATTATAGTCAATGTTCTTGAGATATTCTTCAGCGTTGTATTCTAGTCTCAATCCTGAACGTGAGCAGAAAGACATGGATAACTTATTTTCAATTCCTTGACTTGTTGCTCTGTAGGACAGCAACAGGCAAGTGTGACATTTGCCCACTCATAGAAAAGGTAAGGTTGGAAAGGACTTTAAAAAGTCACCCAGTGCAATTCTTCTGCCCAAAACAGTCAGCAAGAAGATAGTATCAAACCCCACTAGAAAGAACTGCTGAAGATATCATAGCAAAGAATTGTAAATATCTAAATATAACTTCTGGAATATTTTGAATAGAATGAAACCTAGACTCACTCTGATGCATATTGAAAGAAGAAGATTGAAAAAGATGAATACACTTGGCTAACCACGTAAAGGTCCTCCTAATAGAAAGGCTGAGAGATGTTTGGCCATCTGTAGTCCCCCAAACCTCCAAATAAACCAAGAACGAGTTGCTTATAGATACATCATTTAAAGAGAGATTTCTCTCGTTGTTCAGAGAAGTACAATCTAGGACTTCTTCTCTAATGCATGCAGTGGCATAGATCATACAGATTTAAGTAATACTTTGCTGTAGCCCTGCTACAGGTACCCTCTGTACCCCTTTTACAAAATTGTAAAAGAAGACAAAACTGATCAAAACAAGAGCAGCAGATTTTCAGTGAATTCTCTTGAATTATTCCACGGTCTCTAATTTCAATGATCAGGTGATACTTTCAGAGCCAAAGAAACAAGGGCTTTCCAGATTGCAACAATGACACATCACAATCAAGCTTTCATCTGATTTATTATCAGATGATTTCTAATTTCATCTGATTTATTATTGTCCCTAGGAAGTAGTTATCACCAGTGATGGTGGGAGAGAACCTGCAGAAGATCTGGCAAGGAGTCCCATATCTGACAGAGTGCAGGATAGCAGTGTGCTATATACACAGCAGCTGAAACTGGTGAGAGCTGGCCATGCATATTCCCATTTATCAGTGATATCTAACTGCTTTGCAGCCAGCAATTAACTCAGGTTTAGCATAGCTGAGAAAAGGAAAAAGGCCTAACATACAAAAGGGTACACACCTACGCAGGTACACACCTACACAGGTAAGTCCTACCTGGGTGTTCAACTTCTCTATTCAGCACACTCCCATCAGCAATTCCTCTGTGCAGTTTCCAAGGCTCTATGTGCCGTTTGGATTGTAAGTCTACTTTAAATCTACTTTCTATAACCCCTCACATGCTTTGAATGTGTCACTACACTTGCCATCCAACCCTCCTTTTCCCAGCTTAAGGTCAGAGATGGGCGTCACAGTTCTGGAAGAGCTTTTTTTCACAGCCCAGAGCAGGAACCATGGGTGATATTCACAATTCACACCTTTTTCTTTTTTTAATAAAAAGTTCTATAAAGTAGAATAGAACTGAAGATTAACAAAAAGCACTGGGGATATCACTAATGGAGCATCCTAAAAGTATGAGTAACATTTGCTTGGAGCACACTGAGGCTTTTCTGGCAGCTAGTGCTGCCAGTGGAAGGAGTGCTGGCAAGAACCCGTGGAATCAGTGAGGTTCAAAGAGACCTCTGGAGATCATCTAGGCCAACTGCCCTGCTGGTAACTGACTGCTGATTGAAGTGGAGCACCTGGGAACAAAATAAGCTCCATCAAGCCACACAATCACACACAGAGTCTTTGACAACACTAGAGAGGTTGCCCAACACTAGCACATCTCACCTAACCCACATTTTCTTGAGAAATATCTCTACAGAAGGACATTCCTTGGCTTGTGCTCCAGGAACTGACCCACTAGAGGCTTGCTGTCTCAAACAACTTTCATAATCTATTAACCACACCTGAACAGTCAACTGGGTGAACACTGGCCAGTGGCATAGTTTCTGGCCTTTGATCACCTGGAAGTATGTATTTTTAGCTCCTGTGTTTTTCCAAATAGCCCTTTCTTCCCTAGAAGCATTATGAAGCTTTCATACAAGCATGTTCAGAGACAGTATTTCAAGTTAAGCAGCTACAAGGGTCTCATTTCATTGTCTGTATGTACCACAGTGTGCTCTTCCTCTATCACTGCGGCAAGTCTTATTTACATTTTAAAGACCTATTTTTTACCACATGGTGATGCTATTTATAAAGGTAAATATACTTTCAGACTTGTCTAAAATGTTTCTTAAAATATTTCATCAAGCTTTATAATTTATACCTCGGAAGACCTCAAAAAGTACTGAATTTCCAGTTAAAAAGCCTTCTGGAATAATAATAAAAAAATAGGCTGTAATTTGTTTTTATTTTTAACCCTCACCACCATGACAAGTCATGCAAAGGAGAAAGACTGTGAGGTGGGTAATGGTGGAAATTAGAAGCATCACACTGGGAGCTAGACAGGTCTTTGAAATTATTTTTGGTTTATAGCCAGCATCATGATTCACAGTGGATATTTTTAGATGTTCCTATAGCTTTCTATTAGCAGTCTTGACCAAAACAAAAGACAGGATATCCAGTTTGGTCATTGCTTTTAGACAAACCTCCTGCCCTCTGGGCCAGGTTTAAGCTGTAGGATGTGGTGTCAAGGGGACACGCAAGCAAAGTCGTGGCTGTAGGCCTCAAAAACAGAGATCTTGTACACACAAACCAGAAGACATACATTTACGCCAGTGTTTCTTGTTAAACATTATTTTTCTTCTTATTCTGAAACCTTTGTTCATACAGATCAGCACTTAGAATCATAGAATTATTGAGGCTAAAAAGGGACTCTGGTGGTACAGAGTTTCAAGTAGCCCAGAATTTAGGTTGCAACTAGATGCCTTTTATGGTGGTAGTCCCAGCTGAAATAGGAGCATCTTAGAACTGCCCTTGAACTCGGCTTTGGACAGGTGAAGGAGAGGGAAGACAGTAGAGCTGGAAGGGTGCTGCTAAGCGTGAGGCCTGGTTAAGGTAAAGTAATGCTGCTAATGAAAGTACAACCTTAACTTCAGCCTGCTGGGTTTTAGAAATAGCCCAGTGGTAAACTAACATGCTTGCATTAAGTCTGGTTTCTGCAAGCACTCTAATGCAAAGACAAGCACTTATATTTAGCTCACTTCAGACAGATGAGTACAAGTTTGAGAATTAAGTGCTGGGATAAACATCCAATATGCAAGAAAAAGCATTAGGTGTGCAAATATTGTAAAGTCATGTCTTTCCTTCTCTCTCAGTCTACAGATGCTATCAGTCTCGGGACACATTAAGTAGATACAATCTTTAAGAAGTTTTTTTTTTTTTTTTTTTTTTTTAGATAAGCTTTCCAGCTGCGTTATTAAAGCTGGCAGCTAATTTTCAGTTGTATATAGTCTATAAAATCTCATTTTACTTTCATTTTCATTGCACTTATCTTACTAATAAATGCTACGGTTTTCATTCTCACTTATTTGTGTTTATTTGACCAGACTTCAGGGTCTGGCTTTAGAACTCCTTACTAATGTATTAAAAATGTCTTGCCCCCTAAGATACAAAGCCCTGTTCTATTGCAAATTCACTGTGCCAAATCAAATTAACAAAGATTTTTTTGATGAATTAACTTTGTCATGGCAGAGTATACACTGCACCTGCTCTTTTGCTTCATGGCAAACTTTGCCTGGCCCTCCTACAGTCATAATCTAGATTGTTCTGCTGATCCCTTTTGGCTCACTTTCCCCTCCCTGTATTCAGAGGTCACCACCTCCAGATGTCCAAGATTTTTCTGACTCATTTATATGTATGATTGCCTCCTTCAGCTTCTTCTTTTCATCTGTCTCAGTTCTTTCTTGTTGCAGAACTCTGCAGCAGATGTTTCATTTTTACCTCTGGACTTTGCTTCATCTCCAAGCAGTCTTGCAAATACTGCTCTTCTGGTCAGGAGAGAAAGGCTGAACACAGATGATCAAAAATAGCATGAATAAAAGGCTATTTAAGAATCCAGGTGGGGAAAAGGCAAACATATATTTCCTTGCTTAAAGACTGTTGTCATCATGGTCACATAAATCCCCATTCTCAAGAGCTGCAGAACTGTGCTATTTTGTAGGACCTCACACCGACCGTAGTAGCATGTGAAGAAAAAAAAAGTGCAGGAAGAGTTTGCCTTTGATGCATGTCCCTCACCACCTGGAGGGAGGTAGTGTGAAGGTTGGAGGAATACAGACTGGATCAGTGCCAGGATAACTTAAAGAAATCGATAATAGACCCCAGACGATTTAGAGACATGGATTACAGATCTGGCATAGCTTGAATTGCTTGTCTCTACTGTGCAAATCTCACCAAATGTATGGCTGTGATACCGTTCCCCATTTTTGGTAGTGAGGTCCTACCTTCAGTTACAATGGTACTTGGCAAACACCTTGGCTTAGAGCATTGAAGGTCTGACTCTCTTGGGACCATTCTGGGGACAGCTGATTCTGATGCAAGGAGAGTGAGAGCCTTCCCTCTCCACCATCAACACTGGTGGCAGCTACTTTGATAACAAAAGCACATATAAAAAGTATCTGTTCTTTTCTCTCTTGCTGATAAAGGAAGAGGAGAAAAATGGACTGTGTTCTGGGGTTAGATGCTTGATGATAATGGGCAGCGAACACAGAGGTTTGAAATGTCGACCATCTGTCATCTCTTCAGCTGATAGTCAGCCAAGAAAACAAATCAAAGTATTGGTGGCTGGAGAATAGGTCTGTATAGCCAGTAGCTGTGTCTGATAGACTGCTGTCTTCCAAATACAAGGAACATGAGTGCAGCAAACACAGTAGGGCCCACAGCTAACTAAGATCAATCCTGCTATACTCCACTATCAAAACCAGTAATGTGCACTCAAGCTACAGAAAGAAGAGTCCTTGCCAAAACAAGACATCAGACTTTCTTTAACCTAGAAGGCCTCACTTTGGCAAAGCAGAGGCTGAGGAAGCTTCAGAATTCTCCCTGCTCAGATACAATCCTCCTACTCTCCCAGCCTACAGCCTCAGTCCATTCCATGGCAATCTCAAAGGCAAGAGATTTTCCTCCTCCTCCTCCTCCTGCTTCCAATATGACGGCCCCTCCAGCTGCCTCCAACCACCGATACTGCTCAGCCCGGAGTCCAAGGAGGTCTGTGTATATCGTCCATGTGTCATCCTTAGATTGGATGGCTCCTCCTGAATTTGTAGGAAAAGAGCAGGGAAATGAGGCCTGAGGAAGGAGAAAGGAAGGGCTTCTTTCAAGAATTATTAGTCTTCTCCAGGACTTAGAGCTTCTCTTGGAGAACGACATTCATAGCGTAGAGCAAGATGTATTTTTTCTACGGGAGGAACTTGATATTGAGGGCTTAGGAAGGTCAGTGCTGTGACCATCAGAGCAAATCTGGTGAACACCATGCAGAGGCTCTCCTTGGTCTAGCCAGACATCAGCCTGCACACTGCAGATAGGTATACCCTCCAGTCTCCAAGGGTCTGCTCACAACTTTTTCATATATAGACTAAGCTATAAAGCACAGTGGGAAAAATTCAGGCACAAGCAGCCTGACTCCTCTACGCTCCTCTCCCCTTGCAAATGCCTTCCTGCTCCATCCTCCTGCATGGACTTAAGATGAGTCACAGGAGCAATTCCATTCCTGACATTTTAGGCACTTCAATAAAACCCAGCAATTTGTGAGCAGCCTTCCTGGGACATACTCTGAAGAGTAACAAGCCTCCTTCAGACCTCTATCACCCTGTTATAAATTGTAGCCTCAGGTTATTGCTTATGGCATTGTCTTTTCAGGAAGGAAAAGTGTGGTTAATGTTGCCTTATAGATTGTGTCTCCAGACAGCACTAAGATCAGTTTATATCTCCAAATATCTCTGGAAGACATCTGTGTCTTTCAGAGACATCTGTCGTGAAATAACCTGATACTGCTGCAGAAAAAAAAAATAAATAAAAGCAGCCCATCTATCATGGAGTAGTATGAGTGAGAAACTAGACTGTTTTTTTAGCAATCAAATGGGATGCTGGCTCCCGATTAGCAAGAACATGTCCTGTTACTTAGGAACTGATTTTTGAATACAACTGGCTGCTCCAACAGATCAAGCAAATCAAGGGGGAAGGTACAGGGAGCACCATTGGTAGCTTTTTCCATCCCCCTTAGGCCTTAAGGGAAGCCCTGGCTCCTGGAGATTCAGGAATGAACAGGGTCACTAGATAGGCAAGACTCCAGCTGATGAAGAAAGATAGGCTCCCATTTTCCTGTTTGCCTGGCTTTCCTTCTGCCCTACTCAAAACTCATCATGTGGATGGGATGGTTTAATAAATGCTGTTATAGCTTCTGAATAATGTCATAGCCTTTCAAATAGAGGACTTTCTGAGATCAGCGCTGGAATAGGTGATATGTAGCTGAGTAGCTAAGAATGGTATACATTACAGCCAAAGTACTGGTGGTGGGTATTTTGTGAAATTGGCAGCATAGTTGTTAGACATGGAGAAGTCATTACAGATTGCTGTGCTATGTCTGTGAAAGTTGGGGTAGAATTAGCCACAAACTAGTGATCTGTGAATACCGATGACTCCTGGAAAGATAACCCCACCAGCACTTTGAACAGGCACAAGAAGGCAGGAATGGCTAGGCTATCCCACTGCATAAAGATATATACCTAGTTATATTACGGAGTAATGTCATATATGTGGAACCCTTCCTGTGAAACCAGTTTGGCTAGTCCACTCAAGGAGTCAAAAGCAACCAAGACTCCAGAAACTTTGGCATACAAATGCCATTTTCCTTTTCCTTGCCCTTTCCCTTCACATTGGGGTTCAAGAAGAAAAACTGAGCTGATCTCCTTCATTTTCCTTTCCTCATCCCTCCTTGATCCACCCGCTCGTCTGTAGTATGAGGGACACCCCTGCATCGATTTACCTCAAGTATATCCAGAACCTGTTTCTGAGGACCTCATCCAAGGCCAACCTGCCTGCAGAACTTCATTACCGATCTACTGTTGGTCCTCAGTAGTCCTACTACCAGTCCTCATAGCTGTCTTCAACACTATGCAAAGGAAGAAGGTAGGATGGGGGTTGAAGGATTATTCTGTTGACTGTGAAACCTGTTTCTGCTCCATTATTCACTTAACCTCTGGGCAGAGCACCTCTGAGAGTCATCCACCCCCTCGTTGGATACTTTCTGGGAACAGGAGATGTCAAATGCTCTCTTCAGTGCTCCCTTCCAGGACCCACATTTGATTTCTCAGTCCTCAAATGCTTTGATTTTTAGTGCTGGAACATACCCAAGGACTATAGACTCCTCCTAGGAGGTCCGCCAAAGAACCTTCCTGTGCAAAAAAAGAGATTTGGATGTGTAAGTTGGACTGAGAGATTGCTGCATCCAGTCCCAGCCCAACAGGATGACTTTGCAGTATTGCTGGAGCAGACTGCGCTTTGAATGGTGCTACTAGACACAGGCAAAATTGCCTGGGAAAAGGAAAAACCAGAGCAAAATGCCAGCTTCCAGTGTGTTAAGTGGCAACCTGGCCTTCAAAGTAGGGTGCTTACGGCGTCCTAGGGAAGGCATAGAGCATGTCAGTGACAGCACATCAGTGTGTCTAGAACAAAACTGAGATGTGAGAAAAGTGGTGAGCAGGCATTCATACATTAAATTTTCACAGCAGCCGAAATGGTGTGACTGGGACAGAGATCTGTGTATTACTTAGTAGACTGTAGTCACTAAGCAACTGAGAGGTCATTTTGCCCTGAAGAATTTCAGAAAGTGAATCGTGATGAGAACAGAATCAGCAGATTGTCGCTGCCAAAGAGAAGTGAAGAAAGAAGCAGATGATGGTGAAATGGCATGTCTGGCCCCAGAAATTTTATAACAGGATAGAAGTCTCCAAGTCTGGTAGTGTAGTGGAGAGAAAGAAGGATGGCACGGGGGGTTCTACATCTTTCCTATCAGCAATACCAGTGGTGATATCTCCCCACAAACCACCAGTTTAAACTTTACTATGCAGCTAGAGAGACTCCTGGGGCTCTTGGGCAGCTAGTGAGACTCCTGGGGCTCCCTCTTGGGAGGCAGAGCTGGCAGAAATACAGCACTTGCACCACGGGGATAACATCAGTGACGGTACCATCTTTGAAACAGTGCTGCGGTGGACATGGCAGCATGCTTTGCAGAAAGGCTACTAGCTGCTCCTCTCCATCCATGCTAGTCAATGTATGAACCACCTTATTAATCCCACAACAAAGGTCCTATTTTCTGGCAAGCAGGAGGCTTAAGAAAACCCTGCCTTAACAAAAGCAAAACTTAAAATAGATGAAAATTCTAATTCTTCTTCTACAGTTGAACATCTACCACATATTTTGGGGCTTCTCCAGGGACTGCGGTGAAGAAATTTTGTCTTTGTGGCAGATAGCACCAGAAACTTTAATTTGTTCTGAAGTAGCTAGCTGGCCTTGGTGTGCTATTGATGACCTAAAGAGCTCCAACCCAAATCAAGCAAGAAAAGAATATTAAATTAGGTCTTCCATGACCAAACTAAATTCTTCTAATAGCTAAGTACAAATGACTGACAGATGCCACCCACCCATACTCTTTTTTTAAGGAAGATGGAGGCATAGGCACCATACTCGGAACCATTTCCCTTGTGCTGAGTTCTGTACACGAGCTAGCAAGATGTATCCCAGGGATGTATACTGATTCCTTCAACTAAGCACAGCCCACAGGGAAGAGATCCTGCATATTCCTGCCAACAGAAGTATAGTGTGAGGAAGCCTTGTGTGTTTTGAAAACCCACTGCTTTTATTTGAATGTCTCTTCCTCTTGAATCTAGGCCTTTTGCCTTTCCAGAAATGTACAACTGGCATGTCTGCAGTTTGGTCCTTACTTCATGAACCTGAGAGGAAGGGATTTCACTGGTGTGAAATATATGTGTGTATTCGCTATTAGGTACCTCTAATAAACTTGCTCCAAGATAACTTTATTTAAGAATATTTCACAGCAGCAACACCCTAACACAGTCTCTCATTTCTTCCTGGTATATTTTATTCAACCAGGAGTTTGGCTGTGTCAGCTATTTTAATTAACACTTTAAGCTAAGCCTTCACCATCTGTTCTCCTTTATAATTACAAATGTAAAGGGAATCTCATTCTCAGTAGTGTCATTAAAATTCAATATATTAAAGAAAGGATGTAAAATGCATGCCATTTTATTCATTCCAAGGGCACTCATTTACTATGTTCCTTTTCAGTGTTTCTCCCTCATTTAGGACTGAAAGGGCTGAGCAGTGTTAAACAGTGCCAAAATATTTCCCTGACTGAGCTCTTGGGACTTCCTTTGAAATTGTTGATGACTCACGTGAGCTTATGAATCACTTAAAAGAAATACATACTGTAGCAATATTATTTTGGACCAATGAAAATCACTTTCAGGAAGATTTTATGGAATTTTTATGGAATTTTTAATGCTGAATTCCACAGCTTCATCTGTTGTAGGAGAAAGGGGTATTCGTTAAACTCACAGAAATATAAGCAGGAGTTAGATTACTGAAAAGGAATGACAGAAGTAAATGAATTTCCTTTAAGTATTGTTCTACTCTAGACCTTTACTTCCAGTAATGGTCCAGGTGCTTGGCAACCTACTCACCTGGGGTTTCTTCTGCCCTGCATTGACCCAGCAATCTGCAGAGCAGCCTAATTACCCTTTCCATCAGCACAGTCAGCAGATAGCTTCCAAATAAAGGGTTATAATCATTCCTAGGTACCACCCAGTTCTCAAAAATGCCTCAGTGCTTCCCACATTCTCAAACCACCACGAGCATCAGACCTGCACCAAGCAGACAAAACTGAGTGAACGGTCAATAAACAGTTGGGACCATGAGGGAGGAATTCTTTCAGCAACATCTGCCAAAAAATATTGTACGTTAAGCAAAGAATTCTCGCTTTATACATTCTTCCCATTACATTCAGAAAGAGTTTATATTCTGAACTGTCTTTACTGATAAGGGAGAATACATGTGAGAAATAATTCCGTTATCAGTTTCTCTTGCTAAAAGAAACCCAGCACAGGACTGGGAATACTGTCCATTTAAAAGGCACTTTCCCTGGCACCTAGCCAGAGCCTGCAGAGATTTACTTTCTACTTGTTCAAGTACACAGAAAGAGATGGAGCCTTTGCAGACTTTGCAGACCCTTTGCAGAAAGGGGAATAATATATTTTTTTAATAAAATAAGTTATACTAGATATTAAATTCACAATAGAAGGCACAGATATATATAGTATTCAAGACTATTCAATAAAAACATTAGGACTATGAGTGTTTTAGCTTGCCCATGATGAGAGTCTGAAAAGAGAGACAAACAATATACTGGAAATCAATTCAGGTACAAAATTATTCAAATAATTTCACTTTCTTCATTGGCCCAAGTTTCTGTTATACTGGTCATTCCTGATATAATCACATTCTATTCATCAAACTAAAACATGAGCCATATGAAATGCCATTAATAGCTTAGCTATAATGCTTTATCTACTTCATCACAACGGATAATTTTTAGACTGTTATACATTTCTATTTCAGTGTCCTAGAGTAAGCTGGGAAATATCTAATGTAATTCCAAATTTCCTTGCAAGAGCCAAAGACATAAAGTAAAAATTCTAGCACCCCCAGTTTTATGCCTTGAAACTTGTGGACCTCATACAAAGAATATCAAAATAACACAAAGCTTAACTCCAAAATTCTTCTGTTCAAAGCAGAGATTTGGAGAGATGAGTTTTAGACATCCTTTCCAATTGGCTAGCTTCACTGCTCATATCATTGGACAAAGGCATCCTAATGCAATGTTCAAAGATGTTCCATGAAAATACATCAACACCATCAGGAACGTATAGACCTCAGCTGTCTAAATAGGAACTAGGTTCCATCCAAAAGCGTGGACTCAGGGCTGTCACTATTCTCACTCTGGTGTGTAGTCCCTTGACCATTATTTTTCTTTCCCATCAGGTGGTGACATGGTTTGAGAAGTTAATCAAATCATATGTCTTGGAAGGGATGTTTAGAGATCAGCTGGTCAAGCCTTCTCCTCAACCCAGCCTTCTAAAGCAGGGGCAACATTCATCAGATTGCTCGAGGTCATGAGTGAATACCCAGCTCTGAATACTTTAAAAATGGAAACTCCGTAACACATAAGAGCCACCTGTTCCAGTGTTTGACTGCTTGACAGATAAGGTTGGCCAGTCTACGTAGTTCTACCAGTTCTTTTGCACAGATGATGGTTCTCTTGTATAATTCAAGTTTGTTGTGAAATATTTCTGTAGTGCTGCAAATAAATGCAAATTTCATAAAAGCTAATATGTCCTGTTTTTCCGACTGGACACCATCCTTGTTCTTTGAACAAGAACAGCATTGTCTAAATAATCTGTATGTTTACTCAACATCTCAGCATGTCTATGTCAGCTGTAATAATAACATTTGCATAACACCTCTCAGTGAATCTAAACCATGCTGATTTACCAGGGATTATTCTCAATCAAGGCTGAAGAACTGTAATGAAAAGATAAGTACTTTTCTTTTTTTTTTTTTTTTTTGGAGTTAGTACAACCCTATTATTAAAATGATTTTTCTTGAATGTGATAAAAGAACAAAATCTCAAGACTTTCAAAAAGCTTTCCAACTGTGAGTCACCAGAACGAATTTACTGGCATCATTTTGTTCTCCAGCATTTCTATAAGCTCTTATAGGGTGTTATTTTACTATCAGTTGGACATTTTGTAGTGTGTTTTTAGTAAAATTTCAATTTTTTGTTTTCCTAACCATATTGGAATACTTTAAAGGTAACATAGTGATGCTGCTCTTTAGTGCCACTAAATGACCGATTTGGTAGTCTGAAGAGTACTCAACCTACGGACTGCAGAAGTGCCAATGAAATGGGACCATAACTATAGGGATCTGGATTTACATAGAGTAAAATCCTAGCCATGTATAAGCTACTAGGTTATGTACTTATGATTCCTCTACATTGTGCGAGGAGTTTTATGCACCTTACAAAACAGTACAAAATGGTATAAAATACAGCATGTTGATCAGGGAGTTATTTGAAGCTAATGAGAGTCTTAATACAGTGTCTTGCTCCATGAACAACATACAGCATGTGATTGATGCATTTTTCCACTCTAAATCTAAGTCTTCTCCTGAGAACAAACATCTAACAGCTATGATCAGGATTTCCTTTTTTTTCAAAAGTGATTTTGAAAGTGCCAGCACTGCTTCTGAACACCTCAAGTGTTCAAGAGCTCAAGTTCAGAATGGTGTATTCTGGTTAAGGAGCAAGGAAGGTTGCAAACAGCTGAAGTCTGGCATTCTGTGGCCTGAGACATTCCCCAGTAGCAGGAATTCCTGATTCTTGTCTCTCCTACAAGCTTCTCTGTTCCTGTGTTTGTTCATTCTAAAGCTTTCTAACAGAAAACCTTCTTAGAGACCCACCATCAGGACTGTTCTTGATTGTTCTCCTGTTGGCTCCATGCATTTTGCATTATTCTCCACATAGCATGGAAGAATACATCTCCTTTCTGCAGCCTGGAGGCCACTCTTACGTCCAAAGAGAATTTGGAACCTTTAGGACTCCTCAACAAGTACACACCACATTGTCCATAAGACATACATTGATACCACTTTCCAAGAGAAAATGAAACATAGCAGGGGACTTAGCTACTCTTCATGTTAATGTGGGCACCCCAGTTCTTAGCCAGGAGATATTTAGCAGATGCAGAACTTCAGCTGTAGCATTTTTAGAACTTTCAAGCTTATCTGGGAGATGACTACTGAATTTCAAATGCTTTCAAGTTCCATTAGCTAGAGATGTTTTCTCATTCTTCATTATGAAGGTATGCACCAAATATTCATCTATGTATTGTAACAGACAATGAGATCTTCTCTTGTTATTCTTATTTATGTAATTGCAGTACCACAGGAGTTGAAGAAAATTGCCTTTTTCTTATGGCCAAATTTACTTCCTGTTGAGAACTTTTTAATTAATTCTAATGTTCAGTAGATCAATCAGCAGAAAAAGGCAGAAGGGGCTCCTAAGGTGTCGTTCTGCCCATGCTCTCTCCTGTTGAAAATTACAACTCAGTTGGAGAAAAGGAAACCAATATGTAGCACTGTGATCCATTACAAATATTTCAGAACCCTGACAGCACCTATGATTAAAGCTTTTAGAAATGTGTTTTTCTGGAGAGAATCCCATGATTTAGGTCTTCTGGTGTGGGCAGGCTCAATTTCACCCAAAACAAAAATGAAGATAGGCCACAACAACTTTAAAGAATGTTTAAAGTCTTCCAAATTTCAAACTGCATATTTACATTCATTTTCCTTAAGCTTTTCGATCTGGCAATTTAAAGACTGCCATTATATAAATAAATCCCAGTCTAGTTCCCTAGTGGATATGGCAATTGCACATTGGCAAAATTGTCCTGAAGATCTGAAGAAAAGATCTTGAAAACTGAAAGTAGCATAGCTCTTTTATTAGATCAACATGTTTAGATGGGAAAAAAAAGGAAGTGTTTATAAATATGAAATTTTCTTCTTGCACTGAGGAGAAGCATGTTTTAAAGCTTAGTAGAGAGTAAATGTTCTTCCTTTTGTGCAAAACAGAAGTGAATATATCTTTATACTCTTTATACTGGTCTACTTTGTCATGATTGGTGAAGCTTTGGCCTCTGAACCCTATTCAAGAAAAAAAGTAGATTTCTTGCAGATTATTACATATTGCACTAGTTAAAATCTTCAGCAGCTGAAACAAGGGTGATCGAACACCTTCACGTAAATGGAAAACTGAAGAAAGAAATGCTTTATCTTGAATCACAAAAAGTGAAAGTGAGATAAAGTTTGAATACAGATAAGCATAATATTGCTCAGAGGCATACAGATTTTACATACCACCTTTGAGGTTTCTTTTCTTTTATATTGCAGTGACAAATGGAAGTAAGCCTTTATCAGTAAAGTTTGAGTTTTTGTACTGAGAAGAATGAGCAATTTCTATCAAAGCTTTTTTTTTTTTATTTGAATATAGACCAGTTCCATTCCCCAAAACAAACAAAAATCTTTGAATATAGACCCTGCAAAATGGTCACCATAGTAACCATTTTTCTTAAAATATTGAAGTCTTCTAGGGCCACATATGCAGCTTCATGATCGCCTTCCAAAAGCCAAAGACAATGCATTTGTTCTGACGGGTCTTGGAGTCTTGGTTTCAATGCTGACCATGTGCGTACTCACACACAGTGCAGCATTTCAGGATGCAGATAGGTTTGGCTGCTCCTAAAGGGACAAGGAGCCAAATACAATAATACAACCAGCAAATCCTGCCAGCCAGGGCTCCCATACGGGCTTAAATAGAGGTCCCAGATCCACTGTCAGAGAGTGTGAGTGGAGATGCCAGTTGGGTCTGGTCCCCATCATTGAGGTCTTTTAGTGGACTCAGGGCCTTGACACAATTTGCCATAATGTCACCATCACGGTCTCATTACCACTATTTGGCACACAGCACAGTGACAGAATTGAAAGGGTTTTGACTAACTGATGTTCTGATTGATAGGTTTGTGTGCAATTAGACCATTGCCCTTGGTGTGAAGTCCACCGAGATGACGTGTCAAAAAGACTTGTCTCCAAGTGCCAAGTACTCTAAAGTTAGTGCCTAGGAGATATAGAGGAAGGAGGATCTGAGGAGTATGTAAAACTTAAAGGTCCTTTAAAGGCACTATGAGAATGTTTGAGACTTTTTGTGTATTGCTTTGAAGAAGAATCAAAGTCAGGGAAAGAGAGAAATCCAAGTGGATAAGTGTGGGAGCTGTATACTTTATCACCACAGTCTACCCTATAACCTTTTTCTATTTGCTTTTATGTGATTGTACTTTCAGGTTTGAGATTATTTATGTGAATACAAGCAAATTTTAAGACCAATGAGCCCACAATTAGGAGGAGAGGTCTGGGGGACAGCATCTGCAGGAGACTGGCATCAAGGAGCCAGCTACTGATAGACTAGTGTCTAAGAGCGACTACTGGAGAGAGACGTACGCCATGTTTGTGTACGTATACGAAATAGGAAACTTCAGTTTGGACTGCCTAGAAGGAAGGAGTAGGATCAAGTCTGCTCACATTTATGCAAGTGCTGCTTATGCTTACGCAGAAGTTGGTAAAGACACTCTAATCTGGGTTGCATTGGGAGCACTTAGGGGCACATGCAAGTTATGCATCAAGCCCCAAATCATCATTCCTTTGTCTCATCAGTTTGTGATCCATTTCCTTACCATTTTGAGCTAGTTCAATATAATTACACATTCATATCAAACCTGTTCTGCCAGGGAATCCAGATGCATGCATATGTGGTGCAGAGGTTCATCAAGTTGATTTTGCAAGTTTGAATAATTCAGGAGTGAAAATTGACAGTAGTCTTGTTTATTTGCTTTCTTGCATTTTCTTTCAAATTTGGGACAAAGTACTAGTTACTATTAAAAAAAAACTATATTTAAAATCTGAAATCCAGAACTTCCATAAACATGCAATGTTTATAACGGGACTATCTGCAAACTGCATGAATAAATAGTTTCTTTTATTGATGACAGGCTTAAGGAACCCTCATTACACAGCTGTTTATCTAATTTTACATTTTTTCTAGACTTAGGACTGAGGTTTAAGACAACAATAATTCAGAAGCAATAAGGCAAATTGGTATCTATGTGGTATCTATGTGATATTGAGCATTGGGAATACAAAACAAAAGACAGAATATATTCTGAAAATGTCTTATTATTGAAAAACTGGCTATAGGCTATATTTTCATATGTATATTACTTATGTGCTAGTTTACTATTGTTATATTCACTGGATAGAAACATTGTAGATCAATGACACATTCTTCATGGGTATTTTTTCTTACCAGGGAGAATTACTGTCTTAGGGCAAGATTTAATTAATTCTGAAACAACTAGAATCCTTTGTCACTAAAAAAAAAAAAAATAGAAAAATAAAAAAATAAATCACAGGAATCTGCTAAACTTTCTCTTGGAAAAAGATTAGAAAATTATGACCTTTCAAACTAATTGTCAAATATGCTGAAATAAAGAGAAAAGGCAGAGCTTGAACAATGAAAAATACATTTTTTTTCTCTTTATTCACTTCAGTTACTCTGGCTTTATATCAGTGCAACTTTAGCAATTAAAAGTGAAAATGAACTGAAGAAAGAGAATACTGATTCAGTCTCTGTATCTCCCCCTTGTAATTTGAATGAATAACAAATTGGAATTGCAAAACAATCATCTAGCTCTTCTCTTTTATTATGAATTTAAGAAGTTATCTCTTCTAACAAAGACTTAAATAGGATGCTCAAGTATTAAGCTTGGAGCTCATGCAAGGAAGCAATGATGTGTTTTGTTGATAGCAGGTCCATTTGCAGGATGTATTTCCTAGCTGTGTATCATTCTCCAGATATTGTACATGTTAATTCCTACCAAATTTTCATGAGAAATGGATCATTACTGACCTTGCAATATAAGATAAGAGACAACACACAGAAAAATTATTTTCTCTCTCTTCTAAATTTAACTCATATCCATTCACACCTCTCTCCATAATACAGAGCTAGAGGACGACCTTTGATCAACTCTACCCTTCCCAATAAAAAAAATATGTTTCTTTAAACTGATTTTTAATATGAATTAGTCTTAGGCAGGATTCAGTGTATAGATTCATATATGCTAACAAGCATGGGCAATAATTTAAGACTGCTGGTCACTTCTGACTAACTCTTTGCTGTATGTTTTGGCAAAAAAAAAAAGCATGTCATTTTACCGCATGAAACCTCTTTTGCTTTGAGTTAATTTAATTGAACTGAAAAATAAGAAAATACAAAATTCAGTCTTGTGTGTTCTTTATTCTTGCCCTATTTGAGGAGCTTGGAAAGCAGAGTTTCAGTACTGAAGTTCAGCAATCATATTGTTACTCATTTATAATTTCTAGTTACTTTTAGCTAATAAAATGGTTATACTTTAAAAAAGGTACATAAAGTACTTTTTAAAAAGTACTTCAAAAAGCACTTCTGAGAAAAAAAAGCAGAGATGTTTTTCACTTGAGAATAAAAGCAGGATTTTTAAGCATGAATTAATACTACTCAATCAGTAAAATACGCACCTTTTTTCTTTCTAGAATAAGGAAAACCAAGCATCGACAAGCAAAATCATGATACCAAGAATTTTTGTTTATATATATATATATGTGTGTGTGTGTGTGTGTGTGTTTATATATATCACTAGTGCTTAAGCTATAAAGCTTATAGCTTTATAAAGCTTATAATTCCATCTCACTGTTGTTTTTATCCTTTTGCCCTAAACTATCTACAATACCAATCTTGTTTAAGAATTTGAAGTCCTCTACCAGAAGAGCTTTCAACATTACATGTCCATCACATCCATCAGAGACATCTTGGAATATATATATGCCTCTGCTAAGCTGTCCTGCAGCGGATTTTTCAGATGGGAAGCTACAGTGGAACCATCTATTTCCTTTTTCTTCCTTCTGAAGAACTTCTGAATCTAAAGGCATAACAGCTGTAAGAAAAGTGCAGAAAAACACTCTTGGCAGAGATCTACAACCCCAAAAGTTTACGCCTACTCAGGTTATTTCAGTTATTAACTTATTTTATTCCCTCACCTCACTTGCTGAAAAACTCATTTTTATTTAATGTGTAGAGATAACTAATAAGTTCAATACAGTGTTCATTTGAACAATATAAACACCATCCAACCTGCATACAGTTGTGCTGAAGCTCAATCTAGCATAGAGATTGAGCTTCAAACAAAAAAAATATAAGTAAAAATGTAAGTAATCCAATATCTATCTTTTTTTTCCATACATGTCAAGGAATAAAAAATAATAATTAAAAAAAAAACTCTATTTCATGGTACTAACTGTTCCAAGGAAAGGGTAATATTGAGGATGAACAGCTTAAAATAGGTGCATCATCAACACAATGAAACATAATTTCATTAAACAATACTACAATGTAGATAAATCTTTTGCATTTTTTTTCTACTGCTCTTCAAGCTGATTCTTCCTTTAGGTCTGTAGAAGCTGTTAATCCCTTCTCAGCCCTGAATCTCTTTGCTCTCATCTTGTCCTTATGTATGCAATATTAGAAACATTCATATGAGCAAGTGTTTCCCCTGATAAAAATATCAGCATCATTGCCTAAGGCGGTCTCTTCAGACAAAAGTCATAAAAGTTTTTAATACTCAGATGAGTCATTCTTCTCTTCATGGCTGTATGAGTAAGAAGCTGCATTAGAATTTTGCAAGTGCCCACATAATAGCCAAGAAAATTGATCTTAATTTTATCTTATCATCATCTGAGGAACTGCATGAGAAAAATCTAATGTTTCATATCCTAGCCATGACTTCTGCTTTTCTCACACAGAGAGCACCACAGTAGTTATTCTGCAAAGCTCTCTAACCTCACTGTTTGGTTTGAAAGATTGTTCAGATGTTTCCTTCCATGGATGGTGTCATAGTAGAAGTCATTGTATTACGGGATCTGACCAAAGAAGTTAGAGGCAAGAATACTAGAAGTTTTTGCTAAGTGCATTTATACTGTGAACAAGTATAGCCAGTATAATAATCTATAAATATTTTTATATCTTATGCTGATGATTGATACATCCTCTTGGAGAATCACTCAAACCAAATGAGTTACTGGCTGAGTGCTGCTCTTTTTTGGTGGAAGAAGTAGAATCTTGATTCCTTATTCACCTTCTCTCAAGCAGATGCTTTCTTTTATACTGTTTGTGTTTTGCGCTCAAATGTTAGCACCTTTTACTTCAACACAGATGGCTAATTTATGACAGTCTTACTAGGTTGTGTATATTTGGTGAGCTTATTCTGGTTTCAAATGAAAGCTCAATATAAGTCAAAATTTCCATTTTAGAAGCTAGGCACATTCTCCAGAATACTAAATCACAGCAAAAAGAAAGCTCCGCACCTGCAACTATCATCAAGAAGTTTAATACTGTAAAAATTTAATAATGTGAAAGCTTATAGAGTGAGTGATTAAGAAGTCCGTGAGTTCATATATGGCAAGAAGCAGTACGCCTGTCTAGACAGTAAAAGGTTTTACCTATTTAGTGGGTTTAATATTGTAGCTATTTTGAGGGTGCCTATATCTGAGGTATCTGTGGTTAGAAATCTTGCCATTTCCAGTTTAAACATATTCAATTACCAATAATTTGACTTTGTACTGATAGTATCCTCTAATATAAATAGCTCCTCTCCCTCTCTATGAATTTATTCTGTGAATCCCCAAATGGATTCCTATGAAATCATTATCTTGTGAATGAAACAACGAAATCTTTTAATCTGCCTTCTTAAGAGAGCAATTCAATCTTATGGCAACTATTCTTTGCCCTTGTGCCAGCTCAAGTTATTGGGGGTTTTCTAAATATACGCTTTGTAAATAGAAAAACCTTATACCATATGAGACCTTCCTTATGCCTTTAGAGCTATATTATGTCTTCCCTCTCTCTTCTGTCCCTTGTTATTGCAATACCTCACATAAATTGTCAAAATAACCGTGGAAGCAGAAGACAGGACCCAGAGATTTTACAGCCCCACTGCAGATAGACCTTCTCTTTCAAAGGCCGGAAAGCCTCCCTAGCTCCATGGAAATGGCAGACAAGCAAGTCAACAAAAATTACTGCATAAATATAGCTATTTTTATCATTTTTTTGAATAGCATGGTACAATCTGTATGCTGATATGAAGCTGATGCTGCAAATGAGATGAAGAAAACTCGTATCTCATAAATGTTGACAGAGCATAATCACAAGCTTCGTCTGGTGCTTAAAAACTCCACCCCTCCTTCAAGTATTTACTCCTTCCCTGTATTTACCACACTGAAAAAGGGACAGAGGACCATCCTGGAGATTAGGAGAAAAAAAAAATCTTTCTTTTACTCTTCCAGACAAACAAACGTAATTTCCTTCAGTAACTTCTTTATAGCTGAGCTGTGCGTTTTATTAATCAATAAATCTCAAGACAAAGGTTTCCCAGAGGGCCTGACAGATATTGTCCTCAACCAAGACTGCTTTAGCTCATGGGTGACTCTCCATTCTGCTACGCTGGCTAGAGGCGACCGCTTAATGACATTTTAAAAGTGTATGCTGTGCAATGGAGTCACAGTGAGGTTTGTCAATCAGTGTCAGAAATGTCTGCAGCAAAAGCTAATGACTCAAAGTTCACATTGTGCATTATGCTCAGGACAAAAGCCAGCTCAGGTTCCTTAAAAGTTCAAGATCATTTACACACACTGGGGTGGATTTACTGCCCTGGTTGATCCATGCTTTTCATTTTTAGTTAAACAATTTTGCATAATTTTCCTCAAATATGTTCTTTAACTAATATGATAACAGCCAATAAATGATAGGGCACAGTTCCTTGAAACAGAGCTCTATGTAGGCAGTACATTTCCTGATCCCTGAGTAGCTCTCAGGGTGGATTAGTTATAAACAAAGGAAAAAGAAAAAAAAAAGAGGAATAAATTGGAAAGGAATAAGATCTGAGGGGTGAAGGAAAGGAGAGAAAGGGCAGGAAAAGAGAACAGTTGTCATATCTTAAGGGCAATGAGCAGTGCCAGCAGTTGAATTACAAAAGGATTTAGGCTGAGGTCTGATCAGAAAGGGGATTCTAGCAGGCACCCACCTGCCACTAAACCAGCACCCCCACATCTCCTTACACCCCCTTGCATATCCCCTCACACACAGTAATCTTCTCACGTATCTTCTCCCTGGAAAGACACTGAGGGAGCTGGCACATCATCGCTGCTAGTACTGATCCCTGGGAGCAGATGGGAGCCACTGGAGACCACTTCCCTTGATAGAAGCAGCTGCCACCTGAGCTCTGTTATTAAAGCAGCACAGTGTTTTACGGCCCAAATTGCACAATTACAGCATTTTGCAATTCAAATGGAAGCAGCAAAGATCTAAGAGCACGCTGCTTTTTAAAGCTCCCTGCACTTAGTGTCCCTGAAAAAGTGAGCTTAACAGCTCGCAGATGAAAATGCCTCATACCAGCTATAGCTTTATGCTAATATATTTCATTTTTAATAGTCATTTCAGGAATCGTATCAGGGAAAAATAGGAACTAAAGAGATAGTTAAAGATGAAATGTTTCGTAATTCACACTAAGCATAAATAAAACTGCTAGGTTTTCTGATACATTCATTTTCTACAAATCAGCCTTGGTTCTGCTCCTGCTGTGCAAACAGTCAGCAGGAGGAACAAATACATGCTAGCTTTGGAAAAACATGACATACCAGTCAAAAAGAAATCAAATGTCAAACAAAAAGAATTTTGAAGATATTTGGTAGTTTCTGATTCATAAACCTTCCCTACACAGCACCTGATTGTGTGTTAAGGTCCATATCAAGATGTATGAGTTTAGAGGAGAGAAGGGCAATGACAGGATTAGCTGGTGAATGTCTTCTCTTCCCCTCAGTTCCTGAATTCCCCCCTTCCTGAACCCAGCTGTGCCAATCTTACACCTTCTGTCCACCAAAGCAGCTGGTAGGTTACACTGTGAATGACAGGAGCCAAAATACCTGCCCTATAAAATAAAAAGGGGAGTGTTCACTGAGGTCAAACCAGAGAAGAGGATTCAGGTTACTGAAGTCTTATTTGCATTTTGTCATGCTGAAACAATTACAAAAGCTGCATTTTGGGCTGTGGCTTTAGCTTCCAAGTTTATTTAACTTACAGCAAAGGATGTCAGCCTTTAGACAATTAAGCTTATTTGTACTACCTCCTCAGTTACATGCCACAGTATTCTTTGTATGTTTCGGTCAAGGAAGGTTAGATCTATAGTCCCTTAGCTATCTGTTTGACTACCTACAAACTAATTAAAATGTTTGAAGTGTTTTGATAACTGTAAACAAGATGGTTTCCATAGTCCTAAAGGTATTTTTTTGTGTAAATATTGCTAGTAGCAGCTATTTATATTGACCTGAAAGGCTGGAAGTAACTTAAGCCAGTGGATTTTCTCTTCATGATTTATTATGGTTCATAACACAGGCAAATAATTTTGAACTTAGTTCCAAACAGAGTGAACTTCTTGATTTTTAAAGGTATTTCTACAAGGCAGGGTTCTGGGTACAGCTGAAAAAAAAATATATATATATTCACATACATATATATATTCATATACATATATATATATATTCACATACATATCAAACATATTCTCCTTTAATAATGAGCCTTAACATTGCACATATATATATATATGTGCTTGACTATCCACCTCTCTACTTCCAAAAATTTCATCTATCAAATATTAATTGTCCATGTAGGATATTGTTCTTATTAAATGTTCCTGGACGCAACAAAGTGAGTTTTTTAGGTAGATCCCTACCCATCATTTTAGAAATTCATAATAATTACATAGGGGAAAAAGAAGGAGTTTTGGAACAGAGAGTCTAGTTGAGCTAGAGTCAGTACCAGGAAAGACATTTCTGCCTATAAAGGCACAGGATTGACTCTGGACCTTCCCAGAAAAATCATCACTGGCCTAAAAGACCTTTTGCTGATCCATAGGCAGAGGAAACTGAGGCAGAGATATCATTATAGGTTTTTTTTACTTTTATGTGCTACAAAGTGTTCCTCAAGATCCCCCTGGTGAAGGTGGAACAGATTCTGCTTGGACTTGGAACTGTGCATTCAAGGTGCTGTGCAGGAGACAGCTGTCATCAGCATGGAGCACAGCCAGGACCTTTCTGTGTAGAACAGTGAATTCAGCAAGTCTAGTCTAGAAAATACTGCAGAGAACATTTACCAGCCAAGGGTCACTAGCCACAAATTTTTGAAGGTTATTACTGATGTAAAAAGAGCGCTAAGGTTCTGTCACACTCTCCATTTACAAGATATATCAGGCTGCCATGCTGCTATACAATCCTAGTGTTGGATTCTTTATGCTGATCCTTGTTTCCACAGATTTCTTTAGGGTGAGCTGAATAAACTAGCTTGACTGCTGCACATGCTTCACTTGCACTCTTAAGAGCTTGATTAGAAGTTCTGAGCTATAGCATAGAACCATAATTCACAGCGCTGACTCCTACTCTTTTCTACATGTGCCACTGGGCATAGCATAAAAGACTCATTGACAGCCTTGAAACTAAAAAATTGAATACTGTAACTTCTATTTTTCTGGGAAACAAAAGGTGAAAGGGAGTGTGATGCTGTCCTGAAAGGAACAGTGTGTCTTCAGCAGAAAATAATTGAGTGGAAGGAGGTAGTAATTGCCTTCATTTATTTAGTACACATATATTTTTCTAAGCTAGTGACTGCCCTCTATTCATTATATGCAGGATGAAAAGGAATATGAGGAAGTATGTGTGCCTGCTCCTGAATGGAGTTGGAATCTGGTAGCCAAGGATGTGGAAAAAGTCAAGGTACCCAGTCCCTTCTTCACCTTGCTTCTTACTGGTAAGATTTGCGCTCAGAAACACCAAATCTCTGAAACAAGAGGAAAAGCCTGGAGCTCAGATTAGGGGTTTAAACTAATTGGACATATAAAAAATAATCAGACCATATGAAATGCAGCGATGAGTACCGGGAGAGCTGGCCAGTGCCACTGTGTTGTCACTCTTAATTGACTTTCAAAGGTCCTTGCAATCAGGGGAGGTTCCTGACAACTGGAAGAAAGTAATGTCACTCCAACCTTCAAGAAGGACAGGAAGGAGGATCTGAGGAACTACAGCTCGATCAGCCTCACTTCAGTTCTTGAGTAGGTAATGGAACAGGAGCCTTGGAAACCATTTCCAGACATATTAAGGACAAAAAAGGTGACTGGAAGAAGTCAGCATAGATTTACAAAGAGGGACATCATGCTTGGCCACCTAGTAGGCTTCTAGTATAAAATCACTAGCTCGAGAAACAAGAAAAAGTCATTTATCTTGACTTGACAAAGCTTTTGACATGGTCTTCCGTAGCATTACCATTGACAAGGATGACAGTGAGGTGGACTGAAAACTGGCTGAGTTGTTGGGCTCAAGGGATTGTAATCAGTGACACAAAGTCAATCCGGAGGCCAGTCGCTACTGAGGTCCCCAAGGTTGACACCTAGGTCAATACTATTTAATATCTTTATTAATGACTGGAATGATGGGACAGAGTGTATCAAGAGTTTGCAAATAATAAGAATCTAGGAAGAATGGCTGATACAACAGATAGCTGTGCTGCCATTCACAGGGACCTCAACAGGCTGTAGATAGGAAAACGCAAACTGATTTTCATCCATTTCTTTTCGTAGCCTGTTCACCTCTCTGGCTGACCAGTGCACAAGTCCATTACTGGAAATTATATGCACATAGGCAATGTGGATCTCTTCAGTGGCCTTATATGCTCAGTCCACCCAGCAGCTGGATCCCCTTGTCTTCAGTTGCTTCGTGTGTAGAGACATAATTCAATTGTTCAACTTGTTCATCGATGACTTGGACAAGGGCACTGAGCTGGCTCAGCCCTCACTGGCTAATCTAGCTTGGGGCTCACTGGTAAATGTAGACTGACACACTTACCCACATGGTATGCAGCCACTGCCCTCTTTTCAGTTGCTGGCATTCTATCCTGTCTGAAATTTAGACATCAAACGCCTAATTCTTATGACTTGGGTGCTTGGGGTTGTATCTGCACTACATAAATTTCCCAAATCTAGCAGGTGCCTTGTGTTACTGTTATTGTATCAGTTCTTGTGTTACTATTACCTGACAAGGTATTACTAGAATAATAGGTAGATAAAACCTATAGGTTTTATATAAAACCTAATAAAAGATAGATAAAATATTAACAAGTCTGTATTATTTTGAAATAGTATTCTCACATTATAATTTGAGAAGCTTTAACCTATATTCCGTCCTGACATTGATCCTTAGCATGTAAAAAGCAGTTCTGTGCTCACTAGGCTTAATGCATGCCAGGTGTCCCCTGATATTCAGTCAGGTGCCCTCCAGTCTAGCACTAAATATATACATAAAAGTAGGATCAAGGACCATTTCTGTCTCTTTTGTCATGAGTGGATGCTGTCTTTTAACAATTTATGAAGGGTAAAGATATCATTCTGATATGAATGATTGCAACTACATGGTCTTAATTGTTTTTGCTTTATCTCATGTAGATTCAAATTCCAGTCTAACCAGGTTTGCAACATTTAGACTTAGGCCCAAATCCTTGGTTCTTGCTTGAGATATTTTGCTACTGTGCTTGCGTCTGGTCATTTATCTCACTAATTGTGACCCTGGTTCACTGGTGCGACCCCTAACTTGGCCTCAGCCTCAGACATGCCTGGTCCATCACTATGGTCTCTCCTGGTGATCTGGACTCTTGGCTGAGTCTGGTTATCATCACTGGATATGTTCTACTCTTCTTCCATGACGTTACCCTGAGCTCCAGGCACACTGTCCCCTGTGGAGCAACCCTCCTTTTCCCTGGAGAAGGCCACTGTCCCAGCAGCAAAAATAGAGGCTAGTCTGAAGCTCTTGTGAGAATATGACTCCAGAGCAGTGCCCTGGTTGTCATTTTCAAATGAAAACTGTTTGAAATATTCCGACAAGGACATGAAAGATAATTTCAAAGAACTAATGTTTAATAATTGGGTGTGCCAAGGGCAGAAAAGGACATTTCCTACATTAAATACTCCGTGAAATGTGTGATAAATTCGTGGTCATAATGAATTGTAATGAATCGTGATCATAATGAATCAGTCAATTTCTCAAGCATATGAATCAACCAATCATTCATCATTCTATATCTTCCTCGTTCTACGTCTTTAGGTATCAGTGGATTTTCATCTACTGGTAATACACATTTTAGAATATAAGTTTCTCAAAGGGACTAATAAATGTTTGTATTTGCCACTCAGCACTTTACATGACCCTGAAATGAGGAATAATGTAGTTATTTGTTTATTAACTTTTCACTAGCCTGGTTTTCAAAGAGCTTTCTGTATTCACAGTTTACAAGGGAGAAATCCTGCAATAAAATACCTTTATTTCTGTAGTACTCCAGCCAGGTTATGAACCAGCTTAAAAAAGTTAGTGGTGCTTTTTAAATGAAAATATATTTGGAGTTATTATCAACGTATTCAGAAGTTTTTCCGTGGCTGAAATTCTAATGGAAGACCATGAAGTTGATAATGGTTCTTGAAAACATTCCCTGGTAGGCCAGATGGAAGAGCATTATTCATAGTTGCATTTCTGTGCTTCTGTTGCTATTTCCCCTGTGAAGTAAGAAAGCAGTGTTGCTTTTTATGTTTAGGAAGAGAATATCACAATTTTCAAGGAGTGTAGAAGTCTTCAAAAATACTCATTTCTGTAAATCTACTAGATGACTGTATTCTTCTTTAGGCACCCTAGACCTGCTGGTGGCAATTTAAACAACTTCATGTAGACATAACCAGGTAATGGAAACAGCTATAGTTATGTTGTGGTGCACTTACCAAAGATTATTCTCATGATAGCTTTTCTATTTAAACAATATAAGCACTTCTTTAGAGAAAAATATGCATGTGCTTCTCAGATGGAAGGATTTGGAAGGGTTATTTGTTTTGGTTTTTTTTTTTTTNTTTTTTTTTTTTTTTTCCTATCCACGTAACCTAAAAATGTAAATTAAGCAGAACCACAAAGAGTACAGGAACACATGCAGATATATGTGCATTTTTATTGTGTATTGTTTCTTAGAATTCAGTTTGCTTAGGTGTTCTGAATATTTCTAACTAAATATAATTGCACATCAGATCCAAGTCTTACTGAAACCAGTTCAAGTCTTTTGAGATACTTGCTTAGGGACAGGAACAAACTGATAGTCATTTTATGGGCTCACATTTAGATAGCCACAATAGTGTCTCCGTGAAGACATTCTGCAATCAAGGCCATATTTTTGAATTATTTAACATTTCCCACTGGATATGTTCCAACATTTTTTTTTCATGTCTGAAATGATCACAGCAGCTGAGCTTAAAGTACCTTAGATAAAATCAAGTAACAAAATTCACTCAATGGAACAATACTTACTATTCTGAGTTTTGACTGTAAAAAAACTATCTTTTTTAAAATTCACTTTTATACATAGAGTTTAACAGGAATAGTAGTATATAGAATAGATTCAAGTAATGTTATTAAAATCAGATAATGATAAGGATGCTATTAATCAAATTTAATTTTCCTGAGAGATTAGATCTGTAAGGAAGCTGAAGTAAAGACTTGCTTTTTTGACTAATGAGTTTCTCTTCCGTAAGTGAATTAATAATGCAAATTATTCCTTCCCTACTAATACAATACATTCTTTCTTAGTTAAATAGCTTTTTCTTTTTTTAAGGATATCCTGTATTAAGGATATTGAAGTCAAAATGAGTAAGCTTGCCAAACAGAATATAGACTACAGTGTTTGATGGAATCTAGACTGAAGATAGAATATAATTACCCAAAAAAAAAGAATGGGAATATATTTTGATCTTGAAAACAGAGGCACAATCTTTGGGGCACAGACAGAAAAAAGGGAAGGAAGAAATCCAAGACCAAAAGATTTTGAGTGCTATGTGTTTAACAGAAACATTGATCTAATCATTTGTCATAAAGCTGAGGTTATATGATATCTCAGTTTAAAATATGTTGTAAGTATTTATCTAAACAATCTTGTCAATGCAGAAAATAATACTTCACTAACATATTGAAGTTACAAGCTCTTACCTTCAAAACATTAGAATCAAACCTTAGAACAGGAGTGATAGTCCTTTATTAAGAACAGATTTAAGTACTACAAGAAATTCTTCTTCCATTTGATATTTCAAGCCTGGCTTGATTTTTGCTTTTCTGGGGAGGTGCTTTTCTGAGGATGAAGGGGTTAATTTTGTTTATTTGTTAATTTTAACAAAGATATTAAAAGAATATTCATAATATTCATGTTCTGGCATAAAAAAAAATCTACAGTCATCAGCACCTCATCATTTTTTTCATGTAAATGACCTTGCTTCATGTATTTTTTGTTTTTTTCTTTGTTTGTTTTTACCTTAGTACAAATGTGGATTTTCAAGATTGGAAAGCTTTGATGACTTTGCTGTAACTTCATGTTCTTCATATTGTTTTATAAAAATTCTAAAAGTTATGAAAAGGTTTTTGGGTTGGTGCTTTTTTCATTGAAGCATCTCAAACCATTGTCTCACCTTGTTAAGCTTTGTGTAAAAATCAGTCTGAATTTTGAGGAAATTATATCCGTATACAAAGCAAAATTATTTGAAAGACCTTCCCTGAGGCAGAAAACACTGTAGATTCACAGTGATAAAAACCCTGATGAGATGATCCATGGAGAGAGATTTATCAAAATCACAGCAGGAAAACTTGGCAGATGATTTTGTATTCCCACAAAGAAATCAAAAGAAATCAGAATCATTCTTTTGAGATGCTGTTCTACCTGAGTTCAAGTTCCCAAAATTATTCAGAAGTGTGAGACGATTAATGTTTTGTCCATGTGGAAGAATTTCAAAATAAAAAATATAACTAAGAAACTTTTCTTTAATCTCAATCCATTGTTTCTCTCTCCTCTCTTTTTCTCTTGTGGCAGTTGTTTTCCTGTGTTTGTTTTCTTTGTTTGATCTATTCTGCTTTTGTTTCTTTTGCCAAACTCATAATCAATGCTTCTATTGTCAACCTTTGCTTATTTTTGTCCTTCCTCCAATCCAGACATGCTGGGGGAATTTTAATGCAGGAAAGATAAGGAAAGGCAGGACAGCGCGTGTGTAAGAACCCAGAGCCTTTACAGTCATCAAGATGCCCAACACGCTACAGAATCAGCGAACTGTCGACGTCGAGGTTAGAAGGGACCTCTGGAGACCTTCTAGTCCAACCACCACACTCAATCAGGGTCATCTAGGCAGACTATCCAGGTGCCCGTCCAGAAGGCTTTGGAGTATTTCCAGAGGTGGACACTCCACAGTCTCTCTGACCAACCTGCTCCAGAGCTCTGTCTTCCTCACAGTAATAAGTTTTTCCTCTTGTTCAGGTAGAACTTCTTGGTAGAACTGTTTCAGTTTGTGCCCATTATTCCTCTCATCCTGTCACTGAGCACCCTCGAGAAGAGTCTGTTTCCATTCTCTTTACACCATCCCTCCAGAAGTTTATGCACACTGCTAAGAACCCTCTTGAGCCTTTTTTCCCTCCAAGCTGAACAGGCTTTTGGGTTTAAGTAGAATTTCCTGTATTTTAATCTGTGTCTTGAGCCTTTTGCCCTTTCCCTCGATACCATTGAGAATAGTCTGAATCTATCTTTTATAATCCACCCCATCAGATTTTTATACACATTGACAAGATACCCCTGAAACCTTTTCTTCCTCAGCCTAATCTCTCAGCTTCTCCTCATATGACAGATGCTTCAATACCTTAGTCATCTTTGTGGCCCTTTGCTAGATCTATTGCAATATATCCAGATCTTTCTTACACTTAGGAGCTCAGAACTACCAGTCCTGAGGCAGGATGTAGAACAACACAAAAAGCTGCAAAACATTAACCCATAAAACAGTTGAATCTACAAGTTTGGGCTGAGATTCAATTATGAACATAGGTACCACAGCATATATCAAATCCCCTCATGAGACTTGCACGTTCCTCAGCCTTATTGCTTTCCGAGTTCATGTTTGTTCACTCAATAGGCCTAAATTTAATTCCCGGTTTCTCACATACAGCGATGTAATTGAGTCAACTATGGAAGGGTCTGGAGAAGATTCAGAGGAAAGGTTTTTTTCTTTGAAATCAGTTCCAGGATGTGATATTTCAATGAAACTTCTAAAACCTAGACAATCCATTGAACTGATTATCCTGTTCAGTTAGCTCTTTAAAGCCTCAGTGAATATTTAATAATTGAAATCAAGTCAAAAAAATCCAACTGCAGAGAGAACAGGAAAAGGAGAGCTCTTACAACACCTCTAGTTAATGCACATGTTGGTCTGTGATGACCTAGTTTCAGGTTTTTGTTCCAAATCAAGACCTTTCCCCATTATAAGCAGAGCCCTCCTTGTGTGCAGAGAATCTCTCTCCCTCCATTCCTTCACTGAATTTAGATAGTTCAGTGTGATTGACTATCTTCACCCTTATTTACTATTCTCCAGTTTCTGTGTCATCTGCAGCTTCTCTGAGTGATTAGATATTATCTCCTTGAGTGTTTAAAAAGAATGATGAATAACATCAAGCCCAGAACTGAAGCAAATTATGCACAAACTGATTATATGTTTGTACTGCCACCTTTTCTTTAGATCAGAACCTCCACAGGCTTTTGAGACACTTAGCATGTGTTTTCCTGAACCTGGATAGTGCTGGATAGTCCAATATGTTTTGCATACTTAAGCCACTACATTACAGATATATATTATAAAGACACATTTACTTTTAAACTTAAAGTTGCAGTCTCCACTAAGAATACGTCACATAATCTCCTTTTTTCATTAAGTAACATGTCTGGAAGTAAACTGCACATGTGATTTCATTAGCTTAAGCAAAGCTAAAATGTGCCCTATAAATGCTTTTGGATTATCAAAATTGGTTTTGTAGCAGATGTGGAAAATCAGCTTCCCCATACATACAGCAACAGGGAACTCCTCAAGAACAGGAGGAGAATCAGTGACCCCATTTAAGTCCCTCTGTCCCCTTCTATCCAACGAGCACCTGCGGTGTTGTGCCACTGCTCCCTGGCTGCAGCGCTGCTCCCCCAGCACCAGCCTGGGACAGGACAGGCTTTCAGGAGCTCTCCTTCGAATACAAGCAAGCAGGAATTCACAAATGATCACTGAGAAGGTAAGAAACCAAAATCACCACACAAATACTTAGAAAAAAGAATTAGTCCTCACTGGTGAGCAGCAAGATCAACAGCTAAAATGAATGTCATTCTGTTAACACGGAAAGGGAGACACAGTCTGGTACTGGTTGTGACTGCAGATGTCCCATCATACTTCCTGGAGAGGTTCCTGGTCAGGTAGAACCTTCTGGTAGGAGAAGGAGGCAACTCCCAGGAGCAGCCATCACATATGAGGTGATGCAAGAGCTGACTTCCCACTCCTTCTCAAATTCCAGTGTCAAGCTCTACAGAGCTTAACTCAAAACAGGGAACTAATCAGGCTCTTTTTGTGCATCAACAGGGATCTGCTCAACCCATGGGAAGCAGCAGAGAAGCACGGGTTGAAGAGGTGCCCATGACCACAAGTACCTGGGCTGTTGTGTTTTCACAGACCTGGGTCCTTAAGAGGTGTTAACTGGTCCAACAACTCCCTCCGTAATGTGCTAATGCCTCCCAGTACATTCTCCATGTTGTGTGCTGTCTGAAACAAAGAATACCTTGTTTCTCTTACAGAGTATATGTTGGTGAAGAAGATGACAGTCACAGTATAGACTATCTAAAGAAATGGTGGGCTCAAAGGTGATGGAAGACCATTTTCCTATGGATCCCGAGGAAACTGAGCAAATTTCATTAAAAGGACATTAAAACTCAGAAAACTTCAGACTTACAGGTTTTTGCTTCTTACTGAGCTGCTGGACACATTAGGAAGAGGTTGCAGGAAGCTGGTTTTGTGTTTTCTTTCTTCTGGAAGCCACCTTCTGTAATTAAAGATAGCTAGCACCCAGCCTCTGAGTTTTAAAGCTCTTTGTTGTCTTTGCAGATGCTCACTTCTTTAAAAAAAAGCTCTGAGTTTTCTCTCAAGTTCTGTCTCATGCATTACAGCAGCTTGGGAAATATTTATCAAAATCAATTGTTGAAGTACTGTCCAACAAGATGAGTTTCTTGTCCAGTCAGCTTCAAGTTGAATAAAACCTTTCTTTATTCCTCTGTTTATGCTTATGTTACAACCTAAGAATTCAAAGAAGTTTTAAATAAATATTGCCTTGGGAAATACTGTAAATTTATTCTTTGCCTGAAATACGCACAACCAGTGAGACAACAAAGCTCCACAATAAAAAAGCAGTAGGAAAGTGTAGGGAATCAGCTCTGAATACATCATATTACACAAACATTTCACCGATGGCACTCAAAAAGAAGAAAGAATCAAGGGAATCTCCAGTTTCAGGTCATGGAGCACAGCCTTGCCCACCATACATGAAGGATGCGTTCCTAATAGCGCAGCAGCTGGTGATTTGATGGATCACAAAGCAAGCTCTTTCCCGTAGCTCTTTCCCACAAGAACTAATGCAGGAGGAAATGTGTGTAGACCTGAAGCGTCTGTGCAATTTAAATGCACAGGGACAGAATATAACGGTATGGAGGATGGGGACACAGGAGCACAGTCATCAAACTTGTCAACTGGAGGAGTTGCTGGATTTCAGAGGTTGAATTTTCAGAAGAGAGCACTTCTCCAAAAAAGACCTCAATGACTTGGTCTTGTGAGACTTCCTAAAACCTGATGCCCATCATTCAATGTGTGTTGCTGCCTCTCCCTAAATGGTCACATTTTCATCAATGCCATCAGCTCCCTCAGATGAATCGAGGTCAAGCCAGTCAATCAAGGGTGAAGGACAAAAACATATTAATTGACAACAGATACAGAGCAGGGTATAAACAGTCAGTGGCAGAGCTTCAAAATACAAATAGAGAAGGGATGCATAGCAAGCTGTGCTGTACAGATATCTCAGATGTTCTTCCATGAGGTTAGCAACTTACTGCTTAGACTCTCCACGGTTCAGAAAAATAGGGTCAAATACATGCAAAGTATCTGACCTGATACTGGAGAAGGAATGAAAAGCACAAATATTTTCCCTATCCAAGACTTCATGATCCTGTGATAACCATTACATATGGCGTATAATTTCAGAAGTCAACCTCTGGTTGTATCAGATCTTCATTGCAGACAAAATAAGACAAAACAAGTTACAGAACTTAAATATAGGTTTGCAAGGTAGAGATTTGGGAGCTCCTGACTCTTTGTCAAACAAGCAAGAGACTGAGAGTCTGCATATGTAGGTCCTATAAAGAGGACATAGTAATCTTTGATTTATTTGTACAATCACATGGAAAGATACTCCAACCTCAAACACCTTCCTCTTCTGTCCACCTGTCCTCTCTGTCCTCTCTCCACTTGTTTGTCTAGCTACGTGTACATAGCTGTGTATACATGTACATAGCCATAACAAGTAGCAGGTCTAGGGCTGCAGTGCCAGGAGACAGGGCTGCCACTCTCATTACATAGCAACCTCTGCAGCAATCCTAGGCCCTGCTCAGATCTTCTGGAGATTTGGTTGGAGATCACTGGAAATTCTGGGAATCCCTGAAGAACTGCTGCTAACAGGCAAAGAGAGAGAGAGGGCTGGGCAAGGCTCTAACCTCTTAAGAAGTTAAAGCTCAGCAAAGTACCCTCTGCAAGGGTGGTGACGACCTACAACTAGGAGGAGCAGCCCATACAGCAGAGGGTCGTGCTGCTATTCACAAGGACCTCAGCAGGCTGGAGTGATAAGGAGAGAGGAACCTCGTCAAGCAAGTGCAGGGTCCTCCACCTGAGGAGGAGGAATAAACTCTCGCTGCACATAACTTGTACCCCTCTGGAATGACTTATATGGGATATACATTCCTTAATATGGGGGTGGCGGGGCAGGTACATCCATTGTACTTTCAATGGATGAATCACTGCATTTGCCCCAGGGGACATCCAAAGGCACCACACGAGGCAGACTTTCCAACAGAAATGTCATAGTCTTGATGAAAATTTAAGGGAGAAGGTTCATCTTTGCATAGTTTTACTTTAGGAGAAGGAAAAAAAAAACCCACAACTTTCAAAAGAGCAAAGGAATTGCAGTGGTAGAGTCAGGCTCTGAAGGGGCACAAAAATTAGAATACACATCGACCTGAGTTCTTTGCATCAAAGCCAAGCATCTCAGCAGCACTGGGAGGTGAAGAGGAGATAGAGATAAATGCCCCACACCTATTAGCATGATGCTGAAAAGTGACTAGGGCCAAGGCAGCAACGGAAAAAGTTGATGTCGATACAACGAAAACCACTGCGTTATAAAGTGGTGATGGCAGAAACCTGTCTCATTGTATTTTGCTTTTGATGGGACTGGAAGAAAGAGACGTCAGCACCGACTTTCTTGTGCTGAAGGATGGCCTGAGGAGTTAGGGATGGTGTCAGAGCAACCAGAGAGGTCTCCACTGCAGTGGAAGCAAGAAAAAACTGAGGAGGAAGAGGAGGAGCAGAACATCTTCCAGCCTTCCACATCTGAGCTTCCTTGAACTAGCAGTTTTCAAAAGTATCATGCAGGCAGAGTGCTCTAAAACAGCCTCAAGGGTCCTCAGAGACTTCATCTTTCTGGGATGAAACTCCCCCCCTTGGAGAGATCATGCTTCCTTCAGCTGCCATCTGAAAGAGCAGAAGGAAGAAGCATTGTCCTCCAAGCTGTGACAACGTAAATATGTCAGGAATCAGTTATCTGCTGAAACGTGACCATCACAAGCAGCACAGAAATATGTGTGTATAATCAAAATGCAGCTAAAGGACAGGAACACTGAATACTGAAATTCATTAAGAAAATGCGAAGAACTAGAAGCCCAGCAGACACGTTGCACCTTATGCCACCCCTCAGAAGGAACATGCCAGCCACACATGCTGCAAAGAGAAAGATGGACTTGGAACAGTTGTGTGACTTGAGAACTTAATTCTACAGAGAAGCAAAAGAAAGCACAAGGGTAATTCAATCAGTAACCATTTTCTCATTTATAAAATACTTCACCATTACTTTCAAACTGTCAATAGAGGGCATTCCGATCCTTTACTTTGGATAAATCAAGCTAATAGAAGCTACTGGGATTTCGTATTTCTCATAAATGTTCAGAAACAGTAGAGTTAATTGCCCGAGTGATTAATTTTACTTCCTATCAAGAGTCTAGAATAGAAAGCATTAAGATACAAAATAAGTTGCTACAGAGTTCTGCTCACACCGTAAGCAATTATTGGGTTTTAGGCATTCACCTGCAGTAGGCATAAAGCAAATTTGTACAGTAGAGTAAGCTAAAACCTGTATCCAAATCTGAAATATGATACCAGGTGCACAACAATTACCAATTCGTAGGCAATTACAAAAGCAACATGCACCCCCTCCTTCGAGGACACCAGCACCCTGTCCACTCGAGCTCTGCAACGAGGGGAAGACTCTTGTTGCTTTGACTTCTTTGGTTCTTCAACTGTGCACGTGCCAGGAGAGCCCTCCCAGAGATGGCAAAAAGGCATCCAGGGGCTTGCGAGGGGCAGCTGACGCAGAGCGACTCGGAAATCTCTGTCCAGCCCAGCAAAAGGAACAGACAACTCGGCTGGCCCGCAAGTGCTCTACCACGATCTGAAGCCTGCGAAGAGCTTGCTGCAAATCCCAGAAACTGACGTTACCAAAGACAGGCCGCCGGCATGGGCCTGACTGCAAGGACTCTACAGGCAGGAGAAAGGAAAAATAAGTGTGAACTGGGGGTTGTTCATTTCACTTTGAGTTAAATACCTGGTTATCCAGTTCAGAGCTGGAGTGAGGAGACCAAAGGACTCTCTACTGCAAGGGGGTGAGGAAGGACTGATCCACCTCAAAGGTCTGGCTAAGCCCAGGCTCCTTCACAAGGGACAGCTGCCTCAGCGCTGCTCATGCGTCCTCATGGTGACGGTTTAAGAGGAAACACAAGCACTAACCCATCCCCGCTGCCCCCCAAGCCAACAGAAAATTCTGAAGAGCTGCAGTAGAGCCCAACAGAGCCTCTTCCCCACGGCCCCAACTGCAGCGTTAGGGGCAAAGCCCACAGGTCACTCTCTCCTGCCCCCCAAACAGCAGGCACTCAAGCTAGACACAACTGCTCATTCTCAGCTGTCTACAACTGATGCTCCAAGTGCCTGTTCTATAAAGACACCAGCAAGGCCACAAACCTGTTTGTATTTTTTATTATGAAAAGTACAAAAATGTTGGGTATAGTGAAGCTGTCATTAGAAATTCGAACTTTTTTGAGCCAACTTTCTATGTACATGCACAAGATTCCTCAAGTGGAACAATATCAAATGTGAAACACATTATCAGGATATACGATATATACAAATCCAGAGATTTAATACCTCTGTTACTCTATACATGATTGTTATACAAAAAGCCAATTCCTACTTGCTTTAAACAAGTATTTTAAATTAAATTGATGAGACTACCCACATAAAACAGAGCAGCACCTGGGTAAAATCCTGCTACCTGAACAATGACTTCATAAATAAAGTACAAAATAATAGAGCAGGTTTCCAGCCAGGCTCAGTCTTCTATCATGGCAAAGAGCCAGTGCTCTAGATTGAGAGAAGAGAAACAACAGAAACTCCTGATGTCAAATCATAGATCTCACAGAAGAGAGAAAAGGTCTTGGCTTGGCTTTCAGAGCCCTGAGGAGTCATGGGGCAAGGCAAGCCACTTTGCTTTCGTAAAACCTCTCACCCCTTAAACACAAAGGGGAAATAAAAATAATTGAGCTTGCAATTAGTAAAATAACCCCCAAAACAAAAAGCTCCAAAGCCAAAAAACCCACACTGCATTACACTCCGTTTTCCTCCTGGTCTTTCTGCCGTTGTTTTCAACTGGAACCAACTCCTGCTTGGTAAAATAAGGCACGTCTCCCTTTGGAGCAGCTTATTTCCGTAGGTTTCAGCTTAGGTCTGTTTTACACACGGAGCAGATTTCAGCGATGCCGCTTGTGACAGCGGGGGGGACGCTGTTTGGAGTGGTTGCCTTCCAAGCACGGATGGTCTCAACAATCCCCACGGGATTGCTGGCCCCCAAGTCGCAGAGCGAGTACACGGCTGCCAGCTGCACGCCCCAGGGCACATCTGCAGAGAGGGAACACCAGTCAGCACAGCAGCTCTAGACACAGCAAGGTGCTGGGGATACCCGAAGCTTAAAACAAAATAAAACCTGCATGTTTCAACAATTAGAGAAATAAAACACAAACACATTAAGAATCAGGATGCTTATAGCCTGCTAGTTGCAGGTAAAAGCCTTAAATTCCTCAATATCTCAGTTTTGTCGACACTCTCTAGTTTTTTGAGCTTAATAGATTTTCAGTATTTGAAGAGGAACAAGGAACTTGAGTGCCTAGTGATTTAACTCTGATTTAAGGAGGCCGAAGGGTCAGCTTTACACAAGAGTCTGAGGCAGCAACCTCAAGCTAAATACTGCTTACCTGCAGGAACTAGAAACTGGAATGGAAAGAAGCCCTAAGAGCACTTCAGGACCGCCCTAGCATCAGGGAAAGCCTCACTGCAAAATGAGACTGAGTGTGTAGGTCATGTGCAGAATAACTGAGCAATGCAGGTCTCTGCTGCCCTTACTGGTTGCTCCATCCTGCAATCAGGAATTCAGACTGTCCTCACGCCTCCACTGCCAACAACCTCCTGCCAGCAGGAATACAACTGCTCCGGTAAGGAACTAGCAATTCCTGCTCATATCAAGGTCACCGTTTCGGTTATCCTAGAGGCTCTCACATGAGGGAGTGCAATTCCAGGCTGGCTGCATCCAAGTTGTATTCCTACGTTTTGGAGAGGGAGCAGGGGCTCCGTTAACCAGGGATGCCAACGGAAACCCGTTCTGCACTGACCTACAAGCGCACAAACAGCCTGTTTTGGCAGGTGTCCCAGGCCGTGTGCTCAGTTTACACTGACAGAACTTCATACTGTGGCTTTGTCACCAATTTCCCCTAAGCAGACATTACCTTCCTCTTTTGCATGCTGCACAAACAGCCCAATCACAGAGCTAATGTTCCTCACCGCAGAAAGGTGTCCTTCCTTCAAGCCTATCTGGCCCAGTCGACCTGAAAACAAACAAAAACCCAACATCTCTTAAAACCCAAGTATATACGTGAAAAAAGAATGAAGAAAGTCGGGGGGCAAGACAACCAGCCCTTCCCCTCCCAGAGGAAAAAGGAAAGGAAAAAAGAGGGTGGGGAAGGGAAGGAAAGAAAAAAAGCACAAATGTTTCAATTCACTTTTCGGACCCTCTGACACTTCCAGAGGTTGTACACATATTTCTACAAAGCCAAGAATTCAGCCAAGAATTTAGACCACTTACCAATTAGCCTAAGTGTTGATGCTATCATGGTATCAGGAATGGACTGAACCACTTCATGACCTTTTCTGTTTTTTATCCACTTATCCATACAAGGCCAAAGTACTTTGCTGTGGAAGAGAAATGAGTTTGAAAATGTGCTACTGGCCAAAAGGGTGATTCACAATTCATGTAACAGTTCTATTTTTTTTCATAATTCCTCCTGTATTTTAATTCACCTTCTCAAGAAAAGGCTTAACATTCCAAGCCTTCACAAGCTGAATAAGGTGAACATTTCATTTTAAAAACATTCTGGTTTCATTTTAAAATGAAATAATCAAAACCGACCTGCTGGAGGAATCATTCCTGGTTCAGAATATTATTCCTGATTTAAAAAATTCTTCCCTCCCTTTCCCTGCAACATTCTCAACCTTCAGACTTCATGCACATCTGTGCAATGATACTACTTTGAGGCTTCACATCAAGATGCTAGGCAAGCTTCTTTATATAAAGTGTTTTTTCCACTGATAGATTACAGATGGGATCTGATGCTTGTCTTTAACCTGAAATAATTTGAGATACAGCATCTTTTTTTTAACCTGAGAGCTAAATTTATCATCAATACAACTCTGCATAGGTAGTCAAATCTGCATGAGTTTAGTTACTATGATATATCTTTCACTGAGGCCAATTTGCATTGAACCTTAAAGTATTCCCCCCCCCAAAAAAAAAGTAGAATATCTGTATTAGAAAGCTTGACTATTTCACCATCACTATTTATATTTATTTCATATTAGATAATTAGGTTATGTATTTTCCCCAAACACGTTATTTTAGAGATTCTACTAGTTTAATGTAATCCCTACATACCAAATTGTCACTCTCAAGTCAACATAGATATCAAAATGAATACCATTTGATATTCATTGATATTTGAACATCATCAAAATGAAGTCTTTCAAACTGAGTTATGATACTGAGAGCAGCCTATGCTCTGCACCACTAGTTGCAAAACAACTTCATTAAAAAGGCTAACAGAAACTGAAAATATGATAGTAAACTAGTGAAAAGTACCCGTGCTGTTACTTTTCAGCACCTCAGCACCCAAGTAGTGTGGTTCACAAGTTCCACTTTTATTTTTCAGTAACTGGAAAAATCATGAGCTAAGTTCAGAGGAAGACAACCGAGTCCTTCGCTTCCTTAACAAATAAGGTAACTCAAAACTCTTCACATACAGCCACTTAAAAACCGAAATTGTTAGGCTGGTTCTCATGGGGTTTGTTGCCTGGAGCAGTCCTGTAAAGGCCTGTGTTGCTCAGTGATCCCCCCACACACTGAGGTCAGACATAAAACCTGCAGCCTCCCAGGTATGAGGAAACCCAGGACAAGCTGCCATGGGGAGAAGCTGCCGCTTGCCACGGTACCTTATGACGTTGTCGTGGGTCCAGTCCCACCTGAGGTGGGAGCAGAGGAGATCAACAGCAAATACGAACTGCCAGGCAACGTCGTTCAGGTCTTCCCCGTAACGCTCGCTCGGCCGCAGCTCCGCTTCCCGACAGGACTGCAGCTCCGAAAGCAGCCCCGACACCACGGCACCAGCGTCCAAAGGGGAGCTCTGCCATTTCAACAGACGCCAATCTTAACGCCTGAAAAACTTCCAACCTCAAAACATACACAAATATTCCCCTTTGGCTGGCTACAGCAATTGCTCTTCTCATAGCAGCTTATCTGACACCGTTACTTCAGCTTGGGATTTGGCCAAAAATAAAACAAACAAAGCTCATCACACACAAAAACGACTCACTCCACACCCTCTCTTCTCTCCTTCCACAATTTGGGCCTTTTTGTCTCAATTAAGATGAAGTATCAGAAGAACCACTTGTCAGTGCAAGAAAAGTGAGACTAGTCCTGCTTTATTTCTGTTTTTTTTTCCCCTCTAATGATTTCTCAAGTTGAAGTTTGTTACTACTGTTCACTAGCTAACTTCCAAATAAGTACTTTATATAAATTAAATAATAATAAAGCCAGTGTCATGTAAAATAATCAGGAACCCGTGTAATCAGCAAGCTCTGCAATGGTGTGTGCCTCTAAATTGGCATACTCGCACCAAGAATTAAATCCCAGCTCCACATAAACTCCAGGTTAGCGAATAACTTCTCATGCTGCATCTCAAAATGATGATAATGGCAATAATAATAATGGCAATAATAATAATGGCAATAATAATAATGGCAATAATAATAATGGCAATAATAATAATGGCAATAATAATAATNGCAATAATAATAATGGCAATAATAATAATGGCAATAATAATAATGGCAATAATAATAATGGCAATAATAATAATGGCAATAATAATAATGGCAATGCTTTTCCAGCAAGTCCCAGGCTTAGAGGCCATGCTGACAGCTACAGTCTCAGGGCTGATGTGGAGCAACACCCTCGAGGGAAGGGGAGAGCCACCAGGCAAGCTGGGTTTTGTTCACTTCACGTTCACAGATCACAGAGCTTCTTCCCAGCAAGCCTGGCACTCGTATGGGGTCTTTAAAAGAATTGGGGCGCTGGCTTTCAAGCAAATGCACAAGTCTCACACGCTCCTGCTTCCAGAAGCAAAGCATGTCTGGCTTGCCATCTGCACAACAGAAGTTTTCTCCAGCTGGCGCAAGTGACTGAATTTTTTCTGCACTTCTCTTTGTAACATCTCTGTTAGGTCGGGAATGTTAGGCCTGCCTCAAACTGACAGAAGTTCAATGGCTCGCCAAGATCACACAGCAAGTCCTGGGCTCAAAGGCTTACACCCAAAGCCCCAGAGTCCTTAGGTCTGTAACATCCTGCTCATCCTTCCTGTATCACCACTTCAGAAAGCAGTTTTGCACTGACCATGTCAACCCCTTATGGAACTGGGGTCACTGACACCTTGTGGTAAAGGTGGATTAACAATCTCCCAAGAGAAAGATTGCGGGTAAAACAACTGGGGCTTAGCTTGCAAATTAGTGAAGGGGGCAATTACCAGTTACATGGTGAACTACAGAAGACAGAGAAGCCTAATGTGTATTTAAAAAAAAAAAAGTGTTTGTATGTGTGTGTATATTCGTGTATAAATATATATATATTCATTCCGTGTATATTAGAATCCTAGTTTCATATGTAGGAACAGAACATAAACCTATAACCTGGCTCAAGAACACATCAGTCAAAGTTCAAAAACAATGCTTGCTTCAAGGGTTTAGTAGAAAGATTATATTTAACCTGGATAGCAAGGAGAGGGTTCTATCCTAACAGGGTTCAGACACCCACAGGAGAAAGCCTGCAACAGAAGCAGCTGTACAGACCCCATGGCAGATTCCCTGGGAACCTTCCCACCCATCAGCAGCAGCAAGTTGTTTGTCTTGCAAAGGGGACGGACACACACACACACACACACACACACACACACACACACTGACCTTGACAGTGCCAGCAGGAATTACCTGTTCCCAGGGCAGATAAGCACTCAGGCAGGCCAGCACCTCGTCCCTGACACGCTGCCTCAGAACGACTTGCAGAGCTTTGTTAATCACACCTTGGAAGCAGAACATGTCAGGCCACACAGCTGTGATAAATAAAATCAACTTCTCCGCGTCAGGAAAGTCTAAGAGAAAAGAAAGAACAGAGCAAGCTTTTAATATTAAACAAACAAACAAACATTCCCTTTGGCTTCCGAGGTTAGTCTCACTTCTTCATCCTTACCCTACTTCAGCTCACCCAGGAGAGTGGTCTTGAAGCACAGGAACTGGATACTTTTAGGAGTAAATTAAAGTCGAAGAGACCACCCAGGAGCCTACGTATTCCACTTCCACGGGAAAAAAAATGAGAACTCAGATCACTGGACCAAGCTAGAGCTAGTCCAGAAGGAAAAAAAAATCCTGAGATGTGTGACACGAACATCAGCTTTTCACTGCAGACACTACATGCTATTTATTATCTCACACACATACACTTAAGGAATTTACACATGTAAAACCTTTTTCTTTTTTTTCTCCAAAGAAGTTCCATGCAATATATACATGAAATTTGACCTTGCTAAGCAATTTTCCTAAATCCTACCAGAAAAATTATATGCAAGTTAGCACGTCAACGCTCCTGTTCCCACAAACACAACATCTGCTGCTGAAGGAATCTTACAAAATGAATTCAGAGCAGGTATTGGGGTACAGTCACATTCAGTTCAAGCCAGAAGTCCTTAAAGTGCAATTCTTCCCTCCTAGGCACCTGCTTCTCTTCCTATCCCTCAAAAACCCTGTGTTTCAAAGCAGATCAATTGTGGTTTCAATAGAGTCCAAATGCCTGCAATGAAGGAGCAAATTGTACGTTTTGCTCTTCAGTAAAGGGTTGCATGTGCATAACTGCTACAAGGGAAAGCTGCAACAAAGGTGCATGCAGCACTTAGGGCTATGAAAAGAGCTTCCAGAGCTACAAAATTAAGGAAGGAGAAAATTCCAGGTCATTCAGAGGAAGCTCACAGATCCTTCTGAACACTGGAAGGGAGATCTTGTGGGCAAACTAATATTAAAATAGCACGTGACTGTATAGACAGCAAGGAATTAAGAAGTGCATTGGAATACGCAAGAAAAAATGTTGCCACAACTAAGAGCTAGAAAAAAGAAAAGAAAAAAGTCCAAAATTAGCAAACTAAATGCACATTCCCTTTTCAGTTCAGTGCAATTGTTTTTTTTTTAGAATTCACATTAGAACTGGACAGCATAAAAAAATACATCAAACCAAGTACCAACTCAAGTGGTGTTGTTTTAAGCCAAGTTTTATCACACTTGCTTTATGAATCAGTAACAGCTCAATAACTTAATAACAATTAGAAAAGACACTAATAAACAGGAAGTGAAGAATGCCCTGAATTTAGAGCACCATTTTGGGAAAGGAAAAAAACAAAATCAATAAAGAGTCTCATAAATCAGAGAGAAAAACGACCTTTTCACAAAAGTAAAAACCCCTCCACAACTATAATCATTTTGCAGCACTGCAGCAACATCACTAAGACATACTCTACCTTCTCTGAGCAAGCTATAGCAGAACAGGCGGGCTCTTTCCAAGTCTCCCAGCTGCCGACAAATTCCTACATAAATTCTACAGAGAGCCTGAGTGAAATTGTGATTTGAAGTGGTCTTCCGAGTCTTGAGTTTACTGAGAACAGTGTTCAGCAGTGACTCTGCTAAATGCTGTAAGGCACACAAAAAAAAAAAAAAAAAGTCAAAACTATACTAGAGACTATAGTAAAAGAGTTATTGGTGCATTTGCAAAAATACTGTTTGCATACATATTAAAATGCAAAATTAAAATTCTCATTAAATCAGAAAATTAGCAAAAGGAAAAAATGTAACCAAAGCAGGAAGTGACTTCCTACAGCAAACTTACCTTGTGGATGCAGAACGGGACTGCTGTTCTTTAAACAGACTGCTACAGAACACGACTAGAATCTCACTTTCGTAAATAAAATTAACAAATAACAATGATAGGCAGAGAAGGCAGAGAAACCCTAATGGATGAATCTAAGCCAACGAAGCCCCTGGGGCTGTGACAGAGGAACAAGCAGCCCCTGGCTGCCCATGGGATGCACCAGGCCAGGGAGCAGCAGAGAGGCCCCAGGCCACCTCCAAGCCTGGCTGGAAGCAGGTGCCCACCAGCGGGACTCACTGTGGGATGTGCAGGGCAGCAATAGTTTGGGATGATGTGAGACTTGCTACAGGATGTTAAAGGCAAGGGCTAAAGGCCTGGGGGAGCCTGGTGCTCGGGAGGCCACAGGCCTAGGGCAGGTATCTGCAGACACTGCAGGGTCCAGGTGCTGCCTGCCAGGGAAATCCGAAGGTCCGGATCAGCTACTGGAGACGTGGGTGTCTGTGTGTGCAAGGCACGTGGGCAACATCAAAGGTCTGAATGCCTCAGGCCAGCAGCTAGAGGGACCCATACTGTAGATATTCACACGCATGCCTCATTTTCCACTACGTGGCTTTCATGTGGATGATTTAAGAGAAGGAAACATGGCTCCTTGGGCTGCAGTGCCTGGGCTGGTGCTCCCTTCTGTTCGTGCCCGGCTGTGTTCAGCACCCCGGTTTCGGGAGCACGTGCTCAGCCTTGCTCCCTCCTCCCTGCCTGCGGGAGCACAGGCCTGCGGCAGCCTCACTTCCACCAGGCGAGCCAATACAGCAGCTACCAACACAGAAGCCTCCAGAACTCAAAAGCTGCTTTTTAGTTTGAGTGCTGAAAACACTGGAATTGAACTGAAAGCAGGGCAAATGCTGCCGCGGGTCAGCGGGAAGATTATCCTGCTGCAGATTTCCAAGCGCCTTTGAGAATGGCAGGGCTATCGGGGCAAGTATTTCCAACTCTGATGCAAAACAAGTTCGGAGAAACAAACTAGCAAAAGACTTCTTCACTAACATTTGTTTGAATATCTTAGTGTACCACGATAATCCAGGTGAACATGGAACAAAAGAGTATGCCACTATAACAGAAATATATAAATGTATATATGTATGATACAGCTTATATTCTTAACTGAAAAAAAAAAAGATGAATCAAACTTTACACTTTGAGAAGAAAACTCATTCTACAGTTAACTCCACTAGCTACAAATAAGGATGTAGAGTTAAAAAAAGGCTTTATGCAAATATCAGGGAAGCAAACATGTTTACACGTGCAGTTTCACATCTTGGACCCCACTGAACCGTGACTTCTTGCCCCATTATGTTTTGTATTTGCTAGAGTGACACCAGTTTAGAATTTACTTCATAACCTTTTGTGACTCCATTTCAGCACAACAGGCTGCCCAGCTGAGGGTTTAACCCCTGCACATCCACACTCCCTTCATCTGCACAGGGGCCATTATTCAAACACAAAATGCTACACACCTTGTTGGTGACACCAAATTCATAGACAACTTCTTTCTCTTCGTCCGTCATTACTGGCATCTTTGAGACATTGCCTACGTATACGTGACTTCGGATAACAGGCAACAAGTCGAAACAGGATTCTGCAATTTTCTTCAGGGCCCCAGCAACTATTTGGCAATCAGCATCAGTGACCTTGGCTGATGAAGATGCTGCTGCCACGGAGCTGTGGGCCGAATCACTGATTTCACAGCTCTCGACATGCAAAGGCCCCTGCTCATCAGGCATTTTATTTTCAGTCATGCTGACAGCAGCGGTGTCGCCGGGCTCCAGCTTTGGCGGCTCGCTGTCCAGCCTCAGCCTCTTGGCACTTCTGGGCATTGGCATCAATGTCCTTTTCCCAGTACGATTCAGCATGCTGGGAACCAGCGGCTGCTCTTGCGTGTCTTTGGGTTGCTCTTTGCTGCTGTCACCTTTCAAATTGCTGCCTGTCTTAACAAAGGCAGTTGACGTAGACGCGATTGTCTTGAACCCCCCTATCTGGGTGACGGGTCCAGGCAAATTGTGGCCCTCTGGAAGGGCGCTTCGGTTAAGCTGAATATTGCCCTTCAAAATGTTCAGTGTCCTGGCCCTTGCGGACAGCTCTGGATACATGGTGTCCAGTATCCTCACAGAGTTCTCCTGAGCGACAACGGGAGCCGCAGCCTCAGCTGCGCACAGAGGAAATCGTCCTGGCACGGGCAGCGCGTGCTTCGGAATGGAAGTGCAGAACTTCAAAGGAGAAGAGAGGATTCTTCTGCCGACTGCCACTTCCGAAGGGGACGAAGGGGAAAACAGGAGGGCAGACTTGGCTGTCGGGGTAGCTGTCAACGGAGACATGAGAGGAGGCACTGGAGTCTCCCGCAGCGGGGAGATGAGGTCGTCGAGAGGAGAGAGCAAGGAGCAGCGGCCCGACGAAGCCGTGCCCGGCGAGGCAGAACACGCAGCTCGGGGGGGAGTAGCAAGCAGAGGCAGCAGCAAAGGAGGCAGCGGAGGACCCATTTCCTGCCTGATTTTATTTATAGTCTCAGAAGAACATTTCGTGGGCACCGACGTATCGGCGTTTGCAAGAACTGGCTGAGCTGCCTTAACCTTGAGGGGGTTTTTCCTTCCCTTTCCTCGCGCCAGCCTCTTGGACAGCCTGCCGGGCGTCACCTGGACGGCTGTCTCAGCTGAGGCAGTCAAGGCTTCAGATGGTTCCTGCACTTGGCTTTTCAATTTACTGTTCTTTTCGAGGGCAGCGTCCACACAAGATCCTAATTCCAACACAAGTGGCTTTTCAGGAGCTCCTTTTAGCAGCTCGGAAGGCTGGCTGAGGGCCTGGGAGTTGCACACTGCTTCAGACAGGGCTGCGTTTGGAGGGGCTGGGACGGAGCAGTTCTTTCCATCACTACTCAGAAAGTCTTTCTGAGCACAAGAGGTGCAACTGCAACAAGGAGAAGGCTGAAAACCACCTTGCATAACATCAGCGTTGGTGTCTTTCAGACTGCAAATAGTTGGAGTTTGATTGTGATTATATTCTTCAAGCACCGACACCCCTCCATCAACACTATGTAACTGACTTCGCTCCACATCCAACTGATGTTTTCCACAGTCACTGTGTTCTAACAAATTGCTAAGTGCTAACGTTTCCGTATTCAATTTACTGTTTTTTACAGCAAGTCCATCTTCTGAGGACATCGTTAATGGCAACCTACGCTTTGGAGGACTTGGCACTGCAAAGATTTCTCCTGAAGCTCCAGCTTTTATCAGGCTTTCCTCCTTGCTATGGACGCCCTCAGCAGCACGAGGATCTTCCCTACACTCACAGGCACCCTCAGTATCTCCACAGGTCTCTAATGAAAGTCCTCCTTGCACAGCAGATAAGTCTTCAGGATGACCCTCCCCGGCCAAACCCGACAACTTGGTTGCGGTGCCTGAGGAGGTGTCGGCTTCGCAGCGCGCGCTCCTCTCTGCTCCAGCACCTGCTCTGGGTGTCTGCCCTGTCCCCGGGGAGGGATGTTCACAAACTGGGCAAACTGGGTGGTTACCAGGGTCAGCGACCACACCAGTTTCCAGGGCCTCTCCCACAGTCGTCCCGGAAACTCTCAGGTCCTCTCGGAGCACTGGGACACAGTCAGGCGGCTGCACAAACCTGTCTTTTTGTGCAGGACAGTCTCTCTCTTCAGATTCATTGCTCTCTTCTGGGATTTCAAAAGCATTTTTAGACCTTTTACTGTCATTTTGCTCAAGTTTCTCAACACTACCCAATTCTTTGCTTTTTCCCCCAGCTGTTAGTTCATCAGGCTGAGCTGTATCAGCTTCCCACACAGGGGTCCTGCATCCTAATTCTTCACAAAGTTTCTGGAAACAGAAGTTATCAGAGGAGTTTGCATCCAGGATATGTGTTTCTACTGATGGCCGAGGTTCTTCCTCTCCTGGCTGTTCCTTCTCACCTGGAATTCCCACTTCATTTTCACTCGTGTATTCCCTCTCAGGGCAGTCCAGTTCCTTGCACAGGCTCTCTTTTTCAGCAGGTAAGATCTCAAAACTCTCTCCCACACTTGTCAAAGAGTAGTTAAACACACTACACATCACATCCTTTTTATCTGCCTCATTTTCCCACATATGGGCAGCAGTGCTATTTTCTGTGAAATTAGTCTCAAAACTGCCAACTGCCTGAAGACCAAAATTGAGATCAGTAGGCACTGGGGATTCCAACCCGATTTTCATTTGAACAGAGGGATCCATTTCCTCAGTATCTATGCACACTGGCTCCAAAGCCTCTTGAGTAGACAAAGTCAATCTACCATTAAAATCTTCTTCTGATGGAGCCTGGCATGTGATCTCTGAAATGTTATTTCTCTTATTCACAATACTGTCTTCACAGTTAAGTGAACTGGCACAGCTCTCAATGACCACTTCCTTGCTTTGCTTATTTAGTTCCCCTTCTACTCCACTGCATTGAAAATGTTCAGTTCCTGAGATCTGATTTGCACCTTTTGCAAACTGTGCTGGAGCAGCAAGCTTGCCTTCTGCCAAGACAGACTGCCTGGAACCCACTTCCTCCATTTCTCTTGGCTCACTGCTTTCCTCTCTAAAATCTCCTGGTTTCACCTGGAATTCAGTCTCTTGAGATTCAATCTCTAAGTTCTGAGTTTTGGACAAGCCACATTCTAATGCACTACACACACTTTCAGTTTGTTTCACTTCACTATTTCCTTCTGTAAAATTGAACACAGGTGAGACACACTTTGCTTCCTCATCTTCTGCCTCAGTAATGCATGCTGCCTTTTGTAAGGCCGGTGTGCTTCTGAAGTCAGACTCCTTTTGCAGTAAATTACTATCTTTTTCATCCTCATGTAGTTTAACTTCTAAAGAATCCCCCTCCTTTACACCTAGTAATACTCCTTTTTCTGCTCTATGAAGTAATTCTGATGACTCAGCTATTTCTGGAGCATCATCTTTCTTCAGGTTCAGGGCTTGTGCAATAGTCTCGGGTTTGGCAGCATTCACCTCCTGCACCTTGAGCTCTTCTTCATCTTTGGGACTCGGTGAGCAACAAGAAATTCTGTCCACACCTACAGTTCTCCCTGTGTCATCTACACACAGCAGATTTCTGATTTCTTCAGCAGCTGATACAAGCAAGTGATGACTAGAGATGTTCCAAGTCTCTGGTTTGCATTCTTTGTCCACTTGGTATTTTTCTGCAGGCACACATTGTTTCTGCAGTATCTCTTCCCCATCTTGTCTCATTTCTGAGCACTGAGAGCAAGCAGAGCCCTCAGGGGCTCCAGTGTCTATCTCAGTCTCCACACTCTCCCCATGACATGGTATCATGAGGCCCTCAGCAGGCTCTGCTTCACAGAATTCAGAATTCCTGCAGTCAGACTGTACATTCTCAGAGAGCTTCATCTCATTATTTGTCTCTGCAGAGGATCCTTTTACCTGTGCCACAGGTGTTACTTCCTCTCCAATTACCATTTGTTCTATGCTTTCTTCTGTATCACTTGTCACATTATTTACTTTGGTTACGTCTTTGACTCCATTTTCAGCTACTTCATTCTCTGCCAAAACATTAGATTTCTCCTCAGAATCTTCCCTTTGAAGCAAAAAGCCACCTTGCTCAGGAGGCAAGTCAACATTTTGGGGAAGGGATACAGCCCCAGGACTTTCTCCCTCTACTGATAAACCATCTCCTGCTTTCATTAACTCATCAGGGTTTTCACACTTACTCTCACAATCAACAGCTCCAATTAAGACTAGATTCTCTTCTTTTTGCTCTATCTTACCACCTTCTTCCATCCAATTCTGAGGAGGGAAATCGCCTAACATACAATCAGTTGAAGAGGTTCCATATTCACCAGGCATGTTCTCAAGATCTCTCTCTTCTTGAACAGCTTCCAGATTATGTGCTGTTACGTCACGTAGTTCTGTCTTCTCAGTTTTCACATTCTCAGAGTTCTTCTCCAAAAGCTCTTGGCTAGATTCCATGTTCGTAACTGAAACGGCCGCCTCAGGTTGCTCCGTTACAGCATCTCCCTCCTCCTTGCTTAGCATCTCTGGAGCAGCAGGAACAGTCTTTTCACCATTTCTCAGGTTGCCCGAGATTCCTTCATCAAGAACATGCTCTTCACTGAGGCCGAGTATGTGACAACGCCGAGGCTGAGCTTGGCCTTCTTCTCCAACAGCCTCCGCGGCAGAAACACTACAATCAACCTCTTCATCGCTGGAGTCCGTGAGCTCTCCAAACAACACGTCCTTCAATTAAAAATACAAAGAAATTAGTTTTCCTCAAGCCCCTTATCAAGTCCAAGGTCTGTATTTCTCTCAACAAATACAATGGCAGCCCTGACGCACAGTGATTTGGGAATACAAAGGCTGATCACAAGATAGAAATCCCTCTCCATCATTACTTTCCGCAGCAGGAGGAAAGCACATTTGTGAACAGAAATGTTTCAAATTTCTTTGCCTAAAGACTTACACTCTAGAATTACAAACCAAAACACTTGAAATAGTTCTCCCTTGAGTTTCAAGATTTGAAAGTCTGTTACAAGAGCTAGGCTTACCCCATCACCCCCAAATCAAGGCTGTTAAGTCTGTAGCACTGGAAAAAGAAGTTATAACAGCAATTGAGACATTATCAACTTCATTTTAAATATACTTCAGAAACAAGCAATATACTACAGAGATCAGAAAAAGGTATATATTTAGATTTAAACACAGAGACACAGACCCCATCCAGTGCACGGAAGTAACAGATGTTCAACCACCCTCCCCCTGCAATGAGAGTTAAAAAAAAAAAAAAAAAAAAAAAAAAAAAAAAAAAAAAAAAAAAAAAAAAAAAAAAAAAAAAAAAAAAAAAAACACAACAGAAAAAGAGCAGCATCCCAAATTGTGACTTTTACAGTAATCGACCAAGTTACTGGCAATTCACACAAATATCCTGAAACTCACCTCTGTAGCTAGTGGTGAAAGCTGCACTGGAGAAAGCAGAGCAGGGAGAGGCCTGGCCCAACTTAAAATATCCATCACGTTTCCACATGGGCTCTTTTGCTCCTGTTCAGAAAAGTCTGAACTGCTGTGGGCCCCTTCTGTCTGTACTATAACCTCTATAGCTCTGTCCTCACAAAAAGCACTATCATTAGTACAACCTTGCAGACCTTCCTCAGCAGTCCCACTTTCACGACGGTCCTCTCCAAAGGGCTCTGCACCCGCTCGAGCCTGCGGGGCTGCTGCAGCGTTGTGTCTCTGAGCACTGTCTAGCGCCGAACGCCAGGGCAGCAGCTCCTCGGGCGGCCTCATCTTCGGCAGAGCCTGCACACTTTCTAGGAAACAAAAATATTGGGAAGAAATTAATGTGTTTTGCCCCATTTTCCTAAAACTTTTAAGTAACAAAAGTGCCTTACCACTTTTTCAAGAAGTGGTCCTATAGATTGTAATAAGCACTTATACCTCTTTGAGATATATTTTCCGTAGAGACATCAGATGTTATTATTCGCACATATTTCTTTCTCTATACAAAAGATAAGTGAATGCACAAAGATCTCCCTCCTGATGCACCACCAAGATCTCAACTGCTGCACTAGGAAGAGAGACTTTCACCTTCTTCCTCCACAGATAAGAAAGCTCTGACCATCTCCTTTAATTACAGCAACTTCTTAGAAGTCTTAGGATCATGCACTACTTTATTGAACTCTTTCCCTAAAGTTGCTGGCTGATTTGCTCCCAAAGACGAAACTGCCACCACCTTGGACAGGAACTTAACATAAATTCCTAACTCATTAACATCATTAACATTTTGATCTTCTGAATCCTGCTTGCCAAGGTAATGGCCACTTTCATGTGGCAAAGCACCATGAAGGCTGTCCTGCACTTAAGGAGAAGAAAGGAAGGGGAAAAAGCAACTGAAAGTATGATCCACCTCTCCAATATCCAGCCACCCCAACAGAAGGAAGGCAGGGACTGACTAGAATGGACTTCCACCTGTGAAATCACTACAGTCTCCATCAGAAGCAAACGGGGAAAAAGGGACAAATCAGGCCTTAAAACTAGTGCTGCCCTTAGCGGGAGAAGAGGATGGCACTGGAATCTGATGCTCCTGAAGTCACCCACACGACAAGGACAAGGACAGCAGTGTCCCTGCAGCGTCTGATCTTTGATCAAGGAATCACATTCAGAATCTAAGGGACAACTGCCTAGCTTAGTTCTGGAGCTGCAGATCTGCTGAGCAGAGGCTGACAGAGGCAAGGGTGATAATCCTACCCTTTATTTTGGCACCTATAAAGTGCACTTCACTGTAACATAATCTTATAAAGTGGATTTCACTACAACATAATCTGACACTAGATTCATTGGGATCTACACTGGTAGCAAATGCTCAGACTTAACAGGGCAAGGAGAGGGCACAGCTCATCTTCAAAGCTCTCAACGGGGTTCTTCTCCCAGGCAGTATCTGGCCAGATTAAACTATAGAAAACCACAGCAGTATAGAAAATAAAAATAATAGACTAGTTAGCACACACGCACTGGAGAGACAGCTACAGAAATACTTGTGCAGCTTCACAGTTCTTATTCCTCTTGTGTTACTGTGTTATGCTAAGAGTACCCAGTCTGATGATATATTCAGTAAGGGCAAATTAATGTACTTGCATTAATTTTGTTTGTTTTCCTTCCCTGGAACCTACCTCGTGTAACAAGATGTCTTCTTTTTTCAGGCCGTGCCTTATGCTGACTAGAGGCTGAGGAAAGAAGTTAGCAATATTTAAATCTGATTGGAAAGACTGAGCGAGTGTCAAGAAAATCTGAACATTTTGCATGCCATCTCACCCAAGATGTAATCATTTTCCTGATTCTCTCTTTTTCCTGTGGCACCATCAATGCATATCCAGAGCTCTTTCAGTAACAGTTTTATTTTTTCTGTAGAAAGAAATACTTTTATAAATTGAGGAAAGCCACAATTACGTAGAGATCTAAATATTTATAGTTTTGTTCTTACTTAGAACACAGATATAACTGCAACAAAGAGTGAATAACATTCATTACAAAATCAGGTAGCTCTTTTAGCTTGAGAGGAAGAGATATTAGATGATATAAAGGGAATAAATGTGTACTGGACATATCTACACAGTAAACTGAAGGAACAGCTTCAGAATGCTTTAGTTTTTCCCTTACATAATGATGATGATAAAAAAAGTTGCAGCACTGGTCAGTATAACCACCACATAAAAGCAGATTTGAAGAGAATATTAATGTAATTAAACAGCTTCCATAAGAACTCAGCTGATGTCAAGGTAAACGGAGGAGGGAATGTTTAATGAAAACAGTATTGATAATACTTGCCAACTCTATGCCTACTGAGCAGAAATTCATTTCAGTCTCATCAGTAATTAACAGGACACAAATGTTTCTGAACTGAGTATCAAGCTACAGCATTAGTAGATACTGTCTGGACTTCTAACAGCATCGTTGCTGAGAGACACCCTCGTTCCTGGAGCAGAAGGTGACGGATGGAGACCAAAAACCCAACAACATCACAGGGACCTCACTCCCCTAAGGCAAGACTCAAGATCAAGGATCATCAGCTCCAACAGTTAGCAACCAAGAATACTGGTTTGTGGCAATTCTGCAAGTCAAGGACAAACTGCTTCACCTTATGAGAAGATGTATAATAAAAATAAGAAATAACTGCACATAAGAAAACAAGCCTGTTTCTGCATGATGGCTACTAATCATTCTCAAATTAGAGCTCAGATCTTAATTTCCCCATCTGACCAAGACCAAAAAATGAAGGGATGAAAACAGGTTCATTTTTAGTACAATGAACTTATAGTACAGTAGTAGGCTCAGTACAGTTTAGTACAATTTAGTAAAGGAGGCAAAAAATGCACCAAGACACGTAAGCAGTGACAAGGTCTCTTCTTCAGAGAAGATCAGTTTGGAATAACAAAATTCATATATAAATATTGCAAAGTGAAAGTAAGAAGGTTTTTATTTTGTCCGAAATCTGTTTTCAAATTTTTTAATCTAACTGCAAGAGTAATATTCAAAAGCACTGCCAGTACTTTTAAAAAGAGTGCAAAAATGAAAAAAATAAATGCACAGTGGATTGAATTTTGGCCTCTACCTGTCCTCAGTTGAAGTTCAGGAGTTTGCTCAATATGCAATTGTGCTCAGAGAATTTGCAGGGGACATTTCAAGTTGGCAGCAGAAAATTTAGATGGATAAAGGGGATGTCTCCATGTTTCCTTATGATCTCAGGGAGAGTCAAAGCTGAAGACAATGGCATGGTTTATATTTCCCTCAGTGGTTACATTCCATTTTATGGCTGCAAATCAATCTGCCTTTCACATGCCTGAGGCAGACCACAGGCATCTTAATGACTCAGGCATCTTCCTTACTGACAGCACAGAGAAAACTGAGCTATTTAATACATTAGTGGCTATGTTCCTTAACCAGGGCAACAGACTTGCATCAGCGACATCTGCCCTTACAGAAATTCTGTCATCATCCTCCAGTTCCACACATGCAACACTCAGCACTCCAAAAACACAGCTTTAAGTAACAGAATAAACTATTTTCCAGGCAAGTGGCAAATTCATAATGGTTTATATTGCAAAGAAAGATTTTCTAGAAATCCTACCTTTGTCTATATCTGTCGTAACATCTTCACCAGAACTCTGGGTCTCTGCATGCTTAACAACTGAAAAGAAAGGGGGAGAGGAGGAAAAAAAGAGGTGTTCAAACTGGACACTGGAGTGCAACTTGAAGAGAACCAAAGTGAGACACTTACGCTTTCTGCACTTCTCCTTAAGAGTACCATCAAGTTTTCCCTGTTAAAATTAAATAATGTTAAGCTTTCACGAAGAAAGATCTGTAAAACATCTATGCTTGCTTAAACTGCATGAGATTTAAATCAACGTTTCATTTTTAAGCAACAGCCTTCCAAATTTTAGATTTGTTCACTCAACACCCCCAAAAACATAACTTCACTATTTCAGCATCTGTTTTATAAGCATAATCTCCTTTATCTTTTCCCCAGAAATACTCAGAGAAACCTAATCCACAAACAGAACAGTCTTACTTGGGCCTTCTTTAGCTCCTTCTCAAGCCCCTTCTTTTCAGTTTTCAGCTGTCTGAAGTCTTGGGTATGCTTTGTTGCTGCCTCTTCAAGAGAGAGAACCAAAGTTCAAGTTAGAAACTACAACAGAGAAGACTACTAATTTAAATAATAAGGGTCATCAGTTTGCAAATCAAATCACCAGAAAAAGAGTAAAGAGTGTGAAAAACAAATCTGACAAAGTTGTATTTTTGGCTCAATGAGACTTCATGACTTTATGCATAAATCATCCATGTATGTTCTCTTTCACTGCATACTTAGTGTTCTAAATGACTATAATACATATACTACTTTTCTTTCTAACACATGAGAAAGAAGAGTGGGTCACACTGTAGCATAGATAGTTCAGTAGCAGACACTGTTGCATATAGTACAGTAGAACAAGATGGAAAGGGGCTAAGAGGGAAGTGGATGGTTTTCCACATGCCCCAGAAGGGCTTTGAATCAAAGTTCATAATGTTTTACATAGGTCTCCAGATAATCATAAATAAATAATAAACCATAGCCATCAGCATTAGATGGATGAGGACAAAATTTGAAACCAAAATAAAAACAGAGAACAGTACCATGTTTCTCAAAGTCTAACAGAGACTACAGAAGAGGACAAGCAGGCGGAAGCAATGAGAATATATGCAAGACATGGCATGGGAATTGAATGTGAACTGAATTTCCCCAGTTCTTGGGGAAACTGGGGAAATATCTAAGCTTCTAAGAAGGGGTCAGCTTGGTGACTCACAGGTAAAGGGCAGAAGAGGGACAGAAGGAACGTGTTTGCTAAACAGATCAGAGAAGAGACAGTACCAAGAGCATGGAAAAGGAAGCTAAGACGGTTGGCTGACAAAAAAAAAAAGTAATCAAGGGAAAAATTTAGGACTGACACAAGCTAAAAATATGGGTTCTGGGATGTTTACTGAACACGGAGAAGAACACATTTGAGAAGTTAAGTCTCTCAAACTTGATTTAATGAACTTGAAGAATTTTGTTCTAGCTCTACTGGAATTTTTAAGTGTGATTCTTGAATGCGAGAGGCTGCCACGCACCAGAACAACAAAATTCTCATTTAAACAACCACCCAACTCTTTACAGTACGATTCCAGGGGACTCTAACACTCTGACACAAGTCACTCAGCTCGTTGTGGCCAGTCAACAGCAATTCGTTACTCCTGTAATGTCTGTGGAAATACTGTAAATTGTGGTAAGCACAGCTGTGTCCAAGTGTGCCACGCAGGAAAGTGCTCCCCTTGCCAACCAGTAGTAGAGCAAGGTAAGAATTATAATATTTTAGGCACTTCCATTTTCTGCTAGAAAGAAATGGGAAGAAAAAAACAAGCAAAACAAAAAAATAGCGAAACATAAGAAAATCAATGCCACGAGGCAAAAACGTTCCTAGAATTCTTAAATAAATCAGGAAAGACATGTCAGCATCACTACGTATTCAAAAATACAGCCAGAATGATCCTGTGGAGGTGTTTCGGGTGTGTGGGGACATGCACCATGGGCTGAGCTGGTGGAATTGGGCTGGATCCCCCTGAGGAGGGTCCCTTCCCTTGGGAGGGACCTGACAGGAGCCCTTCAGTGCCTGGCAGGAGGCCGTCAGGAAGGCAGGGCCAGGCACCGTGTGGTGGGAGGATGGGGCAGTGAGGTTAGGCAGAACTGGCCGGTTCCACCTGGCTCCAAGGAAAACTTTGTCCCCCGTGAAGCCAGTGGAGCAGTAGCCCAGGGAGGCTGGGCAGCCTCCATGTCTGGGTGTCCTCAAGCCCCAGCTGCAGAAAGCCCCAAGTAACCTGGTCTGGCCTCAGAGCTGGCCCTGCCTGTAGGGAAGATCAGGCTAGACGACCTCATGAGCCCAAGACACTCAACTGACAAGATTTTACAGAAGAACTGAAACAATTCAGACATTTTGCACAGTATGTGGTAGTGGCTTGCCTTGTAGTAGTCAAGTAAAACCCAGGCAACTTTTTACCTCTCACAATTATCTCTGTAGATAACAAAAGAGCCAAGATGGACAACACTGTCAACACAGGATAGAAAATTACCTTCTAGTTTCTTCACTTTTGCTTCCAGTTTCTTTCTCCTGTTCAAAAAGATGATATTAATACATCATTGTTTGCAGAAAGTTGTTATACCAAAAAACTTTTTTTCTTTTGTTGAGTGGGGACTTCAAGGGAGGGAGGAAAGAGTTTTGTTTCTTCCTTAAAAATAAAATAACAGGCAACCAACTGATCAACTTGTTATGTTTTCCTGCAGATTATCTTCAGACCAAATCATCGAAGCACTGTACTTATAAACAGCAAAAAAACAAAGAACAGTAACAAAAAGCCAAGAGTAAGAATGGCTTAAACCAGTACATGATGAAACTAGAGCTTCTTCTCCCATCTCATCCTCCTCTTAAAACCCTTCACTAAACACTCTGCAACAACCACTTCAAGACAACATACCAATTAATACAGCCTTTTCTGAAAGTTTGCTACAAGACAATTCTTCCATCAACTTTGTGCTCTAAAAATCTCATAACCATAAGAATTTCAGCAAAATGGGAAGCACAACTAGCAAGATACAGGAACACATCCTGTACGGTAAGCCAGGGAAAGAAAAAAGGTAACAAAAATGTAATCACTCACACTGCATCACTTTTTACTATTTCTTCTTTAATTCTAACATATTCCAGTTGACTTTCTTGGTAGATCTTGAGAGAGCTCTACAAAGAAAGAAATCACAGTTAAAATATGCCCTTACAGAAGACAGAAAACTACTGGTAAAGAGTTTACCTACTGTAATGGTAACAGCTAGAGAGTGAAAAAGATAACTTGGCTAGGAAAACAAGCGAGTTGAAACATCAGATTATATTTGTTCTTTAAAGACACAAGTTCTGATGACAACAGCAACATCTCTGGAGTCTGTGCCTCTATCAGCTACTTGGTTAGGAACCCAAAGAGGAAGTCAAGAGCACAATTATTATATACAACTATACACAGTAGCCTGCTTTTCCTGCAGAGATGCCATCAGGACCTCCCCTACAAACGCTTGCTGAGGGAGAACTGTTCAAAAGACTAAAGAACAGTACTACCACAGACACTAGGCAGAGTGATAGGACAAATGTTAATTTCTTATCTCATGGGGAGATTTAAAGAAATGGAAGACTGAGAGGTTTGTTCATTTTTACTCCCTTAAGCATTTTAAGTATTATCAAGTATTTTATTCCCTTGCCGTAAGTAACAGTTAGTGTCTACTAAATACCTGTATTGGGGGGATTTTAAGTGCCAAAAGCTTTTCAGAAGCAAAACACTACTCTGGACAGATCACCTTTGGTCCTTTTTTTATTATAATAGCTTACAGAGAATTCAACAACCTAGTAAGATTGGAATGGAAACCTAAACGAATTTCAAAATATGATTTTCCTTGCTCCATAAATCACAGAAATATAAAAAATAAAATCCAATCACAAGTCACAGAAAGGGCTGAACTTTTCCCCTCTATAGGTTTCACTATACATATAGGTTTAGAAACCTATATAGGTTTCACTACCCTTTAATTACGATGACTCAAATCAAGAGTTGCCTGTTCTAAAGAGCTGGAAATAACAACCAAGACCATTAAGATGAGAGCTAAATACACATAGTTCCTTCAACAGAAAAAGTGAAAGTTAAAACTTAAGAGCACCTTTTTCTCTTCCAATTCTGCTTTCAAAGAACCCAGCTCCTCTTGACACTTTTCCAGAGGCAGGATTTTTTGCAGCATCTGCTCTACTTGGCAGCGAAGAGCAGAGATTTCTCTGAAACGGAAAGCAAGATTAAAAACAAAACACAGCACCATGGGTGTTTTGAAGCCTAAACTCAGTGTTTACAGGGCTTACTAAAGCCTAGACATTAAATGGAGCATCAAGTCGGGTGCAGGCAGGCTGCACAGGTCAGAAAGCAGAGCCCCCCAGCATCCAACACCAAGATGTCAGCAGTAAGTGTTTCCACATAAGCAAGGCTGTGAAACAAGAGCAGGGTCCAAGTGCAAGCAGGACAGGGTCTGCAACGATGCTAGGCTGCCTCTGCCTCTTCCTGCACAACCAGGTAGAGTGCAAGCAGTCCTGTCAAAAACTCTTAAGTCAAAATGCATCAGAAAAATGGGGCTGCCCCAAATACTTGGGGAAGTACTGTCTGAAGGACACCAAAAGACGAGCTCCTCAGCTCCACTCGGTCACCTAACACCCTTAAGCAACAAAGGCCAGGAAAAGATACTAGCCCAGGTACTGCCCCAGAAGGCTGCATGGTCTGACTCTGTCCCTTTGTGCCCCTCACATCTCTCTCCTCATCACAAATATCTCTGCAAATTAAGGCCTATACATAGCTGAGGAAAAGGATCAGATCAAAAGCTTAACAGAGACTCGGGGCAGTTCCTATTACAGTGACAGGCTCCTAAAGCTGTCTAAGACACAGAGAATACAGCACGTTAGGTAAATTGGTTATTTAAGTATTCTTCCTTACCTTTCAGCAAACTGAAGCTGTAATTGCTTATTAAGGTAGAAACTTACTGTATGTTTACTGTATTTTCCTTACTGTATTTGAATCCAATCCTCACTTGCAAAGAAATATAAAACCATCAATTCCCTCAAACAGACAACACATTTTAGAGAAACATTTCAATATGTTTGAAATGAATAAGCAAAGGCACTAAAATAACTAAAATAACATTAGAGCTTCTTCCGATACAAAACAAAACTTTGTTTTGTTCTCAACAGCACAGTCTTAAAAAAAGTCCACATTAGTTCGTGTTAGATATAGTCAGCTCTTAAGTGCATTAAACTTAATTCCAGAGCCCTGCTTTCCGTGAAATCTTTGTGAAGTCTATTCATTACTACAGAGAGACATCCCCCCTTAAGTCTAAAGCTCAAGACCTCTTACAGAATTAATTTCATACACAAAAAAGGATATCATTGCATTTCTGTTGATATTCTGTCAGCAAACGACTGCAGGAAAGAAAGAAAAAAAGACATTATTCATAAAAGCCAGATACATTATTATTCTTCTCAGATGATCTGGACAATTATGCCTTGTAACGACTTTCTTGTGCTTTACAGCATAAGACATAACTATTCTACATTTTATTATGAAAGTCAGTATAAACATTTTGCTTCAATAAAGCTCTCTAGCCTCATAACAGACCTTTATAAAATACATGTTTACAAATATATGATATATTGATTGTACATATCATAAGATGATTACATATAACATATATATAATACATATCATATATAAAAAATACATATATATATAAAAGCCTGGCAATTACATGGGTTTGTAATGAATTTAACTATTTGCAGCATTTTTACACATGCTAACAGGTGAAGTACATAGATATCTATCTATTCACACACACACACACATCCACATTACACTCAATTTTCCAGACTGACAGAATGTTTTACTAGGAAAGAATACACATTAGCTAAAGAAAAATGGTTTAAAAACAAACAAGCAAAACAGAAACAAACAAACAAAAAAAAAAAATCACACCACCATGAGAAGGCTATTAAATACTATTTTCCTAGCAGCCATAAGAAGAATGCAGCATTTATTCTTTGCAGGGTGTACAGAGAGACAGCACACAACAGGAGGGAAGCTGCTCTCCTTTGCTCAAATGCGGTGTTTTAGAGTAACAGGGAGAAGAAAGGACACAGAAGGGAAGGCCCATGACAGTTACGGCAACACAGACAGGGATGCAACGTTCTCTTGCCAGAGTTCACGTGTGCAAAAAGGAGAGGGACTGGGCTACAAGTATCGACAGAAGAGGCCATTCCCGCAGGAAACAACGTGCACTGGCAGGGATGAGAGGGCACAGTTTGAGGCATCAGAAGGAATCCACACATGCAGAGAAAAGAGGAAAAGGGTCTCGGTCAGACAGCGAGGGCTCCTTCCTGGAAACTGGGCTTCAGGACTACAATTTAGACTCGCAAAACCCAGCTGATTTGTAACTGGGAAAGAGCAGGTGAGAACCAAACCCTCTCCCCAGATCTGGGCGAGGCTGCAGGGACACCCGGCCACAGCATGGAGCTGCACACACAGACACACAACCATACACTGACAGCAACTGAGCAAAGAAGGGGCAAGCTATCGCAGGGGAGAAACCAAACTATTCAAAGCAGTTTAAAACACCACACTCTGGTCACCCCTCAGTCTCATCTTCACCCGTTCTGACATTTAATGTCAGCAGCATTTTACACATTACTGCTGCAACTGCATCTTATTTAAAAGGCTTGTGTATGGCTGCGGTCAACTTGTGGTTTTCCTACTACAATCTTCACGACAAATGAAAACAAGCCTCTTCAAAGAGCTTACTTTGCTACATACATTAGCAGGCTGCACAGCTACAGAAAACAGCCCTGTTCTTACTACCCTACACATGGACACTGGGCAGGGCACAAACAAATAAGCCTGACAGCCCAGATTTCAGAGCTATTCCTGGAGAAGTTATACAATTTTGAAAGGATTTAGCTTTTTGCATTAGAGAACATCTGCTTCCCAAAGAATCACATTCACGGTACTTCTTTAACAAAACAAAAACAAACAAAAAAAAAAAGACATTTGTGCAATTGTACTTACTCTCCATCAATCATCTTTTGCTTCAGCGCAATTAACGCAGCTACATATTCGTTTAAATTCTGTAGGGAAGAGCCGTGAGTGGGTAAAGCGGTTCCAGCCCAGCGCGAACATCCCACACCCGGCGGCGCCCGCCGTGCACACCCCCTGAAACACGGGCGGCCGCTCACGCTCCACGCGGGGCGGTAAGCTGCCTCCTTCTGCTAACGCGCTCTTTCAACGGAAACAGGCCGCGATTGAGAACCCGTCCACAACTGCACGTACGGGAAGGGCGTAGGGAGCGCGGGCTCCTCTCCGACCTTCCCCGCGGGCCCCGTCCCCGCACTCCGTTACACCCCCGTGACTCGGTACTCCCAAACGGCCCCGGCGCGCCGCGCCGCCGCTACCTGCTGCAGGAGGCCGCAGTTGGCGCAGGCCGCGGCCGTGCCCGCCGGCAGCGGCGTC
>VZSG01000050.1:2207073-2222510 GCA_013398315.1 Nothoprocta pentlandii
CCCATTGGCCTTCTTGGCCACGAGGGCACACTGCTGACTCATGGTTAACTTAGTGTCAACCAGGACTCCCAGGTCCCTCTCCGTGGAGCTGCTTTCTAGCAGGTCGACCCCTAATCTGTGCTGGTGCCTGGGGTTGTTCCTGCCCAGGGGCAGGACCCTGCACTTGTCCTTATTGAACCTCAGCAATGTTGCTTTTTTCAGCAATGCCTCGATTCTTTCCTTCTCCTTCAAACTAAGGAATAATGAGTTTTCTTTTTTGTGGCTTTTACCCAAAGAATTTTGCCTCCTAAGGTTCAGCTAAGTGTTTTTCACTCCCTTCCTTCCCAATCCAGAACAGCCCCTGCGTTAGTGATCAGAATGCTAAACACAGTTTAATCTTAAAGATAAGAGGATTTACTGACATAATAAATGTAAGATGGAACACTTAAAAAATTTCACACTACTGTTTGTACTGGAATGACTTTTACTAGGACATTGACAGAACAAGATCTTCCTGTCTCTCTTTATGACAATTTCAAGGACCATATGAGTTTGTATTTTATCTTGTATGACTGTGACATATATAAGTAATAATTGGCAGATGAATTTGAAGATTAAGAGAGTTGATTGTAATCTCTTTCATATGGAAGCATGTAATGATTTTAATCAGCTGCTTGCATGATAGATGAAAACATAACATCAGAATGAAAGTTAGTAAGTTTACTTTACATTACATTTTATATTAATCCAATGTCAAGGCTATCATGTCAGCTGAAATCATTGCCCTAAACTATGTTTCCCCCCTGAATGCTTCACCTCCCCCTTTTTAGATTTATTTCCTTCTATTGCAAGGCAACACAGAATCACGGAATCATTATAGTTGGAAAAGACCTTCAAGATCAAGTCCAAGCATAAACCCATCCCCACCCTGCCTGCTAAACCCTGTCCCTGGGCGCCTCATCTACACGTTTCTCAAACACTGCCAGGGACTCCACTAAGAGGCATTTGCAGCTATTTCAGACTTCCTAGTGCTGGAAACATCACATTTTCACTCAAAGACTCCTCTTTTTCAGTGGTTCACTAACCATACACCCCTTAACTTCACTGGATAGCCAAAGAGTCTGCAAGCTGCACTTTTTGCAAAACCATCAGTATATTGTTTTTCTCCCTCCTTCCTCCCCTGCTTAAATATTGTACAGGTGCAAAGAGTACATTTAATGAGTTTTTCAAGTGGCTGTTGTCGTATGTCATCAGAGGCAGTTCCACAACAAGGAACTACTTGTATTTCTGCACTTAAAAATTTTCCTTCCTCCTTATGCAAACCCTTGTAAGTAAATCATTAGTCATTTGTTTGGACAGTTGAACATTAATGTTTTGGAAGCAGATTGTTGCATTAAAAGGAAATGGAAATGAAGGGAAACTTGTGAATTAGCCATTGCCAAAGTAGTTTTATTGCTATGTGTAGTGCTTCTGTCAGAAATGATTTACTTTTGAAACACTTTGGAAAAGCAAACATTTGCATTCTCAAATGAATATGTTTGGTTCTAAATGGCAGGAATGCTAAAAATAGTAAAAAAAAAAAAACTCTGGCAAATAAAATACTACATTTCTCCCATAGCAAAATACCTGAGCCTGACTTGCTATCTATGTGCTAAGATTATTTTTTTTTCCAAGAGCATAATTATACTTCACTGCAAGAGCTAAGTAAAAATGCATTTAGTATCAGCATAAATTTGTTCATTAAGTGATGCTGTCCATCTCCTTGGTGATGATTATGAGAAAGTTCTTTCTTAAATAGGGAAACAAATCATACTTTCACAGTTTTCACACATTCCTCTCTGTAAGTAAATGCTGTGAGATCAGGTTTCATCCATCTTTGGAAGATAATATTTTACATATATTGCACAGATGGAAGCAATAAAATAAGGGTAGTGCTACCAGCTGCTCTGACAATTTTCCAGTATTTTTTTTTTCCAAGAAAATGCTTAAAATACTGAATTTCTCCTTGGTAAATAGATCTTACTTCATAGCTGCTAATTAATGCTTTTTAAGTACAATACCTCTTTCATGAGCCATTTCCTTTTCTACAGTGCTATACTTGACAATGCTGTACATGAAAGGAAAGAATCATATGAAGAGCAATTTAGAAGTGCAGTAAAGAAAGGAGTCGTGAATAACTATTGCTAACATAAAATGTACTAAAAATACCAACACAGATGAGATGGTACTGAGGTAAACTTATCATCTAGGAGTCAAACTGATGGCTGAGAGTTCTGCTGCGAAGCCTGGATCGGATAGAGGTTTGCTGTCACACTTCAAAAAACTCTCGGTCTCTTTTCTGTTTTTTTCTTCCTTATGCGCACATTAAGGAAAGAAATTATGTATCATGGATGAGTAGTGCAAGGCTTTTGACAATGTGAAGTGTGTAGGAGCTGGTGTTCAAAAGCTGCAGTGTAACTGACAAAGCACATGGGGAAATGCCATTTAGTTGGCAATGGGACATCAGCTCCAGGCACAGGACATCCCAGGGAAGGCAGAAAATTTAATTAAGTCAGTTCAGAATCACATTCCTGGAAAGCAGCAGGATTTTTATCAGATGGCCATGTCTCATTTTTCACGTTTCCCTTCTTTTTAAGTAATTATAGCACCAAGAAAAAAATACAAGGGAGGAAAGAATGTTCTGAAGAACAATTTTATAAGCAATAAGAAACTGGAGCTTCTTTTTTTCTTAACAAGGAAAAGTAATACCCTTTTTCTTCTGCTGATTCCCACATATCTGTATTTTATAACTTCCTAATATCCTTAAATACTGTAGCAGCCATCCACATGCAGAATATGTTAGCAAGGCTCCTTTGATGCTGAGCAGAGAGGAGAGGCACATTGCAGTGTTCTTCAAGTGACCTATTTTAGAGATGTAAGAGAGAGAGGGTGGGATGAATCACACTCCATAAAAATACCTCTTTCTGTCCGTTGATTTATAGGAATCCAGAAGACAACTTCTGGTGTATCTACCACGTTTGAACATATGAATCTCACTGTAATACTCTCTTTTTAGAGGCTAAGGCGGGGGGATTCGCTATTGGTCCCTTTGACAATAGTGTCAGGAATTTCATTTGTAAATGCTCATTTATTTTTTTCTGACATAAGATGTGACTGATAACTTTAAGTTCTTAGTTCATAATTTCCCCACAAAAGAGCAACTAAAATAGCTAAGGTGCTAATAAGAACACCCACCCTCTCCCCTCAAAAAAAATATATATATTGTTTTAAGTTACATAGCCAGATGAAAAGGAACAAGCTAAATACATGTTCTCTAATAAAATTAGTGCTGCATCAGTTGCTAGCTAAAAATATTTTCAGTTTGAGTGTGATATTTCTCCTGCTTCTGCACTGGAGGGCAATTGCACCTTCTGCAGGGAGAGCAGATTCAGGGACTGCAGCGTATGGCTAGCAGAAAAGGGGCTGCAATTAAATGGCCTCTCAAGTGAACACATAAGACTTCATAGGGAAGAGAGAGGACTGTGCTATAGCAAACAGGCATTAAGCTCACAAAACATAACTAAGCAATAAACCAATCTTCAAGGCCGCAGCGAACAGAGAAAGCACCATTTATAAATCTTTTTGTCTGTGTGCTGTCTAGTGTTTTAATTTATATTCCAATAAAACCTGTTTTTTTGTTTTAATTTGAAGAATTTTATCTTTTTGAGAAGCTTAACATAAGGAGATGACCTAAACCTGCAAATTTTGGCCACCTCCAAATTTTGGCCACCTGAGTCATACAGTTCCATCACTGAATGTGACTTTAATTATTGAAAATGCTGAGACAACAATATAGTTTCTTCTACTTGTATTGAGCTTTTTTTTTTTTTTTTTTTTTTTTTTTTTTTTTTTTTTTTTTTTTTTTTTTTTTTTTTTTTTTTTTTTTTTTTTTTTTTCCGCAGGTATAAACTAATGAACTGTTAAGTTTATCATTAGCTATTTCATTCACTGAGAACTGGTGAATCCCTCTCTCATGTTTTACCTTCTTTTGTCTACAGTCCTGAGCAGTCCCTTAGGAGGGAATAATACAAGACAAAAGCATTAGACATTAGAAACCCCAGTGCAGGAGCAGGTGTTAACGACCCGAAGTAGTCATTAGATAAAATAACAAAAAACCAAACCAAACCAAAACAAAAAAACAGGTTTTACTATTATATGTGTAACAGGAGAAGAGACTACACAACTAAGAAAGAATGGACCAGCTATATCGATTGAACAGTTTGCTGACAAGCACTGTCGAGTGATGGTGGTGATGATGATGATGATGGGGGATGCCAGAGGTTAGAATACCTCACCTTGCAAACCCCGTAGGGTTATTGACTGGATCAAGTGGTGGGTGAGTGTAGATTGCCTCCAGATGAGTCACTGGCTTTATCTTTAATTTAGCAGAAGTACAATTAGTCTCCAGGGAAGAAAAAAGGGCTTACAATGTGGTTTGAAGGTCAAGTTCTCTTGAACTTCAGGAAACAGACATGGATGGCAGGATGGCCTCCTGATCCTGCGAGAAGTCTTGGTGTACAGGCTGGGAGATTTGCCCAGTGCTCCCTAATTCGCTTAGATTCTTTCATTCCACTTGGGAATCTGGCAAGAGAGAAGCTCTACCAAGTGCGGATTTCCTTTTGTTGATCTCCTGGCCCAAGCAAGGAACTTCAAGCCAGTAGGTGAAACTCAAGCAAACATCAGCTACTAAAGATGTTTCTTACAGTACAACAGGATAGAGGAAAAACTGTTGGAATTTCTCATTGTATGTCACTAATGAAAGGATGAACAAAAGGACTCCTTCAGAAGCAGGAGAGCAAAGCAAATATATGATATGATAGATGATACAATATGATATAAAGCCATGTGTGCTGGGTAAGAAGGATAACGTGCCTTTTAAGAAGACCCACCAAGAAGATCCTCCTGGCACATTTGTTTTTGAAGAAATGAAAGATATACAATCACATTGTCATCCAATCCCTCCTCCCTGAGGAATTTATGATGGTTATTGTTGGACAGGGAGCTCTTGTGGAAATAGTGATCTTTCTCTGGGTAGTATATGGGCCTCAGAGTTAATTTTTCCAAAGAAAATCCTAAGAAAAATGATAATTTAAGTTTCATCTATCTGAACCTAGAATATCAACATTTGGATCCATTGTATTTCTGTAGTTCACATGGACTTGGATCCATTGTATTTCTGTAGTCCACATGGATTAAACTTGAGAAAAGCTCTGGTGTGAAGATGACAACTCTAGAGCAAATGCTAGGAAGTCTTAGTAAAGACTAATCTAGGCAAATGGTTTTATCATATATCACACCGTTCCAGGTGCTAAAATGCCAGGAGTACAGAGATCAGTACTGCTTAAGAAACTGGTGTCAGCTGTATAAAATATAGACCTATACATTTTTTTTTCCTAATAATCCTTAGTATTGTCATTGTGTTAGATAATGTAGGTTGCTCTCTGAGGTGATTTTTTATGTCTATTTATCTTATGAGTGACAGTTTCATAATTGGAAAATAATATATCCAAAAGGAGGAAAATTTATATTAAATCTCATCTTAGCAAGCAAAGAGGGTCAGGCAAAGAGAAGAGGGAAAAAAAATGTGATATATAAAAGTTACTTACAAAAATCTCACAAATGGAAAAACATTATGAACAAAGCCAGATAACAGGAAGGCTTTAAACAAAAAATAAAAAAGGACAATCACACTGATTTCATGACTAGAAATTTATGAGGAAAAAATAATTTCTGAGGAAAAAATAAATTACTGATTTTAAAAAAAATCTATTCCCATGACAGAAAGCAGAAAAGAAGAATTATTTGCTTGTAGTAGAGATATTGGTCCTGAACTGTTTTGACTCGCACAAAATGTTGAATATATCCAAGTAAAGGAGCCCTCGTTGTGGATTCAATACTAGAAATAAGACATTAGTTCTAATGAGGCTGTTAGGGGAAAACTGAAGAGTGAGGCACATTCTTCTGAAGCTGATCCATAATTTATTATCTTGTATCACTTGGCAATTGCAAATTAATCTTAGCATGACCTACACAAAATATCTCTATCTGGAGCATCGTATAAGATGACTATCAGTTTGATTTGATCAGGGAAAAGAGATCAGTAAATTTGTGTGCTCCAATTTTTATGAAGCTAAGAGGAGAGCATCAAACGTACCTAGTGCACTTACAGCAATCAGCAGAGAAAGTTAAACTAGAACCAAATGAAAAAATAATACAACAGGCTTCTCCACTTACTTCTACTCCATATTAACAAAATATTTGAAGACCTGCATGCTACAGTCCTCTTGAATCTCTTTTTCAGAATAAGCACAGGATCCATATTATCCTTAGAAATGCTATACAGAATTCTCAGTACTTTGAAAGAGAGTCTGGATATTTCCCTAATGGCCTTCCAGGCATAGTTTCTAAATCTGGTGAGTTTCCAGTGTAATTCAAATTGTCTTTGGGGAGCAGTAGTTACTTAAAGCTCCATTTCTGCAGACAATACAAGGAAACAAGTAGAGGTTTTTTATTATTATTTTTTTTAGGATGAGGAGGTGTAACTCTTATAAAAGGCTGTCCTTTTTCCTAGCTAAAATTAGTGACATTAGCTATGAAAAAAAAAAATTAGCTACTTACTGCATTTTTGAAACTCAGATAATGTATTCAAGCACATCCTGAAAGTGAGTTGTGTAGGATGATAGCATTTGGACTGTGCAGCTACATTTTGTATCTGTTCACAAGCTATGTGCAGAATATAGAAAAAGCCAGTGCTCTTATCTTCCTCCTACCCAAGAAAGGAAGTCTTTGAAAAGCCTAGGAGCAAATGGGTTTGGAAGCACCATGTCATGGAGTGGAAAGGAGCAGCTGCTCCCTAAGGGACAGGGAGCCAGGAGCCAAAGAGGGATGACACAGACGGCAGAGCTGGGGCCTTGCCATCCACAGCACCCAAACGAGGCCAAGAGAGCAAACCCAGGGCCACATTCAAAGGCAAACCCAAAGCCCAGAGTTCAGCTCTGCAGATAAATCTGTGGTGATGAGACAGGTCCAAGATTCAAGCCGGGAAGACATTCGGCTCGGGCCTGGTGGAGGTAACCAAGGCCAGACATAGTCCAGCGATGGCCGCACAAGCGGGTAGTGACCGGGAAGGAACCGAAAATGAACGTGGTTGACAATGGCAGAGCCATCTGTCCTAAGGAGATCTTACCTGCACTGGTACCAAGGCCAGCCTGGCAGGGCAAATGGCTCCAGTCCAGATCTGTTTCTTTTAGGCATTTTATTGGGCTTTTCAAATAGTGCATTTTTTACAAATTGAAGGTTTGTGACAGCACTGTGTTGAGCAAGCCTATAGGCATTTTTTTTTCCAACAGTACACGCTTGCTTCCTTTCTCTGTGTAGCATTTTGGTATTTCTCTTTGGTATTTCTTTTTTTCTTTTTCATTATTATTATATCTGTTATGGTGCTCTGTAATTGGTGATCTTTGATGTCACTATTATAATTGTTTTGCAGTGCCATGAATTGTGCCTGTATAAGACATTGAACTTAATCAATAAATGTTGGGTGTTTAAAAAAAAATAGGATATAGGTGTCACAAATTCCTCTGATGGATCTGAGCAAAGTAAATTGGAAACCTAACAGCAAGGATTCACCATCTAGATGCCATTAAGAATCTGTGATTCATGGGAGAAGGTCCAAATACCAACATTAGCAGAAGTTTGGAAGAAGTTGATTCCAACCCTCAAGGATGACTTATAGGGGCTTGAGACTTGAGTCTCAAGGTGTAGGAAGTAACTGCAGTTGTGGTGGAAATAGCAAGAGAACTAGAATTAGAAATGGAGCCTGAAGATGGGACTGAATTGCTGTGATCTCATGATAAAACTTTGATGGATAAGGAGCTGTTTCTCATGCATGAGCAAAAAAAGTGGCTCAAGATGGAATCTGCTCCTGCTAAAGATGCTGTGAACATTGTTGAAATAATGAAAAAAAAAATACATAAACTAAGTTGAAAAAACAGTGGCAGGGTTCAAGAGGATTGAATCCAAGTCTGTAAACTTGCAAATGGTAGCGTAAACTCACCAAGATGGATCTGCCATGATAGTTCACCTATCAAACGAGTATATTGGTAGTGTGTAAAGGTAACAATTGTATGCACTGGGAAACAACAACAACAAAAAAGTGTGACTTGTTTATTGCAATATTTGCTTTATTGTGGTGGTCTGGAAAAGAACCGCAGTTATCTCCCAGGTATGCTTGCAATCTGATTTGTTCCGTATCACAGAAGAAGGAGGAAAAGGGTGTTTGAACACATATATAAACTAACTCAAAGTCCTAAGTGCTTAATCAGAACTTGGTATTTGGCTAATGTAAAGCTATAGTTAGTATTTTTACCTTTAGATGCTTGTGATTCCTATATTTCTGTTCTTTATTGTTCATCTCCAGGTAGCTTTACTTTCACAGAGGATGCACAGCTACAGCTTCGTTGCCAGGCAGCTTCTTCTAAAAAGCTGCCTTTAAAAGTGAGTGATTGAGGTGTCTCAGCTGCCTTTGAGAGCACAGCCGTTAAGATCTAATTACGGACACACTTATGCAGTAAATCCCTGTTGAGTCCATGGAAATCACATTCCTGTATCTGACAGTACAATTTGTTTATTTTAACCAAATTACATACAACTCTCAAAAAAAAAGTTTCACAAAGAACATTTTAGTTAGAAATGAAAACAAATATTACTTGATTGCCTTTGAAGAAGTGGCTAGGTGCCTTTAAAGTGTGTCATAAAGTTTACTTATTATTGAGGAACAGCTGTGACCGCTTTTTCATTCTTCCAGGAGCTTTGGTTTGACACTCAAGCCCTCCAACCTGCACAATGCTGTTGCAGGCGCCAGTGAAGTAGCTCAGCTGCTGTCAACACTTTGGGCACGTGGCATTTGGAAGCTCCAACGTGAAATCTCCTCCATGGTAGGAAGTTGGGATTGTCCTTCTTCCTCCAGTGGAGAAGCAGTATGAAATGCTAATGTAAAGTTTATTACCACACTGAAGGTTATGCTGCCACAAGGTCATCAATACAGACACTGTATTCTTTTTTTTTTCCCCTTAATATCCCTTCCTTAATATTCCCATGATTAGTTCAGAATAGCCATGCCAGTTACAAATGGTCAGGAAGCAGTGGGAAAACTACTGCTTAGCACTATGATCAGGCCTGACCAATGTGAAGATTTGGGAAAATTTGCTTGAGTGGCAATTTTCTTGAGTGGCCTTAAACATCACACTTGAAAGAGAATTTGTATGGGGCTGTTGGTATGACATGCGTGCTCGTGCTTCATGCTTTGCTGATGTGTTGCTGCTTCCAGGTCAGCACAACAGTATTGACTTTTATTATTTAAACTCCTGAAAAGGCGAGGAAGACAATGTCATTGGGAGATTTATTGTTTGTGAGTTACCACCCCAGCACATATATATAATTCATAAAGAAATTAGGAGCCCAGAAGCTGAAGAAACCTTATGAATCATCGAGTCATATACCATGCAGTCACATTTAATCCATCACAGCAATTATCAGCTATTTAGATTTCTTATTCTGTCTGCATTCACTGGCGGTTGTTCCAGAACCTGACTCTTCAAATGTCAGAAGCTCATTTTTAATTTCCAGTTTATATTTAGTCATAGCTAATTTATATATCCTTCTGATCTGTCAAGCTTTTTTGGTTACTTTAAATATCTTTTCTCAGTTCCGGCTGTGTTTCTTCATGCTATATTTACAAAACATGAAATCAAACTTTGTTTTTTGTTGACCCTGTGGCCTCTTTCAGTCTAAGCAAGATGAGCTGTCTTAGTTTTCTCTCATAGAAGCACGCTTCCATTCCCTGGACCATGAGTGACGTTTTCTTAAGCACAGGTGACCAGAGCTGTACATGAATTAAGTTCCACATGAGGTTGCTTTGGATAATGGCATCTTGATTTCTTCAGCATTGCAGGTAGAACTTGCAGCTGAAGACCCTCCTTACCTTTTTCTTTCTAAATATTGTTATTAGTTCCTATCTATTTGAATGGCCTGGTTATTAAACTATTGAGATGCTATCCCTCTGTGCACCACAATATCCAAGCACATGCTATTCCAGCTCTCCATGGAGAATGCTTAGTGCCACTAAGTGTCAGAAAATTCTATTGGTAAAGACCTAATTTTGTGTGAAGTTCATTAATAAAACTAAGAAATAACGTTAGGCCCTTGGCTGACTATTAAGGAGTTCTATAAATAAAGCGCCTTAGCCTGCTATCTGTCGTAACTATTTTACTTTTCTTTAATTAAAACCAGACCCTACTACAGTTCTCATTTTAATGTAATTTTTTTGCTAGTGTAACTAACACATTTCCTATGATAAAGTCTTTCAAAGGCTTGACTGGCATCTATCTTTTACATCATGAGGTTCCATAGCAGCCCAACCCTCTTCCCATTTGTGTTTGGGTTAGAGTTAGGTTTTGGTCTGGGTCACGGTGTGGTTTAGAAATGGGGTTAGGGCTAGAGCCAGGGTTAAGGTTAGGATTTGCCTTTAGGGTTTGCCTCTGGGTTAGGGTTAGAGCTAGGGTTGTGTTTGGGGTTGGGGCTAAGGTTATGGTTAGAGCTACCACCTAAATTTGGGTTAGACTTTGGGTTTGGATTTTTGGTTTGGGTTATGCTTGGGTTGTGTTAGGCTTTTTGTTAGGTTTTTGGTTAGACTTTGCATTTCTCAACTTTCCATGCAGTCTGTGCTTGTTTTTTGAATACTAACATGCCTTATCTATATATTTTCTTTTCTTTTCCTCCCTGATTTTTCTGATGTTAGTAAGCTGATGAGAGCTGTGTAGCCACTGAGTGCTTCATCAGTTCACATACCACTTCTTCTGATCACAGAAACAACTCCGAGAGCAGCTCTGATTCTTTGTTCAGTTGCCATGACATCAAAGATGTTTTTTTTTTTTTTTCATCATTCCTAAAATATTATTCTTAGAGCTTCTTCTCAGTATTGGGAGAATATGGAGGAGGTGATTTATGTGGCTTGGTTGTCCTGTACATGTTAAATGAATAAAGCCAGTTCTTTTATATGTTTGCCTCTGGCAAATTGCTAACACGGATCTGTTTGAAATCCACCATGTTTCAATTTTAAGCTCTTTCTTAAAGAAAAGCTTAGGCCTATTGTTGTGACGTAACATTGGTAGAACCCTCTTATATTCTTTTGATTAAAAAATACATATTCAATTAACAGGAAGTCATACATCTCTTGTTAACATAAAACTAATTACTGTCCTTTTCTTTGAGGGAAAAAAAAGAAATTTCATGTAAAAATTTGGGCATATATTAGAATGTCATTATTTAGGTACATATGTCACAGCATAGCATGCGACATCTCTAACAAATCTGGGTAGGGCTTTCCACCTGGTGTATATTACCTTCGTGTTCCCTTCCATTAGAGCATGCTTCACCTCAGTGTCTTCCATTTTTGTGTTTTGGGAGATATATGTGCACGCATTACTGGGAATGCTCTAGTGACAGATGGAAATAAGCCCAAATCCATTTTTTTTCCTTAAATCAAGAAGTGAAGTACCATGTTCCAAAGCAATGATCAATGGAAAATTTGATTATTTATTCATAGAGCATACTCTTGCATTTTTCCACGTCTTCTTCCATGCTATTTGGTAACATACACAGAGCATTCATATCCCTTAAATTTATTGCTAAAAAAAACATAGGAACTGAATTAATATCACTGTAGTTGCATCCAGTTTGAAGAAGCAATACTAATGGCAGAAGTTCGCTTCATCAATGTGTAGCTAGAGCAGTATGCTCATCACATGCTTCTTCTGTACAAGCGTGGCAAAAAAAAAGGAAAACATTTTAAAGCTGAACAAAACTGAAAGCTCTTAATCTAAGTACAATAGAGGGCAGAACTGTATTTAGCACACTAAGCAAGCATATCTATCGCTTGACACTGTGTTTTTCTTTTCAGCAATTAAATTAATTAAATTAATTCAAATAGACTTGCTAGACTCCACATAGGGGTGACTCAGTCTAAGGCCTCCTCAAGAGCCACCAGATCATTCCTGCTCCGTAATTAGCATTTATTGGCTTAGCCCTAAGGACAAGCAGGAAGGGCCAGTCAGACTGGCCAGGAGCCAGTCGCGCAGCGCCCCAGTGCAGCAGGGCGCACGCAGGGATCGCAGCCGCCTTCAGCCGGGAGTCTAGATGGGCAGGGAAGCATGTGGTGATAAGGAACCAGGAAGACAAACCAGGAATCACACCACAGCTCCAAGCCAAGATCCAGCAGAGTCATCAGCGGGCAGGTCCAGAGCAACAAGGCGGGTCTGAGGTCAAGTCAAGAACAGTGCAGTCCTGGCTGGGCGCAGCTACAACTGCAGCCCAAGAGGAAACCAGCGCTCCCTCACCAGGGCTGTGGCCAGGGCTGAGCTCGCAGGGGCTTCCTGATGGCCACAGCTAAGGCAGGAAAGCAGCACATCCTCACTCGATTCCCACGGGAGGATTTGGAGGAGCTGGGGCAGAGGTCATTCAAGGCCTGGGGCCGTGAAGCGACACCCGTGGGGCTGTGTCCCCTGCTGCACCCTGACCAGGTTCCTCCCTAGGCTTCCTCCAGCATCAGAGCGCTGCCCGTCTCTCTCTGTGCTGCACACTCAGCTCTGGCAGGCAAGAGAAGCCATTTTATTAGTAGTATCATGTAAGCGCCCACCAACACATTCTGTGTCAGTGTCTGATTTCCCTGGGCCTTCAGGGCACATATACCTGTTAGGGAAAGCCAAGCTTAATCTTAACCTTCCACCTGCGTTCACTGCTGCTCCTGCCTGGCCAGCTCTGCTCTAATGATATTTTATTCGACATCAGCTGCCAAAGGATGGTAAGGTCAGCGCCCAGTCCGCTTCCTCCCTGTGGGCTCTACATTTCGCAGACTTCTAGCACGCCCACCCCCACTCTTCTCCAGGTTTATGTAACTCATTCTTTACACAAAAGCCGTTTCATGCTTTTCATCTTCTCCTGCCCTTTTCTGAACCTCCCCTTGTCCTTCTGTGTTCCTTTTTAAATGTAGAGACCAGATTTCCCTCATTATCACTTTATACACTTAGTGGGTTTTTTTCTGTTATATTCTTTACTCCTTTCCTAGCAGTGCTTAATAGGTGATTTGCTTTCTCTCCCACTACCGGGCACAGCGATGACATTTTCATCAAGCTCCCTGTAATAACTCCTGTTGCAGCAGCTCGGGGCTCTTCATTTTAAATATGAACACAGGACAGTCTCTTCCTATATGCACCACATTCAGCTTCCCCCAATTCCACCTGCCATGTTCTGCCTGTACCCTCAGGATCCTAAGACTCTTCTGTTGTAGCTCTTCACAGTCTGCCCTTGCCTGTACTTCCCTAAATAACACTGTAGCCTTGTCACCTCGCCATTCACTCCTGGACAGATCAAATCTCATAGACTGTTGGGCCCTTCTGAGCACTGTGAAAACTAGGGACTCCCACTGTGTTTTAACCGGTCATTTATGCCTGCAATTATTTATTTCTCGTGGAATTGCAGTGTATTTTTTAAGAGCTTTTGCTGACTGGACCTTCTGAATGACTGCTGGAAATCCAAGACCAACTTTACCTCCCTCACCCACAAGCTGTTTGACTCCTGAGAATTCCAGTTGGGCTGTTCTTCCCTTTACAAAAGCCATTTTATCTCATATCCAATATATTATCTCTATGTACATGCCCACTAATTCTATTTTATAGATTCCATTAAACTTCCTGCTTCCAGATTTTTTTGTGATGCCCTCTTTACAAAATGATGTTACACGAGACACATCCCAGGCTCCTGCTACCAACACGGTTTTATACAAGGGCTTGCCCAGGAGAGTTTGTATTTCAACCTCTGCATTCTCTTAGGCTTGTCAGGTGTATATATAATATTTATATACTCATCCTTTTGATTTGCTCCTCTTCATTTCGCCCATTTGTCCCATAACCTCATTTACTGCCACTTTCAAGACAGAAGCTTTGGTGAGTTCCCCCCAACAAGAAGAGAGCTGGCTGGGGAATCTCATCCAGCTCTGCTGGGGTGAACACAGATGTAAATAATTAGTTTAGATTTTCTGTTATGACTTTATCTTCTCCATATGCTCTTTCAAATTCCTTTTAATCCGCCTGGTGCTGCAGACTCCCTGGCAGGCTTCCAGAGTCTGAAGTGTTTGAAAAGGGATTTATTATTAGATTTTATGTCTTATGCAACTTGTTCCTCAAATTCTTATGGTGCAGTTTACTATTCATCTGTCATAGGTTAAAGTCCTATTTTCAATTTCAGACCATAATTTAGTTTTTCAAAGCGTGTTTCTTGCAGAAGTTGTCCCATGACAAGGTCCTTTGTGCTTGTGCTTAAGTATGACAGTGTCCTTTGAGATACTGTATCCTTGCGGAGTCTCCACACAGCCCTCAAAAACATCATTCTTTCAGATGCCCCTCTATTTTTAACAGCTTCTTCATTTTTAGGTGCTTGTTCTGACATGAAGCACAATATTGGTAATCTTTACTTTTTGGTTATGTAAGGGAAGCAAATACACAAGGAAGGAGAGAAGAAACGGAACGTCACTGTGTGCCCACAGCCCTTCCTAACCTCCCCTTTGCCTTTAGGGGGGTACCCGCTACAGAACTGCTGCTTCTGGGCAGAGGGACTGCAGCCCCGGTGGCACTTGGAAACATCCAGAAACAGCTTCCTTAAGAGCCAGGGATTCCAGGCTGCCTGTTGCACAGAAAGGTATCACGTTTCTGCAGCAGGCTCACACTGAACATCTACCCTCGCAGCTGAGTAGCTGGCGCCTATTTAGGGCTGTGTTGCATCTTTCTCACTAGGATCTCCGCATCATGGCAACGTTTTTCTCATGCGGAGGTCTGGAAAAGCTTTCCTTCCCAAGTTGCTTTCCAACTGGGGCTCCAGCTCCTTGTGGTTGCCCGAGTGGCACTGCAGGCATATCCATGTGCACCATCCCGACTCTCTCCCACCACTAGCGTGGCTGGCACAACCCAGCCGCTGCTCGGCCCTTCTCTGGAGCCACCAACTTCGCCTGCTACAAGGGGAACTACGCAGCAAGCGGGACTTTGTCCCACGAGCATCATTTGGTGGCTGTGCAAGGCGCCGTTGGCCTCGTGCCCTGGGCTGCCGCACGTGAGGGAAGCTGCACATCTGCCAGGGCTCTTGCTCTGCTCCACGGCTGCCAGCTCCGCAGGGAGGTGGGAAAGGCACCGCAGCCGAGCAGGGCAGCTGGGAGCTGCTGCGCCACAGAGCGCGCGCCTCTTCGCAGCGTGGCCACGCTTCCCGTAGGACCGGCCGGCCGGCTGCAGCGCGGAAACCCTCCCAAGGGCTTTCCAAGAGCGACCCCATCCCGGGACGAGGCCGCATGGAGCCGCCTCCCTTGGCGCCCGTGG
>VZSG01000050.1:2222969-2238838 GCA_013398315.1 Nothoprocta pentlandii
GGACGGGGCCGCGGCGGGCGCCCGCGGGGCTCCGGCTGAGGGGGGCGAGCGCCACGTGCCCTCCGTCCCCCGCGGCGGCGGGCGCAGTAACGGCGGTTTGCCGGTAACGTCCGCCGGCGGCTCTCGCCCGTGCCCTGCGCGTGTGGCCCTCGCCCGAGGTGACTCACGGCGCGGGGTGTCTCCGCCGGCCCCGTCTCCGGCTTTTCGTGCAGTCCGCGTTGACTTCGCGGCATGTCCGTGTCACTTCGAGCCGCTCGCCGGGCTGGGTCACGTCGTTGCTCCAGTGGCTGTTTGGGGCAGCGAGAGCTGTGGAGCCGGGTGGCCCTGCGCCGGGGAAGAGGAGCTGCGGCTCTGCTTGGGGCAGCATCGTCAGGTTCATTCAGATGAAGGGTGTTCAACTCTGACCTTGTAGCCTTCTCGGCCTCTTCTCCTGGCTGCCAAGATCAAAGCAGGGAAAGTCACTTGAGTCCAGTCCTGACAGGACGAGAATGGGAGAGCTGCCTTAGGGGGAAGTGGAGTAGTCCAGGACATGGGTCAGAGAGCAGAGCCTGGTCGTTCTGCTGGGGAGAAGCCGGTGCCTGCGGCTGTCTGTCCTCCATGCTGTCAGCCTGTGAGTCAGCTCTCGTCCTGAAGCCTTTACGCAGTGCACATGCCTTGGTATAGGCAGCTTTAAGTAGGTATGCTGGGCTCTACTGAAAAAATTAGCCTGGATGGGCTACCCTTGCTGTGTCCTGCTTTACATTACACAGCCTGGCATAGGTACTGCATGGCATTCGGTCGTGGAGTTTGCTCCTTGCTGTTCTGCAGGGCTGTCTCTCAGGTAAGTGTGGATCTGTGCTTGCGAGAAATTAGGGTTGGAAGTAGCTTTTGCCCTGCAACTTCATGGACAGAGCAAGTTTATGATTTTGAGAGTCTCAGCATGAAAGATATTTTTGATCTTGGGACAGATCGGGAAGCAGTTGAGATCCATGATTTTTTTTCTTCTTGGGGAGCGTTGCAGGGGTGCAGCTTGTCCAGCACACTTTACTAATACTGAGTGCTTATTAATACCCAAGAGAAGAATATGAGAAATAAGGCAACTGCAGAATTATTACTTATCTTTGTATATTTTTCTGGTTTGCAGCCCAGTGCATCTAGAGGGACATCCCAAGTTAGAGGTTGTATTTGTGTTTAATGACTGTTAGTTGGCTTTTTCTTCCATCTGTTAGTTGGTGCAATTGCTTCTGAACGTGTGTGTGGCGGGGGTTGTTTTGTTTTCTCCCCTCCACAGTGCCCTGAGTAATTGGGTTCTGTTTCACATACAGTGTAGCAGGGTACAATGCATGAAGATATCAGGGAGCTACTATAAAACACTGAGTAGCCTACTATAAGGGGGAGCAGGACGAGGGAATTTCTGCTGAATTTAGTCTCCTTATGCAAAGTCATTCTGTATTAGGTACTTCCAGACATAGCTTCAGCAGCTGAACATGTAAATCTGTATTTTTCACCCATTCATATTCCTCTGTGTCTTCTGAAGTGGGCTGGCTAAAACTTCATATTGTATTTAAAATGTGGGTGCACTGAGTTTGGACAATAACACAATGATGATTGTGTTATCTTTTAATATCTTATGGCAAAAATTGTAGGAAGGGAACCCAGGGCCTAAAGAATCAGCAGTGCCACCTGTCTTTGTGCAAAAGAGTGTGACTCCTGTCCAGGAAGAAATCAAATGTTTTTTAAATCTGTGTTGCATGTGAAAATCACAGAAGACCAGAGGTGAATATGTGTTGTACGAAATGGCCAGAGAAGACACAAGGACTAAGGCTGATGCTCTGGGAAGAGGTTTATGGTTTCAAATGCCGTGGGAAAGCTTCGCAGTTGGATCGTGTGCCACTGCTGTGGTGCACTGTAAAACATATGTGCCAAGACCTGCAGGGACCGTCTTCCCTGTAGCTGGTGTGTTTGTTGTTGTGATGTGTGCAGTACACACATGGGTTGGTGTGCACACCCTCTGTGCTGTCCTCTGTCTGTAGCTGAAAGAATGGGTTCTTTAACTGGCTTGAAGAGTCAAGACATCTGTCCTGGCATGGAGCTAGCGTGCAACAGAATGCACAATGGCTGGTGATCCCCACTAGTAATGCCACTAAGTTTTGAGCTGCTGATTTTCTTTGAGGTTACTGTGTGTACTCCTACTTACAAACCATGTTGCTGCACTTGATGATAACTAAGGAAGATATGGTTCAATAAATACAATAGGTAGTCAGCCGTTTTAGTGGCTTGTAAAGGAAATACTGTTTATGAGACCTGTAGATGTGACCCCAGAGTTAGTGAGCAGAGGTTCCCTCTTATGTGTTAACTTTAAGTGACAGCTAAGTCATTGAAAAATTCTCTCTTTGTATGGAACTGAATCTTTGGATTTAATTCAGGATTTTCTCTCACTCTCATCCCTGCAAAACGTTTGAAGGTCTTGAAGAGCAGGATTGTTGAGAGATGAAAGCATGTTTTCCTACTATTGACAGCACAAACTGTTCCACAACTTCCTTTTCTTCCCCCTACTCTGAAACCCTTCCCTCTTTCACCCATGTTCCAGGATGCACATGCTAAATCCATAGGAAAGTGGCCTGATAACCCAGGAGCAATTGGTTGTCTTCATTCTCATGTAACTCAAATGTAGGATCTATTCTTAATTTCACTAAGTAGTTGGCCTCATTTAAAAAGTACCATGTACTACACCCAAAAGACTGCCTTGTAGACTCTACCAGTTACTTTTTTTTTTTTTCAGTGTGGGCTTCATTATATTCCCTTTCCTATGTGTACTTATTCTTGTCCTTCTCCTGGAATGACACAATATGGCATGAAAGTTGACTGTCATCCACCCCAGTTCACGAATTCTCTCCGCTGGCTAATTAAAGCACGTTGCTTAATAGCTGTTCAAAATCTTACTGAATTTGGCATGCTTAAGCTATTCAAGAAATGTCACTGAGGCATATGATAGCTGTAAGCACTAGCTTCACATGTCATAAATGATGCCTTCATAAAAAGATTTCCTAAGGTGCTATGTGTGATGGCTCTGCTGTCTCCAAAAATACACTTTATTTTGAGGTAGAACGTGATCTTACTAAGTTGCTTGCTGAATTACTTCATATTTTTAAAAGTGTCCTTGTCCAAATGATCTTTCTGAAGAATAGTTCACAGAGACGACATGACGCTGCTGTGATATTCTGGCTCTTTCCCCAGTTACTGCTAAAGAAGTATAATGTTTAACATTATGGTAGACTGGGAATAGAACCACATGAGCGTTTCATATGCTTGCATTTATAGTCAAACTCCTAGGCATCTAAAAATCTGCAATATAGATATTAGTTCTAAAGATACTCTTTTTCATTGATTATCACAGAAATACAGGAGGACGTTCAGCTTTGGAGGTTTCCTTTTTGATGGAATTCACGAGTATCTGTGTAAACGTGAGGGGGATTTTGTTCTATCGTTAGGTACTGATTTTCACACTTACGTGGCTTACATATGTAGCCTTGTGGTTTTTTGTCTTTTATCAGATCTCTGGACTTCTTTTTTTTATAATTTAAAAGTTGGCAGTAAGAAGAGAAATCCTATTCATGGAGTCTTACTGAATTATTCATATTTTTGGAGGTGGTTTTAAATATCTAAGTTCATTGTTTTTCATCTGTTTCATCAAATTTGGTGTATTAGTATTTTCAAGTACATGATCTTGGTAGCTGAATGACCTTCAGATTTGTAAAATTAACTTTTGAACATGACCTCCAAAAAAAGCAGTTTATATATTTTTTTTAAAAAAAGATATTTTGAAAACAATTCAGTATATTCTTATGTCAGTAGAAGATTGTATGCTTTGCCTATCTGCAAAATGTATTTATTGAAGCTTACGTATTGCGTTCAGTTGAAAGTTCTCTGTCACAATTTGTGTACAATCAAAACATTTGTTTTGCATACTGCGTTCTCATAGCCAGGAATGAGTGGTTTTAAATATTCCCTTTTAGAGGAAAGATGCTTTTTTTGTTTTGTTTTTGAATAGTGTTTATTAAACATTCAGAAAAAATTCAGTCTAACCTGTTATATCTGCCTGTTGGTCTTGAATTTTTAGACTTTACAAAAGAAAGTTTAAACCAAACTAACTAATAAAATGGGTAGCTTCAAATAAGATGTGTGTAACAGCAATTTTTGTTAGGACATACAATGACTGCATCATAATTTTGCAGTCCTCTCTGTTAATAATAGAAAATAATCTGTCTAAAAAGACAGAAAACTGAAGAGCATTGCAGCTGTGGAAAGTAAAAGGGCAGCTTTATATATTCTGCTCTTTACAGAGGGTAACATATGCAAAGGTAAAGAAGAGAAAGTATTTCTAGAGAAGCTTCTTGAAGTCTATTCTTTTCAAATGCTTAAACCTAATGCTTTCTTTTTTCTCTGAGGTTTACAGCGTTCTTTAAAAACAAGTATGAATTTGATGATGTGGTTAAGATCATCTTTAAATATAGTCTTTATTATTTTTTATTTACTTAAAGGTTAATTTCCCCCAAAATATCAGGTAATTTAAGAAGTTTTAGCCACCAATCCCATGTAGTGATTATGACGTTACTTATTAGTTTTTTAAGCCTTTTGAAAGTAAGTGGGATTCTTTGAAAAAGTTTGTTTAGTTGAAAAAGTAAACTTTTTCTTTCAAGTTTCTTGTTTACAATGCTATCCAATATTTAACCATTTTGCTGCAATTTGTTGAAATCTTGTTGATACGCACCTGATAATTCCTGTTGTCCACTAGCACAGCATAACATTGAATTGAGTCCGATGGGGTTTCAACTGTGCCCTTCTTGTCCCTAGAGACAGGGAGATAGATACCTCCATATGCAGAAACGTGGCTCGTGTTGATGGCATCCTAACAGAATAATAATTATGTAAAACCACCTCATGTAGTCCCTCTATCATTTAAAGTCTGTAGGTAGAACAGTATAATCATATCTTACATTGATTATTGCCTCTCTTTAGAGTACCTTTAATATTTTTATAACGCACTCTGATCCAAGCCTGGTTGTTGGAAACTTGTTTGTAATTGTCTAGTGTGAGATTAATCAAACTTCTGGACCCTTCGATGTGTGATAATTTTGCTGGGGAAAAATGTTTACTATTTAATAGACTTTATATTTTACTTTTTAGGTGCATTGAATTTCAATCCTGATGCAGCTGACTTCATTCCAGGAGAAAGACAAACTTCTGATATAAACTGGGTAAATAAAGAGAGAGTGGACTCTAATCAGAATAGAAGTGATTTACAATTTCCCAGTCAGTCTTCTGACAGAAATACAGATTATAAAAGCTCTTCCAAAAAGCAGCCTGGCTTTTGTAATCCAGAAAGTCAATATGGGAATTGTCAAGACTTTCACCAATTTTTTGGTAACAGTAAAAGTTCAAAGAATCGCAACTTTCAAAGCCAACGATGGTCCAGGTCCAGAAATGATAGCACTTGTCCTAGAAATAAGGTGAGGCAAACTGCTACTGATGCTGCTGCAGGTCCAGGAAGTTCGGATAACTCAGTGGTGCCTGGAAGAAGAGCAGCTCCTAGAGGATATAATGACTTTCTCTCCTCAGAGAGCGACAGAGAACTATCTAATGCAGACAGCAGAGGAGCAAAGCCAAAGAAAACACACCTGATGCATGCATCTGGAAGAGGGTTCAAGGAGAAGGGAAAGCAACTACACGAGCGGGAAAAGAGGGTGAACCCTAAACAGAAAGTTGAGCTGTTGGAAAATGTACCGTCTGTGGATTTGACCCAGTCTGACTCTTCAGAATCGTCTTTTGGAAAAGCCTTCTGCGAGGCGCTTGTCGGTAGCGGGGACGAGCAGAAAAGCTACAACTATGTTAACAAAAGGTACCCTCGGAAGCCTGTGTGGAATAAGCCACCAGTAGAAAGAGACTATCAGAAAAGGCATGATTCTCACCGCAGTAAAAATACAAAAGTAGGTAAGAAGTCTTCTCTTGCGTATCCTTCGAAAGATAAAAACGAGAGGAAAAAGGAACTCTCTGTTCACAAAAGTGATGAAACCTCAACCAGTGAAATCAGGCATCAGTTGTCTGACTCCGTCAGATGTAACGGAAGAAAGTTCCTGCTAAAGGAGGATCAGGCACCTGCCCTTCATTTCAGCTGGACCCAGTACTGGAAGAAGCAGAGTGATGTACCAAAAAATAAAGAAACTCACACAGGTGAGTCTCCTGGACTCTGTCTTGCACTCCAGTATTAAAGTAAGGATCTGCAATAATTTAAACTGCTTGCACAGTGACTTCACTGTGACAGTGCTTTCACTGACTAGGTGAAAGTGCTTATTTTACAGTAGATCAATGTTGGTTTCAGGGGATAGAATTCAATGTAAATATGTGTGTTTTGAATGGGAAGATATTCTTCAAGGCCCTTAAAGAAAGGTTCCTGTTCTCTTTTAATAAATGGGTTGATTGGGACAAGGGAAGGGATATGACTTTGTGGTTGTCATCGTCACTGCTAAACTGCAAGTGATGGTCTGGTTGCTCACCATGTTAAAACGTGCACTTTTGGTGTGCTGGGGGACAGTGAAATTAAAGGATTATGAAGAGTGAGACTTGAAAGGAACAATCCTAAAATTTGCAAAGAAAATTTTCTAATGTTTTATGTAAACATAGAGGAAAATATCAGAGAGAGGAGAGCTATATTCTGTTCATAGCTGGATGTTTTGCAATCCCTTTGCAACGGTAGATGCAATTAGAAATCCAGAAAGCCTCTGGATGCTATTTTTGGAAGTACAGAATAGAAAGATGCGTCATTGATAGTGAAAAGCAGCCCCCCCAGGTCTTTGCAGAGTTAATTTATTGCCTACTCCTATCATTAGAGCCTTAGAACATAAAATGGAAATCTGCTGAATCTCTTTAGTGTCACAGCATTGAGTTCTTTCTCCAGATTCTTTTTTTTTGCCCAAGTAAGGTGTTTTTATTGTTTTAAATGGAAGAGCGTAAGTATATGCTGAGAAAACAGTCTCGTATCATCCATAGCACCTAGGAGAAGGAATCATATTTTCTTTCATAGGCAATAATTGAAAGAGGTATTTTTTTTTCCCCATTCCTTTGTCCTTTTCCTGTTGAACAGTCAGAAAATTATTTAGATTACTTTACCTAAAGTATCTCAACTTGTTCCTGCTGCCCTAGAATGGCAGACCTGAGTAAACTGATCTGGGTTATTCTTAAATATAGTAATGAATCTTTTGAAGTTTTGCTTCTAAACATCTTTCAGAGCTGAAGAAATAAGAATGAGAAAAGATAAATCACTTCCACCTGGATTATGGAAACCAGCCCCCTCTTAAAACAGCTGCTTTAAAAGTGAAATTACTGGGAAACAATAGCCAAGCATGGAGCCTTTGGAGCTGGGTGAAAGAGTCCTTAGAAAAGAGTCTAAACTAGAATCTTTCAGGAGGAAACTAATACCTTGGTTACAGTCAGGCTGGAAAAAATAAATTCTGCTTTTAGTTCAAATTAAATTCCAGGATTTCATTTAATATTGTTTTTCAGCTAGCAGATGTTTTATGCATAAATAATATTTATTATTTGCAGGGTCCCTGATTGAACAGCTGACCACAGAGAAGTATGAGTGCATGGTGTGTTGTGAGGTGGTGCGAATCGTGGCACCAGTGTGGAGTTGCCAGAACTGCTACCACGTGTTCCACCTGAACTGCATCAAGAAGTGGGCAAGATCACCAGCTTCCCAGGCTGAAGGTTGGTCTGCACGTGTTCTTGCTTGCACGTGCACCCGCTCGCGCTCTCTTACATGATTTAGTCTTTTTCATGTGTTTCTAATTTTGGAAAGCTACTTCTAAATATTATTTATGGTAACCAGCAAGCTGTGAATAAAGCAACTCTTGAAGGAAGAAGAAGGTTTGGGGGGATTCTTGACACAGCATATAACCCTTTCTCCATTTACGTGCTCTGAGATATATAATGGTTTTAATACTTGCAAGTATTCTGGCCAGACCAGTTTCCAGGTTTGTATACATAAATGGAAGAGCATTCAGTAAAATCTTTGGATCAAGATGCAGAGCTCTGTGGCTGTACACACCAAGAATTGTCTCCTCTCCTATTTCCCAAGCATGGATGGGAAAAGCAACACTCCAGCTCTTGGTTGTCTGCTTTTGTACAATCACTTTGTAGTTCTGTTTTGAGATAAGATACTATTGAAATCCATCACTAATGCCACAGTGAAATATGGTCATATAATCATAGAATGCTTAAGGTTGGAAGGGACCTCAGAGGTCATCTAGGCCAACCCCCCTGCTCACGCAGGGTCACCCAGAGCACGTGGCACAGGGCTGCATCCAAGCGGGTTTGGAAGATCTCCAAAGAAGGAGACTCCACAGCCTCCCTGGGCAGCCTGTGCCAGGGCTCTGGCACCCTCACTGGCAAGAAAGGTTTCCTTAAGTTCCTGTGGAGCTTTTGGTGCCTCAGCTTGTGGCCATTTCCTCTAGTCCTGTCGCTGGCCACCACTGAAAAGAGGCCACCCCCTCCTCCTCACTGCCTCCCTTGAGGTATTTATACACGCTGATCAGGTCCCCCCTCAGCCTTCTCTTCTCCAGGCTGAACAGGCCCAGCTCCCTCAGCCTTTGCTCATAGGGCAGATGTTCCAGGCCCCTGATCATCCTGGTAGCCCTGCGCTGGACTCTCTCCAGCAGCTCCACATCCCTCTGGTACTGGGGAGCCCAGAACTGGACACAGTACTCGAGGTCCAGGAAGGCAAAAAGCTTCTATGTTATCATTAGTTTAGATTCTTTTTATTATACCCCTTTTTGAAACAGTACATCATGGCATTCCGCCCTGAGAATGTTTTGGTGTAAAATAAGGCTCGATTGTAGCCTCTCTGTGCTTTACTCTGTTGTGTGATATAGATGTGGTCTGAAGACACTGATTCTCATGTTTATTACAGTGTCAATTTTTCAATACCCTGCCACTTAAGGCTTTACCATTCTTCTGGGTTTCTTTGTGTGTGTCTGGGCAGATGTCTGTAAGCTACCTTGGATGTTTTGAGGGCTAATCAAAGCGGGAATGTTCGAGAGAAGCCCTTGAAAAGGAATTGGTGAAGTACAAAGGTTGTGACTTCACAGGGTGCCCAGGTTGCTTGAATTTCCTAAGATGCTTGGACTTCTGGAGAGGCCTGGTAGTCACTCTCCGTAATGACAGTAGAAATGATACAAAACTCAAACATACCAGAATGTTTAAGAAGGGAACAGTGTGCTTATATGAAATCCTCAGCCCAGCTCAGAGGGTCTGCTCAGAACTTTTATTTCCTAGCTGTTTCTCTGGTGCTTTCTTTGCTGCTTTTGTAGCCCTATGAACCATCCTATAGCATGATCAGCTTCCTGAGCCAGCCTCAGTGATTGATCAGAAGAGCATCTGCTTGTGCAAGGGAAGTTTTGCTTGCAGGTAGTTGAATCTTGACAGCTTTTCAAATGGCCATGTCTTCTGGTCATTTGCTTTTCTTACAAGAATTTGTGGAGCAGATTTGGTTTTGAATCTTGCATGTGAAAGAACTGAACTGAAAACAAAATGAATTAAAGACGATGGCTTTAGTAGAATTGAATCCATGACTCCAGTAAGGACCCTGGTGTATATTTGCTTACCTGTAAGGCACTCCTTGATTAGGACTTCTGTTTCAGAGTGTATTTGTATTTTCATGGTAGGCTGTTTCCACTGTAGGCTCTACTTTCTAGGATTTGTGTAACATAAATGTGATTACTAGAATTCCAGCAGTAATTATTGTCAGCCGGAATAGAAATAGGACACTGTAATCCACCCAAGTCCACAATTTGGCTAATAACTGGTGTTTTTCTCAAATAAGTTTACTTCTGAATCTGCTCAGTTCTGCAAATGTATAATGAATTCTGTGAAATCTCACCTAAGCTCAGCATCCAACCTTTACATTTGCTACATTTGGCTTCCATCCTGTTGAGCATCGTTCATTGACAGGATTAGTTTGTGTTCATTCTGTTAGGTTTTCAAAACAATTTATTATTTCATTGAGAGTATTATGGCAGCTTGTAATTCTGCAGGGCCCAACAGGAATTTTAAGTACAGAGTATGTGTACATTATTTCTAGCAATATATTCCTTTTAGAACCTGATGAATTGTAGAGGCTGTCTGAAGGAAACTGCTCGTGCATCCTTCTTAGATGAAGCCATACAACATCACTGTACATACTGTACTATATCTTTCTGATTTTGCTCCATTTTCCAGATCAATACTAATGGATAATTCTACTCCTGGAGATTCAGTCTTCATGTTTCCACAAGAGAGGCCTGCACTGCCCTCTGACATAAAGAACGTGTGTTCAATCTGTAATAGAAATGTCCTAGTGCCCTAGGAGGGCTTTAACTGGACATCACTTTGCCATCATGTAGGAAGACTGTTTTTTATTTTCTTATTTATTTATTTTTTGCTTCTATAAGAAAGAAGATATTTTTCTCCTTAACAAGCATTTTTTTCCTAACATTTTGTATCACCTTGGATATTCCTCTTGGAGGAATGTGACCTTTAGACGTGGTTCAGCCAAGATTAATCTGACCCCAGTTCCTGTATTAAAGTTGATATTTTCCTTGTTCTCTTTATTGTTCCAAAGGGAAAGAGTATTAAGTGTCTTGCCCACTTCTTCTCCATCGCTCTTAAACACCAAGGAGGCATTACTTTTTGACTTATGCCCTTGTGATATTGATGGAACAAGTACTTACAAGTACAAAATCTCCAATCTTGGAGGCTTTAAACTGAGATGAAAGCCGAGCGGTTGCTTACCTGCTGTATCTTGGCTTTTTTTTTTTCTTTTTTTTTCTTTTTTTTTTTTTTCAGTTTAATTGAACAAGCAGAATGTTTTTACCTTCAGAAACTTTCATACATTCAAGCAGCTTTTCTTGGTGTCAAGGAATTTAGAGTTCACATATGGATGATTATGTCTAAACTCCAAGTCCTCTTCAGTGATTGCATTATGGAATATAGTCCCTCATCTAGCTTGATTTATGATGCCCTTACCATATGCAAATGTGTGTCTTTCAGAAATGTCAAATCATTTCTGATTGCACATTCCCCTCTATTGAGGCTGTCTTCCCATCATATACCTCTGCAGCAGCATTTTGTTTCATCTGTTTATATGTGCAGCTTTTTTATTTTTAGAAAGCTGATTTTAGATGAACTATAAAGTCAGGCTCCAATTTTGATCTCCTTGTGCACCGTTCTGTGGGCTTAACACAGAACTGGCAAGACAAGGAGCTGTTCTAATAGCAGTGAGGAGGATTAAAGATAGTTAACGTTGTGGGCAGGTGGAAGATGTTTACAAATGTGCACCTCAGCTCAGCTGCCCGTGGGCCTACACCTTCTTGAAATGCACAGACAAGAAAATTACTATCTTACTAAACAGCAATAGTGTCATTATCCATAGAATGTGTAGTCAGCTTTTAAGTATGTTTAAAAATAATAATTTATGTAGCACTAATTTAATCTGGATATGAATCAGTACTAAAGTGGTCTTCTACAGGCCTTCTGCATTTAAACTGGCATCATGAGAGGATGACAAAAAAAAAAAATGTGATTTTCTTAAGATTCTTAAGACTGGAAGATCTTTCTCACCGATTTCCCATGTTTTATTGCTTCCCCCTCCCTGTATTTTCAGGTATGAAGTCTATCTATGTTCTGTAAAACAGAATGGTGTCCTATAATGGTGTATATAAGATAAGCCTTGTTTTTCTATGGGGTGCATAAAACTTCTGAGATCTGTCCTTACCTTTATATGAAAGTGATATGATAATAGTGTTTATTCTACAGTCCCAAATTGGCTGCTTTAATTACTTTAAGTTTTATTTTTTAATTATCTACAGATGGTAATAGTGGTTGGAGATGTCCAGCTTGTCAGAACGCTTCTACGCAAGTTCCTACAACTTACACTTGTTTCTGTGGTGAGTTTCTTGCTGTTTTTTTTTTTGCAAACAGGAACTATATTATCCTGTTGTTGTTGTTTGAGTTTTGTTGAGTTATTCTTTTCTGCATCCCTAAAATGTGTGCTTAGTTACTTACACTAAAGGCAGTTGCACAGAGTCACTTCCATTTTTGTTGCTTAAAACATCAAAAAAAGAGAAGTCATAATTTGTAAATGGTTACACAACACTAAATAAAAAATACTCTCTAGAATTTGGCTGCTGACCTAAAAACTTTCCTTTTGTAGAGGGATTGAAATAATCTATGTCTGTTATATTTTCTGTTGCAGCAAGGTGCACTAAAGTAATACACAATTCAAACATACAACTGATATTGTTATAAGAAAAAATGAATATATATAATAAAAAATAAGTAAAAATGAATAGATAAGATTTTTGATCTAGCATTTTAATAATATATTTTGATCAGGGAGATGTACAAGTGAAATAGTAAGGAGTGTTAAACCTATTCAGACTTTTATGTGAAGGTAGGCCTAATAAAGTAAACTAATTAGGTTGCCATTCTCTATACCATTCACTAAGCCATTTATATGTCGAAAAGAGGAGGAAATAAATGATGTTATTTAAATGTGAATATATATGAGTATATTACAGTTAATATTGGGCTTTACTTTAGAAATTTCTGTTGATTTCACTTAGCTGGCACTTCAAGTGCCAAGTCTGTCTATCACAGGACATTTCACCCTGTCTCCTAAAAAGGCAGTGCTCGGGAAGTGAGCTAGGAGCTGGGAATCAGTGAGCTTCCCCTGAGGAACGTAGGTTATGTTGTACTGGGTAACACCTGTGTCTAAAGTTCTCTTGATCTAAGTAGTGGAGTGAGTCAGTGAAGAGCAAAGGGTAGGACATTTAGAGTTCATGTATGACAGTATCATGAGTTGTGTGAAATTGTATGAGTGTGTGGATAATGAATCGGGTTGAATGAATATGTTGATTCCAAAATAAAAATTATTGCTAAGCAATAGGAAGGAAATTCTGCCTATACCTAGAACCTGTTGGATCTACAGCAGGAACCCCAGGATGTCCACAAAGTCAGTATGAGAAGAGCACCATGGTGGAGCAGGAATCTTGAATCTTCTGTGGATAATTTGACATTAGATATCGGGTAGTCAGACATTACTGGTTGTTGATCCAAAGCTGTCTTGTATTTGTTGCCATATACTAATTATCTGTTGAATGTGTCAAATGTTGCTTTTTTCATCTTTGCATGGGGAAATTTTCTGGCCTTTTTTTTTTTTTTTTTTTTTTTTTTTTTTTTTTTTTTTTTTTTTTTTTTTTTTTTTTTTTTTTTTTTTTTTTTTTTTTTCCCTGATTTTTATAACTTTCCAGACTTTCCTGGTCGTATACTAATAGTTTAACTGAAGTTCAGGAGGATAAATGCTATCTGTGGTGTTTTTTCAACTTTTCCTGCTTTGCAGCTTAGAACTAAGGAGGTCTAAAAGTTAACATGATACAAGTATATCATTGCATATACATTTTTTTGCTGTTCTTAAAGTTGGAACTCAAAATTGTGGCATTGGATCAATTACTTCATTGTTTATTTAATTCTCCTCTTAAAGAGCCAGGTTAGGTTTGTTTGTGTAATAAAACATGACCCTGGCAATCACCTCTTGCACAATGCACTGTGAGATTTGCTAAAAATATGTGAAATTAAAACATGGCTTCAGTGTTCTTCCGATGTACTCCCTCCTATGTTATATATGAGGCTAAGTTATTGAAATTATGACTTCTGTTCACGACTTCCTGCTACATTCATCAAAATGTCAAAAAATGATATTTTGGTCTGTACAGAGTGTTTCTTTAGAGGAGCGTTTTATATATATTTTGCACAGTCTCTTCCTTCTGCTCCCATCACCTAACACATTGAATCTTATTGGGAATATTGGCTTTCTTTCTGTATTGAAGCAGCAAAAACTTACTGCATATGAAGCCTGCCGAACTAAACGCAAATTTTCATTTTCTTATATTTTAATGGATAACTAATGTCAAATACTAGATACTGAAATGCCTGCTAAGAGCATAAGAGGAAAGAATCAATTGGAAATTTAATTCCAATTCTAATTTACAGGACCAATCCAATATACATTTAAAGATGTGAAGTGACAGGTAAATGTCATCAATGAAAGATGAAAAAAATCCTACACGTTTTGTTTTTTGTTTGTATTTCTAGGCATACTACTGTGAGTATTGAAAAAACGACTTTCTTGGGTGGTGTGATATTCTTCTAAAATTCAGCACCATACTGAAGTCAATAAATGTGTTTTTTGCCTCTACCGTGTTTTAGGTAAGGTAAACAATCCTGAATGGAATAGAAATGAAATTCCCCATAGCTGTGGAGAACTCTGTGGAAAGAGGAGACAGTGTTTGGACTGTCCACATCTTTGTAACATGTAAGTAAACATGTATCATGAAAATCCCTTGTAGTGATCCTACAGAACACTGGGAAAAACTGTATTCAGATGTCCTTTGATTATAGGGTGTACATATATCTGGTTTATAGTTCGTTCAACTGAAGCCTGAATGAAAGAAATGCAGGTTTGTTGTTTGTGTGTATAACGTGGGCTCTTACCAGAGCATAGACAGGAGGTCACCTAAAATCTTTTCCATCGTATCATAAGAAATGAACCAGCTGTCTAACTTGGCTTGAAGAACTTCTGTTGAAGTAGTGCAGGGAAGTCATCGAAATGTATGCTTAGTGCTTGGACAGACATTTCAGCAGTTTCTTTTCATATAGCATATGGATGTCTTAAATTTGGAGCAGTGGTACTGGAATAGACCAAAAAGTTTGTTTAGTCTCATCCTTTTCTGCTTTTTTTCCTTCTCATTGTTGAGGTTTGACTTTTCAGTCTTGTGTTTGGTTATAAGTTTATTTTTGTGTTTGGTATTTCCTTGATCTGTATTTCTCTGACTATAAACAGCACTGCATTAGTCTCCCCTCCATGGTGTAGTTCTTGTGCTTTCCTCTTCTGCTCCTTGTATTATTCATGTTCATGTTTAACACGTATCATACATGTTAGTGCCTGCCCAGCTATGGGAAGCATTTCACTGTGCCCTTGACGATGTTAATTAGGTGCTTATGTAAGTGTGGCACTACCTAAACTGTGCTAGGGAAAAGGAGGGAGGTTAATTTACACTCTGTTAGTGATAGATCTTCACCTCATATTCACTCAGCTTTATTGAGATATTTTATATTTATATAAGCAGCTTTGTTGGCAGAGCTGAGGAAGAGACAAGCAGCTGCTTGAGAGCGATCTGCTTGCTCTCTCAGCGAGCAAACATTCAGGTTCTTACCAGCATGAGCTGTGGTGTGCATAACTCCTTACCAAACTAGTTGTCTTAAGTTTTCGGTTTAAAAACATTTAAATTAAGGTCATTCTGTCACTTAAACTAATGTCACTTTTTTAACCTTCACAAAAAACAAACAAACAAACAAAAACCTATAACAACTGTCTCTGAAGTTTAAGCTCTTAAAGTTTAAAACTCTGAATTCTTCCCGTCAACTGAAATCATGACAGCGTTTGAGAGAGCTCTTGCAAAGGCAGTGAATGACACTCTAGTAGCCGAGTGGCTGCTACTGCTTTCATTGATCTTCTCCATGGCAATTCCTGGATGTACCTTTGAGCAGTGTTAGGCTACCTAGTATTTTCACTTCCAGACAAATACAGGTTTTTGTTTTGTTGTTTTTCTTTCCTGGTGTTCAGCTGTATCTGTCATTACAGCAGCTTTTCTTATATGCCTGTTCTCTGTAGCAGCAGCAATGGCTCCTGAAAGAAATCATCTGTGCTAATGACTGATGATAGGGCTGCAGTGAAAGTAAAACTATGTATATAAGGAGCAGAAGACTTAATACTGAAGCCTTCAGCTTCTGCCTTTTTT
>VZSG01000050.1:2238987-2271422 GCA_013398315.1 Nothoprocta pentlandii
TGTGTGTGTGTGTGTGTGTGTGTGTGTGCACATGCTGTCTTAACTGCTCTATTGTCCAAGTCCTGGAGCCATCCCCTAGCTTCTGCATAAAAAATCGTGCCAAAGCTTTTCACTAAGTGTGTGAATGACGTGTAAAGGGCACTCATATTTTTCAAATTGCAAGTTTGGTTTCCAAGGCCTGTTTTTGCTATTTGCAAAATTTTTGCAGATTTTTTTTCCATTTCCAAAATCTTTTTTCCATTTTTTCCAAATGGAAATTTTTCCATTTCCAAAATGGAAATTTCCATTTCCAAAATCTGCATTTGCAGATTTTTTTTCCATTATTTATAATGACACAAGCTTATTTAAAACTGTGTCCTGAAGGCATGTTATCAAAACTTTACTAACAGTATGTCAGAAGAAAACTTCCTATAGAAGTGCAGCCTCTTATAGATACTTAAGATGCAAAAGTAGCCTTGGTCGGTACAGTAAGCTGTTAACATTTGGTAAGATGTCATTATAAAGAGGGTCAAGATTGTACTTGCGTAGGCAAAATATAAAATGATAATGGTTTGAATATGTTGATATTGAGGAAAATAGTATGCCAGGTAGCAAACTTAGTGTGACAAGACTTCTGGGAGTTTCATCTTTCCCCTTCCTCCTTGAAGTTAAGACTTAGATCATATGTGGCATTTTGAATTGATACTTACTTCTAATCAAATGCTTTTATTTCTGATATGATTTCATGCCTTTAGGTTTTGCATGGGTCTTGGTGGATTGAAGTCAAGACGGTAAAATTTGTTGCACTGTGGAGCTATGTCCTTCACGCGAGAGGTTTCTTTCTGATGCAACGTTAGTTCTCATTAAGGATGAAATCCCATGACATGTTCTTTTTTGATTGGTTTAATCAGTCAAAAATCAATATCAAGAAATCAAAATCAGTAAATAAGTTAAAAAACCTTATTTAATGGCCTAGTCTTTTTACTGCTTCTCTTCTCTTTCCTGTTTTCTCCATCCTTCATCCAACTGTTCTATCTCTTTCCTCTGGTCTGCTCTAATGCTCACTTCAGGAGGCCAGAAGGATCAACTGACCCCTCCAAAGGGACTTTTAAAACTGAGTTAACATTTTGGCTTGACAGTGGCTCAGCTTCACTGCTGGTGCTAGCAAAAGCTGGATGGTAGGTTAGGCCTTATAATCAAAAGGGAGGAGGTAGAGGAAGAAGGCAGCAGAAGCCCTGGTGACAAACTGCTGATGTGAGGTGGTTGTCAGGTGCTGCCTCTAACAAAGGCAGCACTTTGTGGATTTAGGGGATGAGTAACTGCTTGTCATCAACTAGTCTGTGTGTGTGAGGGGTCTTGATGGGGTGCTTTTTGGCAAGGGCACCTGAGCTGGCCAGTCCTACTAAATAATCCCAAATTTGTTCCTAGTGAGAGTTGCTGATTTGCAAAGGGAGGGAACTGGGACCTGGCTAGGGAAGAGTGCAGATAAGTTGGTAGAATGTAACTTGACAACCTAGGTCTATTCATCCCTAAGAGATCTTGCTAAAAGAGGCAGAGAGAGACTGTCTCTGAGCAGAAGCAGCTGAGCAGAGGGACTGTCTCCGAGCAGAAGGTCGTAGCTGATGCACAAGCAGAGGGCTGGGGTGGTCACACTCGCAGGACGCTGCAGCTGCTGGAGGGGAGCAGAAGCTGAGGCAGCCCAGACACCCTGTTCATGGTAGGCAGCCAAGCAGCCCCTTCTCTGAGGGGGGATTGTTATCCAGAGCCTAAAGGCTCCTGCATCACCTGTTACTGAGCTAAAAGGTAAAGCCGCCAGATCAAAAGGAGAAACTTCAGAGAAGTGTTTTTCTCTAAACTGTTAAAGCAATGGGTGATTGTGGAAGGCAGAAGATGTTGCTAATGGTTTGGATAAGCCCGGTTGGTTTTAGGGTTGTCAGGGACTAGCAGGCTTGAGTTGATGCGTCCTAGCTGCTGAGATGCAAAATAGGAAATGCCTTGGTAACTGCTGCTACTGATGTGACAGCAGAGAAATACGAAGTTTTGCTTAAGTTTCATTGTCTTAGGAGACTTGAGAGACCGATGGAGGTGTCATTATCTCCATTTTTATCAAGTGTTAATATTTTAATATCCTTCAAGATTAAAGGTTGCACATAGAACATTCTGTTTTCTTTTTTTACTGTTGCATTAAAATGTTTATAATTCCTGCTCACTGCAGATTTTTTTCCCTGTGAGTGTTTTAGAGGAAAACACAGTGTAATTTTTTTCTTTTAAAATGATTTTTAGCCTCTGCCATCCAGGACCTTGCCCTTCATGCCCGGCCTTTGTGACCAAAACCTGCGAATGCGGGCGAACGAGGTGAGAATGCTTGTGTTTCTGAGCATTAATGCTTGCTGACTCAATTTGTCAGAGAAGTGTATTTTAAAAAGGGAGGGGACAATTCTTTGTACAGTTTTCCTTTAAAAAGAGAAGAATATGCCTGGTGTTGTGGCCATGTTCTCTCCTGTAGTGCCCCTGTAAGCAGGAAGGCTTGCGTTCTGACCTCCCCTGAAGTAGTAGGGATTCTGTGGGCAGAGGCCTTCCCAAAGTCTTTCAGAATCAAAGCCATTGATTTAGTTAATGGAATGTTAATTTAGCCAACTTGGGAACTTGCCCTGTGACAAACGGGAGCGAGTCAACATGGACAGAGCAACGTGAGCGACACGAGGAAACCAGGAAACCGGCTCTGCCAGAGCTGGTGCTTTCTGCAGCTGCAGGGGAGCACGAGAGCCCTCGAGCCCAGGCCTGCATCTCGGTTGGGCTTGGTGATCTTAAAGGTCTTTTCCAACCATTATGATCCTATGAGTAGGGTTGGCTGATTTGAAATCAGATATGAGACACGGATTTGTATTGTCCTGTTGTGGAAGGCTCATATAAACAAGTAATTTTCTATGTTTTCTATTTAAATGGGACATAAAGCTAAGTTATTCAATTCCAGACTTAGTAACTGAATTTCAGAAACAACATATACAGCTGTGGGAAGCAGGTCTGTAGCATGCTCCAATTTTGAAGATGTGTTTCTTTGTGTGTTTGATATACACAGAATCAGAGCCAGCAGCAAGACTGTCCTGCCCCTGCTTTCTGTCACCATTTGTGGTGATTCCACAATGAGCAATAGTGGGCATAACCAACATAAACTGTGTGTTGGAAACAAACTGGTGAAATGGGGAGAGGGTGAAGATTTCTTAGTAGCTCTTCTGTTAATAAGCAAACGTGCTGAGGACTTTGAGAGCTAATAGCTGGTGATTTTTCTCCACAGTCACTCAGTTCGCTGCGGCCAGTCAACAGCAATTCGTTGTTCTAATGTCTGTGGAAATACTTTAAATTGTGGTAAGCACAGCTGTGCCCAAGTGTGCCATGCAGGGAAATGTTCCCCTTGCCAACTAGTAGTCCAGCAAGGTAAGAAACAGAATATTTTATGCACGTCCACCTTCTGCTAGCAAAAATGGAGGGAAAAGAAAAAAAATAGAAAAATCTATTCCTAGAATCTTTAACTCATGAAACATAGTTAATCATTACTATGTATTTAAAAAGAATATAAATGAGGGCAGAATGATCCTGTGGAGGTGCTTTGGGTTCATGGGGACATGTGCTGTGGGCTGAGCTGGTAGAACTGGGCTGGATGCACCTGAGGAGGGTCCCTTCCCTTGGGAGGGACCTGACAGGAGCCCTTCAGTGCCTGGCAGGAGGCGGTCAGGAAGGCAGGGCCAGGCTCTGTGTGGTGGGAGGATGGGGCAGTGAGGTTAGGCAGAACTGGCCGGTTCCACCTGGCTCCAAGGAAAACTTTGTCCCCTGTGAAGCCAGTGGAGCAGTAGCCCAGGGAGGCTGGGCAGCCTCCATGTCTGGGTGTCCTCAAGCTCCAGCTGCAGAAAGCCCCAAGTAACCTGGTCTGGCCTCAGAGCTGGCCCTGTTTTGAGCAAGGACCTGGGCTACACGAGCTTCTCAGGTCCTTTCCAACCTGAGTTGTCTATGATCCTATTTTGACAGATCAATTAGTAGAAAACTAGTGTTCTTTTTGATTAAAAAAAAAAAAAAAGATAGAAAATGTTGCATGAAAACACATCACAACAAATGGCTTTTCATTTCTGTTTAAAGATATTTTAAGCTTGGTCTTGAATGGGAATGAGGATGTCTAAGAATATAAGCAAGTATACTCTTATGTTTTTGTTGAATGGTATATAAAGAAAGCTGCAAACATTTTCTTTCTTCTTTGCAGTAGTACTTAGCTTTGATTACATATACTGCTTCAACAAGTTAGCTTTCTTGTGGAGGCAGTAATTTCCCTTGTTTTCTCTTCTTGTCAGTACAACTAAAATAGAATTATCAGTTTCTGTAGAATCGAGATCTATGTAGCTGAAGTACATCTCCAAAAAGCAGCTTCATTATCCTTTTAAAAAGTGATAGCAATTTCTCATTTTCTATCATTATGTATTTACTGTTGCAAATATTTTTTGATGGTGTTATTTTCTTCTTTTTCTGCCTTCTTTTTGCATATTCCTTTTAGTGTGTTACTGTGGGAGCAACTTTAAAGATGTATTATGTGGGACAAAGGAAGAATTCTCGGATGGATTTGGGAATTTCTCATGTCAGAAGATATGTGGCAAGTAGGGTCACTGGTTTAAGCTTTCAAAGAGAAAAAGGTAATTTTATTCATACTTGGTGATCAGAATGTTCTTAATGCTTTTTTTCCCCTCCTTTTTTCTCCTCTCTCTTCCCACCCCCCAGGAAATTAAACTGTGGGAGACACAACTGCACACAAGTGTGTCATCCCCAGCCCTGCCAACTCTGTCCACGGCTTCCCCAAGTAGTGTATCGCTGTCCCTGTGGCCAGACTCCTCTCAGCAAGTTACTGGAACTGGGCTGTATCGAACGGAAATTGTGCACAGATCCCATCCCGTCGTGTGGAAAAACGTGCGGCAAACCCCTCTCTTGTGGGAGCTATGGTAATCAGAACTTTTTGCACTGGAATATTGGAAGTACCTCAGTGCTATCGAATTGGTCCTTAATTTCAAAAATAAATATTTTCTTGGTGATTTTGAGCATAATTGAATTGAGCGAAAAAGTCACTGCAGGGCCTGCAACCTGGCTGTGTTCTGTCACAGTAATACTAGGAAATATATCTGTTCAGGGGAAAAAAATAACATTAGCCTTTGAAATCTTGTTTACATGGACTTCTTTAATGGGAGAGCTGTGGGAATTTCTAGAGAGTAGTGTCTGCTGTGTTCTTTTAAAAGCCCACTACGGTATTTGTGTCTTTTATGTGAAGTCTGTTAGAGCAGAATTAAATGTCCTGACTCATTCATGTGCCTTTAGTAAATAGTCGTTTCCCGCTGATATAGGAAGTCCATGAGGGAAAAATTATGTTGGATGCTCAAAGGGAGGGACTAATATGCCAAAATAATTTGACACCTAAATGAGTGCATTAAGTAACTTACTTTACCTGTGGGATTGTCTGAAGCTCTAACTTTACCAGCAATTTGTGAAACGGTGAAATCTCTCTTCTGGAGGGCACCAGGGCTGCTTTTACCTAAGAGGTGCTCAGCACCTCTTAGTAATGACTGAACCCCTCAGTTAGCCTTATTTAAAGGACTGCAAATAGAAAGGGAATGAGTAATTTAAGTTTTAGTTGAATTGAGTTAATCAGAAAGAATGAAAAGTGAAAGTGTACAGAGCAAGTCATTAGGGCTAAAAAGGAAGAGAAATTTATATATTTGTTCTACAAAATCAGATTTTTCATACGTTAATGTTAAAATGCAGAGTTTCAGCTTTTTAAAATACTCATTATAGACCTGAAAGTCTAGTCTATGTATATATTCAAGATTTTAAACTGGAAAGTACTTGCAAAAGGTAGATTTCTAATATTAAAATGTTTTGTGCATATTTAATGTAGAATATTGTTTATTTGGAAACCCAGTTGTACATATGCATCTTATCTGTGGACAGTGGTAGACAGTGGTGCTCCTAAGAAATACGAAGTTCCAGGTGATTATTTTTTAAATTAATTTGTGTTAATGTTACTTTTCTGTTTTTCTTTTGAAAGAGTTTATTCATAGATGTGAAAGCCTTTGCCATGAGGGAGATTGTAGACCATGTTCTCGCACATCAAATATTTATTGTCGATGTGGCTTCAAAAAAAAGGTGAGTGTATAAAGCTGGACCATGGAAACAAGTTATCTTTCATGGTTTTTTAAAGCTGGGGAGAAAAAGGAGTTTATCTGTTTGAGGAAAAGAAAGCCATGAAGTACAAGAGCACTAAGAAGATGCTGTGCTGCTCCTGTGAGCTTTTGTCATTCTTGCTACTAAAAAAGCTAATTGGATTATACTGGGAAGTGCTGACGGAGGCCACTTGTCCTAGAGACCATTCTTTGAATTAGTTTTACAGCCTTTACAGCTCTGCTTATTTGAGCTGGTTTCAAAGTCTTGTGTTATCATGCTCTATTTGTATGATACAAACCACAATGGTTTTCCAAGAGTTATATAAACTAAGAGAAAGGTAGCCTGATTTAAGCAAGGGATGTCAAACTGAAATTCTTCATGCTGAAGCTCTGAAGAAAAACTATAACGTTAAAAGATTCAAGACTGAAATGGTAAATTAAAATGTGCAAAATAATGCACAAATGAAGATTTTTCTGGCTTTTATTGTTGTATATAGAACAATTACGAAGATTAAAACAAATTTCTTCTGTATCACAACTGACTAAACGTTTTCCAGATAATAATTTTGATGCAATGACCACATCTTTGTTTCCTAGGAAGTCCCATGTACGCTCCTGAGAAATAAAGGTATGCTATAATGTTACGTTTGCATTGTGAAACCATTTTTAAAATACTGGAGTTCATACTAACTTTGATTGTGTTTGAAAAAGTTGGCAAATATGGTCTGATCAATGCTGCCACACTTCCCTGTGTTTCTGTGCCAGGTTGGTCACTTCTGATTTGAAATACACCTCTTGTCTCTACTCACCTGTTTTGTAAGAAAATAGTTTTTTAGCACTTAATTTGGAAGATTCCAGTCCAAGTTTCTATTTTTGAGCAGCTTTTTATGCCACCTACCATATTCAGCAAGTTGTTATCGTTGTTCCCACTCTGTCCCCTGGTTTGGTCACGGTGGTCTTGAGAGTACTTACAAAAACACCACTTGTTCAGTTGATTTCTAAAACCTAATTTTTATGCTGTTGAATCTTCGCAACTATTTGATGAATCTTGGTCTAGGGAAAAGTTTCCTTAATGGACCTCTAACGTACTAGGGTATTCACAAGATACTTAAGATAGCAGCCTGCATATTTCTGAGTTTGTGCCTATGAGGACTTTGCTCTGCTGAGTCTCTTGTGGGTAGTGAGAAAGACTTTTTTTGTTTGTGCCAGTTTCAAAGGCGTATAAACAGTACAGCAGGAAATCCAGCTACCATTTATTAATTTGAGCAGTTTATGGTACTTCACTGTATCAGGAATGTTAGCTTTTAAAAGAAGTAGTTTTGTAAGAAATTGGATACAACAGTTAATGAGCAAACTAAATATAAATGAGTGTTATGCGGTCTCAAAAACTTATATTCCCCTTGGTATGGAATTCATTCTTTCTGTATACTCAGATTCATTTTTGTTTTATTGCACAAGACTAGGTCTTGCAACAAACTTAGCGCAGTGTCGTGTTGTACATGCTGCTTTTGTTCTTGCAATGAACAGAAATTTAAGGAAAGTCATGTTTTGTCCTCTTTGCTAACAGCTGCTATTACATTCATGTGTGACAAGCGATGCAATAAGAAAAGGTCATGTGGACGACACAAATGTAATGAAATTTGCTGTGTGGTAAGTTCACCTGGTTGGTTTTGTTGTTCATCGAGTAGCACATTCAGTTATGGTTATGAATTTTAAGGCTCCTTTATTTCTCCACATTTGTGTGTTGGTGCACCTTCAGTCTGCAGTACTGCTGCTACTCAGATGTTTATGTACCTATACTAATTCTGCAGCATTCAGTTTATGGGTATTATTATAATATGTAAAACAGTTCCAAGCTAGGTGTGGTTAAGTCAAGAGGGAAAGAGAAGGACAATAACTTTGTAAGTGAAGTATCAGTTTCTAGCTATGTCAGAACTAGAGATCTTAACAGAATCAGCTTTAAAAGTTCTAAATCCCTATAGTGGTGAAACACATAAAGATCAAGCCAAAGCTATCTAGTGTACTATGTGCTTGGATAATTGCTGGACTTCAGAGAGGCCATAGACATGAATGGATTTCCTAACTCAGCTTTTCCTTTCTGCCCTCCCCTAGGACACAGAACATAAATGTTCTTTGGTTTGCGGGCGCAAACTCAACTGTGGGCTTCATAGGTGTGAAGAACCCTGCCATCGAGGCAGCTGCCAAACGTGCTGGCAGACAAGTGAGTCAAATGCAAAACTTCTGTAAGACTTCCAAGTTAAATGGATGTAATTGGTCAGAGCTGGAAACAGAACCTGGTTAGAATTGGTCAGAATCTGAGAATAGGCAGGTGACTGTAATTGGTATTTTTCATAGACGAGAGTTATTTAATATTAGATGAGTTGTTAGATTTAATAGTTTATATGAATATAGTTGGTATTTGAGATCTATATCCAGTCATGCTGTTGCTGTATGTGTGTTATTTGTGTCTGTCTCCCTGTCTTGCTCTGCGCTGGACCTGTATTTTGGGACAGCAGCAGCCCCATCCATCACATGGGGACAGGAGAAGCCCATCCTGGATTTTAGAGTACTCTGAGCTTGGCATTAGGGGACCAGGAAGTTCCCTAAGGCTTCTCTAGGGATAAACTGAAGCTCCTTCTTTTGTCACCCATAACCACATTAGGGTGATATAATGAATTTGTTAAAAGGTTTATATATCTTGATTTACAGCATATATTTTCTCATTTTTTGTCTAATGGCTTTATTATTCCTTTCACCTGCATTTTTATTCTCTGCAGTCTTCTTCCTAAGATGGGAAATATGATATTTCAAGTGCTTTATGCTAAACAGTGACCAGCACCATTTTGTTATCATTTTTTGAGCAGGTAATAAGTTGAACAATATACATAAACTGTAGGCAGTGAGATCTGTGTGTTCTGTGGTTTGGCCCTTTCAGGTTTTGACGAGTTAACTTGTTACTGTGGCGAATCGGTGATTTACCCCCCAGTCCCCTGTGGCACCCAGCCCCCGGAATGTAAGAGGACGTGCACCAGGCCGCATGAGTGTGATCATCCAGGTAAGGCAGACTCACTGGCTGCTCAGCTTTAAACAAACAGACAAGACAACTATGAAAATGTAGTAAACAGTTCAGGGGGCCATTTGAAAATACTTTATGTTATCACCTTTTGCATTAGCTGCTAGTATTTCTCATTATCTGTATTTATGGCAAATATTTAGTTGGTTGTTTTGAAGAAGTAGTGGTACTTCTGACTATTAAAATGCTCTCTTTTCCTTTGTGATCCAGACAGCAAGTTTTAGGCACTATCAGTAATCATAACGGATTAGTATATTATAAAGATTGAGCACTGTTGAAACAGTAGGGTAATCTAATAACTTATTTCTAATTTTCCTGAAATTACAATGTCTGATTGTGAGATAGAAAGCAGAGATCTGTTTTAGAGCAAAAGATGTGTTTTCTGAAAAAAACCAATATAATAGCACAATCCTGCTCAGAAGATACAAATGTTTGCTATTTTCTGCCACTTCAGAAAACAGGGAAAGATATTCACCTAAAAGTCTGCCATCTTAATTTTCAGGAGTATTTTAAAGAACAGGTTATACTTGCATGAAGCATCGTACTTCTCTGAAGTTGTGTTGTTCTGAAGTACTAACTCATGTTTACTAGTCCTTCCCATCTTCTTCAAAGCCTTTAACTGGAGTATAGGATTAAAGCTCTTTGCTTTTTGTATTTCTGTGCCTGCAGTGTACCATTCGTGTCATAGTGAGGAGAAATGTCCACCATGTACCTATCTCACCCAGAAATGGTGTATGGGCAAACATGAAGTAAGTCCAACCACGTAGGGGTTTTCTTTGAATACTAAATCATGCTTGAAAAATATTTGTTCATGTTCAAGATATGCCTTTTACGGAACTTATAAAATAAGTATTTGTTACTCGACTCTCTGAAACTGAAGGTTTAGTTTTTTATTGTTTCTTTGGAATAGATTATACTGCTGGTGCTCGCATTTAATGCGATTAATTTGACCTAGTAGATACTTCATGTCCTGTCATTTGAACCAACTGCCATATTGGTGTCTGGAATTAAGAAAAACTCTAGTGTTGTCTTAAAACATCCTAGTATTAAGGTTCTTGCGCAGGCAATACTGAAATGAGGTGTGAACAGTAAAAGTACTTCAGGATTTGCTTTTATAGTTGCTGGTTTGTAGTCTTAAGGTGATACCTTCCTCCTCCTGTCTTCCAGCTGCGGAGTAATATTCCCTGTCATCTCACTGATATTTCCTGCGGACTTCGCTGCAATCAAATGTTAAAATGTGGAATGCACAAATGTAAAAGAATCTGTCATAAAGGAGAATGCCTTATAGATGAGGAGTGTAAACAGCCATGTACTATTCCAAGGCTATATTGCAATCATCCCTGTATGGCTCCATGTCATCCTTCTTCACCCTGTCCAACAACTTCCTGTTCTGCTAAGGTTAGATGCCCAACAAAAATTCATTTTAACCTGCAGGCAAATTGCATAGTTTAATCATTGGCAACCTAGCAGCAGTGACAAAAAGGATTGCATTAATATACTGGCATCATGGTATTTTTTGTTATAAACTTAGAATATTGAAAAACATGAGGTATCTTTTTAAATTATCCGTCATTTTAAAGTAGTAACTGGCTTATTAAAACTGGAAAATTTGAAGTTGAAGGACTGTATTTACTTCCTTCCTTTTCCACAAAAAATATAGTAGTTTCAAAGAGCTGCTGTCTCTTGTCGATACCACAGGTCGATCTCCATTGTGAATGTGGAAGAAGGAAAGAGAGCATGATTTGCTCAGAAGCATCGAACACATATCAAAGGTTTGTACTGCAATAATTCTTTTTGTTCTTGTATTGAACTTCATTTAGTCAGACTGCAAAAAACTTAGAGTATGAATTTCCATATTTAATTTGCAACGCTTTTCACATGCTTTTTTCTACTTCAGCTTATAGTTTCTTTCATACTATTTCCTCAGACTTTCATACCAGATGTATTGCAACACACTTGTCTTCTCACTACTGTTAGTCTGCTAGTGATGACATGTCAAAGCTTGGATCTCCTCTCTGTGAACCTATTTTATCTAAGGAGAGCCCAGTTAAAGAGGAAAGGAGGGAAAACAATCACTGGTTTAATACAAACTTAGGTTAGCTATCAATGCCTTCAGATGTCTTGATATATATATTTAATTCTTAGTCCTTGCAATAACTGATATTATCCACAAGTTCTTTCTTGGACCAGTGCTGATCAGTGTCAGCTAGGTTTGATGAATCCAGCTATGTAGATTGCTGTGTCTGTGAGGCTGGTGTAGGTGCACACAGCACCTTCATGTAATGGTCCATTAGCTTCACATTGTCATTTCCTGATGAATTTGGAACTGATGGTGGCTCTCATTGACATTTGTCACAACTGACAAATAACTATTACGTGATGAGCTTCCTGATGGATAATTAGTTGTTCCCTGAATTTGCTGCAGAAGGTTTGGAGAAAAGAGTGTCCTTTTGCATGAAAATTAACAGGAAGGTGAGTTCAGAGGATAGAACTTTTCATCTTCAGAATTTTGTTTGTTTGAGAATGATGTGGGATATTTCACTGAATGCTTGCAGTGCAATATCTTGGTATCAGAATTTAGGAAGTAAATCAGACTGGGAAGGCTATTATTAATGGGAACAGAAAACCTTTTCACAGAAAGCTGTAACAGTTTTAATAGGTATTTCTGCTCTTTCAGAGAACTCAATTTTCAGATTTTATTTACACAGTTGAAGAACCACAATGAAGTTGAAATGTATTTCAGAGCATTTTGAAAAGTTGAACCTCCGTGGTCAGCTAGAGGTTGAATATTAAGCAGGAAGGAAGAAAGAGTATTCACTTTGCCTGATTTACACTTGCATAGAAGGGATGCTCTAAATAATCTGGAGAAGCAAGCTTCTTGTTGCTTATTTACCTTTTAATTTATGTAGCTGGACTAAACCCCTAAATCTAGGGGACATAAAAGTAGGTTCCTGCTAGAAAACAACTGGTCTTTCTTCTCTTTCTCCCAAGGGAGATTTAAGTGTTCAGTTTCATTCGCTTTTTCCAAGTTTTATTTCTTGCATCAAATAAAGTTTCCTTGCTCTTTTTTCAGAATAGCTGCTATATCTATTGCCACCAAGTTAACAGATCTGCAACTTGGAGATTCCGTGGAAATCAGTAGGCTTATTACGAAAAAAGAAATGAAGCAAGCCAGGTAAGAATGTTTATTTGTAACACATGTGTGTAATAACATAATACTGTGAGCAGATTCCCAGCTAAAATGGGAAGACATTAGATACCATACTCTAACAAAACAGTAAATAGAGAATTTGGCAATTATTTAGCCATTGGTTTTGTATAGAATAATTTCTCTACCATTGGCTGTTTTGTTGTGATGCTTATATTTATATATGGATCAATATTGTTGTGATTTCAACGTTTATGTCCACTCCAGGAAACTTTATGGAGTTTGTCTGGATTTGTATAGATTAGCAGGCTATATAATATTTTTCCATCTTTTAATGTTCCTTCCTGGGTGAAATGTGCCTTCCAGAGCATACATACCTACATATTCTTTCATATATATATATGAAAGAATATGTGTGTATATATATATATATTTATATACACACACACATAAGGTTTTTTTTTTTTCATGTTGTCCTTTTAGGATTTCTTTTTTAGCTTACATTAATGTTTCAATTTATACTTGAATTTTTCTGCACTCTCATGCCTGGTAATGCCCATCTGCTTTTAGGTCACTGAAATGACTTGTGGCTTAATTTTTTGGTACCTTTCGATGCCCCTCTTGATGGTAGAGCTTGTAGTTTTATGTAACTATTTAAGGAGTTATAAAGATTGCCAGAGTTGATTCAGAAGCTGTTATTCTCAGCTCTTATATAAAGCAGCTTCTATTCCAGACCTGAAGAAGGACCTGTGTACTTGAAAGTCTGCATGTATTTTTGTTTGCATGTTTTTTAATTGTTATTTCTTCTCATGCAATAAGATATTCTCTCACACGGCTTATTTCATTAAACTACGGTAATGATAAAGTAGCAATAAAATTGCAGCTTAAATGTAGGAGGGTAATGTTGATGCTCATTATGTTTTTCTCTAATAATTCAGACTGCAATGTGATGAGGAATGCTTAGCTCTTCAGAGGAACAGGTAGGCAATGAACTTTTAATTACTGATATATTAAATGCATTTAACATATTGGTAGTTTATTAGTTAATTATTCAAGGTGTATGTATACTTTATTAAAATTATCAATAATTTTAATTATGATGTTTTTATAAAGAGATTTATTCAGGACGCTCATGCTGTGTGGGAAGTCTTTAGTACCTAGAAAACTAGATGCCTGTGTTTAAGAATGTATATTCTGTGATCAGCTCTTATTAGAGTTCTTACTAGAATATCTGAGTGAAAAGCTGGAGTAGGTTCACATACACAGAAGAGATTTTTTTGGAGCTCTTTGTCCATGCTGGTGGCCTGTCTCCTCACTCTTCAATGACAAAAGGTTTTGTTCGGCTTTCCCCCTATCCCTGGATTTAGGCGTCTTGCCGAGGCTCTTCAGATAGATGATAATTCTGACCCTTTCAATGTCCGCTCTTCTGGACCCAAGTACAGTGACCTTCTGAAAGAAGATGCCAGGTACGTGTCCCCTTGTGGTTAAGATTCACCTGTACTTTTTTCCAGCTCCTGTAACAAAGTGCATACATAGGTGTCATAACTAAAAGAGTGAGAGTAGGGAACAATGTTTCTATTTACTCTTGTAAAATTGCCCGTGTTTGCTTCCTAGCTTGAGCACCATTTGCATCTGTTGAGGCAAAGAAGATGATGTGCACTTCTCAAGACCACTTGAGAACCTGAAAAATAAAAAGTGCTTGTGTGGACAGTTCATTCTGCAGCAGGACCAATTTAGAGCAGGAGCAACAGCTCTCCACTGTTCTTTTCACTGCAAACCAGTACCTTGTGCTTCCTGTATCTCAACTGTTTCTGCCCCTTTCTGCCCCTTACCATTTGTAAGCTTGTCAGGAGAGAGATGAAAGTAATAGCTTAGTTATGAGACGTGCCCTCAGAGCATGACACAGCTTCCCTCCACTAGTCCTATTTACTTGTTTCACCCGCTGTCTTTGTTTTCAAAACAGAGAAACTGGTTATCTTGTGACATATGTGCTTTTCCCTCGCATATGCTCTCTCTTTCTGGAGTATAATTATATGACATCTAGCCTTGAATTTACTGCATTAAACAAGCCAGACTCTTCACTGTCTTCCACTTTTCTGACTGCTCTTCTCTACCTGTAATGCATTTTTTGGCTTGTTGTTTCAGGGGTTTTGTTTGTTTGTTCTGTCAAAAGAATTAACCAGAGTTGTGCACTGTATTCCAGATGGTCTAACAAATACCTTGAAAAGTGGGCTTAATGCTCCCACTTTTCTTCATGAAAGTCTTTTCCGTTTTCTTCTACGATTTTATTTGTGTTTTTTTCATAACCACCTTTGCAGGACCAACTAACACATCCAAGCTGCTCTTCTCAATTGTTGTAAGCTTACAACACCTAATTTAATTGCTCTTACTCTAGGCTCCAAGGTAAATTTAACTTCTCTCTGTTCTGGCCTCTTTTTTTTTTTTTTTTTGGTCAGCATCAAATTTTATAAAGCTACTTCTATGACATTTATTGCCCTGACCACCCTTGAAGGTGTTTCATCTCAGCAGTCTGAGTTTACCTTGCAATGCCAGGATCTACAAATTGTCTCTGTTCCAGTATTTTATTCAGGCAGCTCATCATGTTTCATGCAAGTTTGATGGACAACTTCCTGCTTGAGAAGGATGCTCCAGCAGTGCAAGAGGTCTGAGCTTATGCGTTTTTTGCAGAGCTCTAGTTATACGTTGGTGTGCCAGATCTCACAAAATATGCCAGGTGTCTTCCCATGCATTCAGGATGCCTGAAGAGAAGGCAGACAAAACTGCTGCTGAAGCCAGGGGTAGAGTGTTTACTGTCTCACATAGACAAGCAGTTGATCTGTGAAGCTGATGGTTTGCCAAGGGCTGAAAAAGATGTACATCCACAGATGAGTAGATTTGGGAGAAGCTGAGAGGACTCCTTATGGTGAGCTGTAATCTTTCATGAGAAAGCCCCAGGACTCCAAGATGCAGCACAACTCCCAATACAGGAAGAGGTGGCCGAGAAGGATTAGAAAAGCAGCAAGCGTCTGCACCGTGCTGCTCTGTAGGAGGTATTCTGCTGCCAAGGGGTTCATCTTCTAACACTGTGCCCCAGGCAGGCACAGATCAGGGTACAAATCTATTAGGTGGACACTTCAGCACTGCTTCAAGGAGGCTCCAGAAATAGACACAGGGGAGCAGGCAGATCCCCACCTTAGTCTGCTGGTATGAAGTTGAAGAGCAAAGTAGTAGACATGTAAATGCCCACCTTGAGAGGTGTTCGAAACTGTTATTTGACGGATAAGTATCAATGGAGAAGAAGAGGAGGTGGTCTGGAATATCTGGCTGTGCAAGATCACGTAGCAACTCCATGGACCAAGGAAATCAAATGGAAGAATCTGGAGAGAGAAGGAGTGAGATGAGCCCTTTTGGGCATGTTCTTAACTAGTTCTCCCAAGCATTAGCTCTCCGTGTCTTGTTTCTGTCTTGATGAAAGTAGAGCCACACACACTAGCTCGGGTGGGCTGGCAACAGGAACAGTGTATGGGTTGGAGAGTAGGAGGGCACCTTGGTGGGTTTCTTAAAGAGAAACAGAAGCCTGAAGGAGGGGTGATGAGGGCAACTTCTCAAGCCTGGAACGATGCTGAGAGACAACATCTCACACTGCTGTGTGCTGTAAGAACAGGGAGGTTTTTGACAGAGACAGCAAAATCTGGGAGAAAAGGGAGAAAAAAAAACCCTTACACAATAAGTACAGTGAAAAATCAAGCAACAGAGCCCTTCTGTTGAGCACGGTGGTAGAGAGAAGGCAGGCCTGCTGCCGCCGCCGTGTGTAACGCAGCGGGGAGATGAGGTGGCCGCCGCGCGCCAGGGGCAGCCGTTGCTGCCCCACGCTGCGGGCCCCAAGCTCACTGTCAGGCGGAACATGGAGGCTGTGGGCGCTGCCTTGCCCCACCCCGCCTTGTTTTCCGTTAAATGTCCGTTACCGGTTAGATCAGGTGAACGCACAGCGGGCATTTAGCTAGGTACTTGACAGTAAGCTGCTATTGATAAATTAGTGAGAAGAATCATGTGGAAAATCATGTGGGTTTTTTTGTTTGTTTTGTTTTTTGCTTGTAAAAAATACCTCTTAAAAATTTAAAGGGATATTGAAAAGTCATTTTAAGAGATGAGGCAGACAACCTGCACAGTATTGAAAATACCCAAGAGATTCTTCAGTCAGTTAATAGATTATCACCAACCTTCTGGGAAACAGAGATGTTCTGTCTGTTTGGGATAAAACAGTATGACCTGCACGTTGATTAGTTTATAAATATACAAACCACCTGCAGCAGCTGGACGATGACAAGTGAAGCTCCCACCATGAATCAAGGAAGCTGATGCAACGTCAGACTGAGCCACCTACAACTGGATACAAGTGCAGCTGTGAAATGGGCAGCAGCCAGTTATTACTGCCCCTGCGCCTTGATCCATTCAGGCCCCTACAAAATAGCGCTGTACCTCTAGCATCATTCTCATGCCCTTGTGGGATGACTTAAAGCAGCTTCATGCTCTTCCTGAGCTTCATGGATACTCTCTGCAATCTTGACCTTTCGAGAGTTGTGCCCAGGAGTGTACCTGACAGAGTAGCTGGGCAGCTGTCAGCTTCTTTCCAAACTTAAGTGAGTGTTCATGCCTTCATATAGTTAGGAATGTAGACTGCTTATTTGTTTGCTAACTTGATACTCTTTTCATGGCTTTTCTCAGCATCTGAGATTTTTCTTTTTTTTTAAAGTTTTTCTGTACCAACTTTGTGCTCTCTGAGAATCTTGTCTGTGGTTTCAAAGGCAAAGCAAACTTCTGATCTTTCCCACCATGTGTGTTGCTCTGCTTGGCGAGTTCCTCTGTGCACAGTCTGCAGGTTGGAGCCTGCTTAGACCGTTGAGTGGCTCAGCAGTTGGTGCTCCCTGGACTTCTCCTCTGTAGAAGGTTCTGGAGGGGCGAGTTCCCCAAAAGCACTTACCGAGGCTTTGGTCACTCTGTCTGAACTGATTTCTCAATGGGTCTCTAAATCCTGTGTGTCTGATGCTTATGGCACTGCTTTATGGATTGGGTGCTTGAGGCTGCTGCTTCACGTAGTGTTTGCTCTCTTACTGCCTGCACTTGAGATGATTCTGTAAGGGTCGGTGTTTTGGTTTAGTGAGAGATGGTTATTGTAATATCTATTGAGAGCCTCATACTGCCTGTGCCAGATCTGTAGTCCATATCCTACTTACCTGGAGGGCCTTTTCCAAAGGTGCATTGAGTGCCCTGTGCTGTGATCAGGGGAATTTGATAGACAAGCTACTCAGTGCTGCAATTTCACATGTTTGCTTGTGGCCACTTAGTCTTCCAGTTTTACTTCCACTTAAGTATCTAAAACTCTCATGGGGCATCTGCTTCTTGACAGCTGGAATTTTAATAGAATTTGCAAAGTGGTATTTTGCAACAATGGTGCTCTAACAAACATTAGCCTTTTGGGATTAGTTTACCCTCACATTTAAGAACAGAAAACAGAAATCACCAATCTATGCAAGCTTGTGTGGTCACGGCTCCAAAGGCCCCCATGATGCTGAAAGTCAGGGCAAATTTACTGTATAAGCACTATACAAGAAATTCCTGGTTTAATCAGGTTAAGGTTGAAAGCTCCTGGTTCAATCTTAAGTGTAAAATGTGTCTGAGCCTTATGTCTAAAAATCAAGTCACCCTTGTAAAAAAAAAAAAAAAAAATTAGTAGAATTCTCTTTTTAACCATCAAGTTCCAGTGTAGAGAACTTGAGGTGAGTCTCATTCTGTTCTCCTTTCTTAGTAATGGTCACAAAGGGTCTCCAGCAAGTCAAATTGCCACTTGTGTCTGTTGTCCTGCTGGCAGTCATGACTTAACAGCAACCAAAAATGGTGAAGCTGTGAAAGCAGAAATAATCTGTAACTTGCCTGTATAAGAGCAGCACAGCATAAACTGTCAGCCTGACATAGTGCTCATTTCTTTGAAGAGAAACTTTATAGATCATAAGCAAATTATACCTGTGATTGTCCAAGGGAAAAAGCTATTTTTTATCTAGGGAAGTTCTTTAAATAGAGGTTATCTTAAATTTGATGGTTTTGAGCTACCATATGTTTAAATAGAGTTAAAAATATGTATGTAAACTTAGTATCTCTATATACCATATCTATATCTATATCTGTATATATATCTCTTACATAAAGGGCCTTTTGTTTCCTTGCTAGTAGCCTTTTGTCTCTTTCCCTTTTATTTTTTATGCTGAATGTGTTAAATATCAGAGTCAATGCATCTTAGGGAAAAAGCTCCACTCTGTTTACCTCACTCTAATTGCCATATGTAATTGCATTATAATAAAAGGATTTTCTTAATGAGACGTAACTTCAAGATACTGCAAAGATTACTTCAAAAGCAAAATAATATATTTGAGAATGCGAAATTGTATCATAATAATTTGATTTCAATTATTGTAAGTCAATAATTGACTTGATTTCAAGTCCTGAAGGAAAAATAATTCAAGGTTTTTGTAGCAGTCATGACGTGTTAACATCTTTTTATTATAGCAAATGAAATAACATATAAACCAAAATATACTCTCACTCCTGTTACTGCTGCAGTCAAATGAATAATTCTGTTCTTGTTGAGAATGTAACAGAAACATTACAAAAAATGAAGACCTTGTATACAAAAGCGTTATCTTTTATTTAATTTACCTTGTGTGTTTTTCTTGCAGGAAAGACCTAAAATTTGTCAGTGATATTGAGAAGGAAATGAGAATGCTTGTGGAGGCTGTGAATAAGGTTAGTATTCAGATATTGTGAGAGCTACTAAGAAAGGTTGGGGTTTTGGGAGGGATGATTTTGAATGCTTACTGAAGTTCTCAGTTCTAGTAACTGTGAACTGGATTGTTTGGACTATCATGAAGTGCACATTTTCATCATAAATAGAACAACATTTTTAGGAGACATTATAGTTCAGGATCTTTTTGACAGCCAAACTTCATTTAAAGATTCAACCAGTATTAGGCTTTAATGCATCAGTAGACAGAGATTAACTTCTGGATCTCAATTAATGAAGATTTAATCATCATACATGGCTTTTTAAGTGCTGAAAGACTTTGAGAGGGAGGTTCGAAGTTGTGCAGCCCCTGGCAGTAGCTTTTGCCCAGGAACCTGTGAGCACCTTGTAGCAGACATCTGTGTTGGCTCTGCGTTATTAAGGCCTTGTGGGCTCTACCCCAATTGTTTAGCACACTCCAGTGTGCTAACACACAAATGCTTTTATGAAAGTAGAATTACTTCTTTGGGACTGAAGGGACTGAAAGCTTTTCATATTCTTGGAACTTCTGCTGTACCATCCCTGTGACCTGCTTTGCAAGCTGAAAAGGACAAGATGCACTTGGTTACCCATAGTTCATGAAATAGTAACTTTTCACAGGAAGCACTGACCTTCCTTTCTCTCCTTTCCACTTTCTTCCTTCCCTGAATACTTATGTTCTATTTCAATTACTTTATTCCTCTTTTCATGTAAGTTGATTCTTAAAACATCTTTGTGCTTCTCTGCCCGTGTCATATTATCCATTTTTTTTTTCACTTTAACTAAAAGAGGCAATCTGTGTCTTGCTGAATTCAGGCCCCTCAGGCATTAAGTAGTAGATTTATCTCAACCATCTATTGCCAGCTTAAACAAAACAAAAAACTTTTTCAAGATTGCATTGCCTGTGATATTAAAATATTTGTGTGTATGTGTTTAATATGTTAAATATGTATGTAAATTGAGCAATATATATGTAACTTGAGCAATGTATGTATAAAGCAATATATATACACCTATATTAGTACGTGACTAAAATATATATACACAAAAAGGACAACCAAAGATCTTGAATTAGCAACATATAATGATTAGCAGTATAAAATACAGCTGAACAGGAGAGCCCAGGAGCATCTGCAGTGCTTCAGGTCTCAGCAGTAGCCAAGCATTTGTTAAAGAATGATTCTACAAACAGGCCACTGAGTGTCTGCTGAGAAGAGTGCCTGTGTTACGGAAGAGAATGGCAAATGAAAGCAGACGGTGCGTGTGGCACTCCTCTCCCTTTCCTTCTCCCTGCCTGGCCTAAGGGGAGAATTACCTGGTGGTTATTTAAGCTTTTATCCTGATCAGGGTGAACGGGTTAGGCCTGCATACCAGTCAGGTACCTCTGGTCAGGAATCTGTTCGGCACCATCCTGCCCCTCAGGGGCACTGGGATTTGCCATTCCATAAAGTGCAGGAAGTCCTCGAAAGTCAAATTCGGCTTGAAAGGATGCATTCCTTTGAGGGTACCACAGATGTGCCGCAGGACGTGCAGCTTGGAATCCATACATTACAATGCAGGGGCAGATAAGAAATCATTGTTCTTTCAGAAAGCCTTCAGTGGGCCAAGCCAGCAGATAACCTGAGGAGTCTGATTGCCATCTTCATGTCCTGTCCCCAGCATTTCTCCAGTTACATAGTGAGTTTAGCAAGCTGTCAAACTCCTTTAAGTGCTTAATAGCCCTGACTCTTACTTTCCTGATTAGAGGACCATTTTAAATCTCTCTGCACTGGTTACAAACTTTCTGCACTCTGCACGGATGAGCTTTGTGTACCTGATAACAGTAGATCTACTTGTGACCTGCCACTTGAGACCACAGTTGTTTCTTTTCACAGCATGTGCCACACTCTATCCTTTCTTTCCAAGCTGTGATCACGTCTCATGTTGAGACACGAGAAGGACAATGTCCCGTGAAGTCCAGGTGTCCTCAGCCCCCCTTATGGCATACCTTCACTCTGCCTTTTATGTCTTAATCTCAGAGGCTTCCTTGAGCCCCCATGTCATATTTCATCCTGCAGCCACAGGTATTTGTGCTGCCTTGAAGATAGCTCTGAACTGGTGTTATCGTGGCTGCTCCTTCGCACTTCTGGCCAGCTTGACCAAGTCGGATTGAGTTGTTTCGGGGTTGGCCAGCAAGCCAAGCTGGTTCTCACTGCTGGGGAGAGCCTCTAAATTTTTTTTTGCATGAAAAATTTTAACACAAAGTGCTACAAAACTCTGCCTGTTGTTAGTATATGGTTCTCACTTGTCATTAGGAAGATTCCATGGAGGATCTTACTTTGCAAGGAATCTCTTTGAGGGCTGAGGTCCCTTTCTTTAATGTTTTTCTGCATACCTCGCATTCCTGGAATTTTTTTTTTGAGCAGTCCTTTAGAGAAGTCCTGTTTGAAGGGCAATGAAGCACCACAAGTCTCCTAATTCCACGGCACCTTTTATCTTAATCACTTGTGGTTCTGGAACCTTTTATGTTGGCCGATAAGATACTTCAATGGTTTTTATTTATGAATCTGTTTTATGCTAGGGGAATCCTGAGACAGGACTTCAGCAGCGCTGTGTATGTTCAAGAAGTTGTTCTCTTTGATCATTTTCTTCAGATACAGTATTTTCTGGGATCTTTGGTGTGCTGAAACAAGGTAGTGTCTGAGACCCACAAGCTGAAAACTTCTTTCAACAGTAATGATATTTGGGCAATAATACAGAGGTTTTTTGCTCACATTTGCTTTATTTTTGCTAAACTCACCTGTCACTAGTATATGCAGTATTGGAAGCTCCTTAGGACAAATACCAGGAAGGAGCAAGAGTTGTGGTCTTGTTCTGTGTGTTGGAGCTTATTTTGTGCAGTGAGTAGTTGCAGGTGCTGCTGCTGTTGTGCCAGGCTTGCCGTGCATTATAGTCCTCTCTTAGTTCTGAGTTCTGCCAGTGTATCTGATACAAACAAACCGTCATATTCTCAGCTTAAATATAAACGAGGAGCTATTTTTTTAATCTTAATTCAACTTTTATCACATCGTGTTTGGTTCCTGTGAAGTTAACTGTTATTGAGCCATCTGTTGATCGTCTTTTTGACAGATTACAGAAGATGTAATCCACAAATTCTTGGTCCTGGCTAAAATACTTGGAGCTTTTCTTGTACCTTCTCAATTCACCAATGTTTTGGGGGCAGACACACAAGTTTAGTGTGAAGTATTTCTCTACTATTTTGTGTTAAATAGTCTATTCAAAATTAATGCCACCTGCCCTGATGTATCTCAAAATCAGATTTAATACTATTAACGTGGCGTTATGGTAGAAGATTATGTTTAGTTGTTGTGCTGCCATGATTCCTAAATCCTCTTGCACTTGAGTCTGCGTTCAGCTGCTTGATAACTGTGACTTGTAAATCCTTTCTCATCAAAATGTGGGTTGTGCTCTTTGTTCCAGATACAGAGCTTTATGTACTTGCATTCAAAATACTTTGTGGGCTAGTGTATCAAGTGTTCATGTAGCTCTGTTTATATCAGTACTATATATTCTATCCAGATTATTCAGTTACTTATGTTCACACCTTTCACTTTTTTGCATCCTTTCTTTGGTGACCCTGACTTCAACTTAAGTGGATAAGAGGAGAATAATAATAATAATAATAATAATAATGAGGCTTTTGACCCTTTTGTCACTTAGGAGCTTCAGCATTAATATGTTTCAGCCATTGCTGTTTATAGGACCTTGCTTGCCTTGTGAGCATCTGTCCCCCTACGTCCATCAATGTGTATTAATCTAGCAAAGCAGAGTTGTCACTTCTGACATACCAAAGCAGACAGGACAGAAAACGGTCGTATCATCCCAGGCCATGGCTATATGGGCAGAAATTCTGATGGTGTTTTGGAGTCTGGAACCAATCGCTACTTTTTAAAGGAAGAATTGCTAATAGTCATAAATAAGCAGAAAATTTTAGAATTTTTCTATACTTCTATGCTTAAAATATTATAATGGATGGGATATTTGTGACTGCTTTCTGGTAAGTAAAGTTTTTACCTAAACGTCTTGTGATATTATCCTGAAAAGCAGCGACTCTTAGAAAAGATTTCAGGATCTTTTACTATACTTAGTTTAGCTATTTTACAGCCTAAGAGGATTTTTAATCCTCTCCTAACGGTGTAACTACAATATGCGCCTAACACGCTGCTCTGTTGTTACATGTGGTGATCTGAAGAGGAATTTAGGTGACTGTAGCAAAATTAGCGTGTTCTTTCTTAATGGAGAGTATAAGTTTTCCCTCATTCTGCCTTTCTCTGTATGAACTGATGATTAAATCTCTTGCGGGGTGGAATAGAAGGGGAAGGGATTATGACAAATGGGATTACTGTTAAGTAGCATTCCTTTTTCTAAATAACTGTGATCAGTATTACAGTAAAGCAAAGAGTTTAAGAACCTGCATGTTGATTACTGCAGGCGTTCGAGTAATTTCCAAGTCTTTAATCTGTTTAAAAAAGGTGATATTTCTAGAATATGTTAAATTTAAGATTCTGACTGCTAGGGAGGAAAGAATATACAACACTGCCTCAGTTACTTCATGCAATCCTATGGTAGGTTGGAACTAATTTTTAGGTGGTTTAAGATTTATCAAGATTACCCTTTAAGATGCTTGTTTCTGCTATATCTGCATCTCACTGAGCGAGATGAGGCATCTTTTGTTTGTCAAGTGACTGCTGTGATTTATCACTTGTCATTGTGCAGTGCTGAAGTGCACTAACCAGGCATTTGCATTTGCATGTTAACGATAGCATGGGTTGTCAGAAGATGTCACAGAAATGGTCCAGCTTGGAAAGGATCTCCAGAGATGACTTAGGCCAGCCTCTGGCTTGAAGCAGGATCACTGCTGAATATGCTGCAGGTTTAGGGCTTTGCCCAAGCAGATCTTGAAAATCTTTGGTAAATCCATGTTAACTACTCCCACAGACCTTTTCCTTCCCGTGCCTAAAATTGCTGTCTAAAAGGACTTGCTCTCCAATTCTCCTCTGGGATTGAAGTGAAACAGATCACCCTGTAGTTCCCTGCATCAGGATCTGCATCTGGTCCCTTGAAGTCATATAAGCTGCTTCTCAGGAAATCCCCAGCTCAACGTCTCTCTGTTACTGTCTGCAAACCCTGTCCATAGGTCTGAAGGTCTGGGAGAACTTGTGGAAAACTAAGGCAAGGACTGAGGCAGAGTATCCCAGGCCTTGAAGCAGACTGCGTGTCCCCTCTTTGTCCATGCCTGGTGTCAATAAACAACCAATTATTTGGAAGGGGGCCCACATTTCTTTATCCTTTTACTGTTCATGTAACAATCAATGTCAAATCAATTGTTAGCATCTTTTGACTGAAATTAAAACTTCAGATTTGTTGCATTTCTGTAACATTATTGGACTTCTCATATTGCATGACAGATTTTGCAAATAAATTGCTCCTTTGGTAGCACTAATGTTGCTATAGTGGCAAAAGTTTAGAGGCAGAAGCACGTTCTTTATTTTCCTCCTTCAGAAGGAAAACCTTACCATATATTTTATTTTTCCCTTTAATTCAGGGCAAGCATACAAAGAAGAGCCACTGTTACCCGCCGATGAACAGAGACCATCGCCGAATCATCCACGAGTTAGCCCAGGTTTACGGCATTGAAAGCGTGAGCTACGACAACGAACCCAAGCGTAACGTGGTTATCACTGCCGTGAAGTACGTGAGGCATTTCCCACCGTGAGCTCTTGTTTAAATACCGAGGTGTTTATAACGTTTACATAGATGAGTTGGAAAATAAGGTTTTGCAAGGCTGCTTTCTATTCATCTCTTCAGTAGCGTTGTCTTTTTGCCCTCAGCTAAATTAGACATAGCTGTAATAGTAAATTTAATTATTATTATTATTATTTATTTACTATTGTTTTAGAAAAAAAATAGTTGCTGCCTATAGAGGACGCACCTTAGTTTACAGCTTCTGTGAAGTCTGTTACTGGAGCATATTTTTTCCTTTCTTTCTGAACCTGCCACAGAATATATTCCCCCCTTCATCCATTATTAATGGATAAAGAAAGATGGGATTATTGCAAATTTAAGGGGTCTCTGAGCAGACCTGTAAATACTTGAAGAGGAGCCGTGGAGTTCACAGTAGTGAAGGAAGTGAAGGGCATACAGCTGGGGAAAAAAATTATTACATAGACTAGACATGGATGGGAAACGTAGACTTCCTTGCTTCCACAGCTCACGGGACAGCTTGATTCTGTCAGGGTCTGTTTAGCACTGTCAGGTCATGCTCTTTGACAGCTAGTTGCTTTATTTTGTTTTATTTTTTCCCCTGAGGCAAAGTGAGAAAGGAGATGATGCTTGAAAAAGCTCAGTTGAAAAAAATAAATGGGTAAGAGAGGCCTAAGAGAAATAGAGATGAGTGAGGAGGAGAAAGCATCAGAGAAAGGACTGATAACTGTGCTTTAAAAACCAAGGTCTTGCATCCTGCAACTGGAGAATGGGAAGCAGTCAGGGAGCAGCAGGCAGTGCAGGAGGAGCTTGCTGTATTGCGTCGCTGCTGTCCCCTCCAAGGCGTTGCCTGCTCTGCACCTGCTCCAGCTGCTCAGCTTCGTGCCTCACTGCAAGGGCCTCATCCAGGGGGTCTTCTCGTTGCCTTACTGCCACCTCTTCAAGATGTAGAAACTGGTGAAGCCTCCGACAAGCGATAACCCAGACTCCGGAGTGATGCTGGGGTACTTGGTGACGGGCCCCGCTAGTCTGGAGCGCAGTAATTGCCAGAAAGTCAAGTGCTTCATAGAATCACAGAATCTTTAAGGTTGGAAGGGACCTCTAGAGATCATCCAGTCCTTCTTAATGATTATAATTTCTAGTTATCATGTAAACAAAATAACCTTTTGTGTTCTTTCTTTCTCTAGGGGGAAGTCTGTCTGTCCAAGCAATACCTTAACTTCTGTGCTAGATAAAGAAATGCAGAGCAGACCTCCGCCTCCTATTCCCCACTACAAGCAAACAGATAAGTAAGGAACTGGTCGAGTGGTGCTCTGTTTAGTGCTGAGGTCACTGGGGGACTGTTCAGAGGTCGCTGCCTCTTGGTTTTCTCAGCCCACACAAAGTTTGGGAGCTTGCTGTCTGCACTGAGATTTGATTTCCACAAAAGTAAAATTGAAGGGGAATGTTAACAAAATGTAGAATTAACTATGACTTAACTATACTATAACTTAACTATTAACTAGAACTAACTATTGCTATAAATGAAGTAATACTACAAATATTGTGGATTTTTAAACTTTTTTTTGAATCTAAAAGGCTAGACAGTTGGGGGACAAGTGACTTTGGGGGGAGACTTGAAAAAATGTTTAAAAGAAAATGAATAAAGTCTTACCAGCATAATAATTTATTTGTACAGTTTGTAAGATGATTTTTTTTCTTGTGTAGATATCACTACACAATTGGCTAAAGGTAAACTATACGTTCTCAGATACTGAAAGCTGCTGAAGATGGGATATATAAAGCCCTTGGCTGAATAGTCCAATATACCATTCTTTACTTTTTATGACCTGCCAGCTTCAAGCACCTGCAGTCATGTCATAGTAATGACATTTTTAAAAAGTTGGCTTAAGCGTTGTTTGCTTTTTACCTTTCAAAATTCCTTCTACACCCTCTAGTTATTTCTCAAATTTACATTTGAAATAATGTCATGTTAGGAAGGAGGAGGAAACAGCTTTCAATTTGAAGAAGGGACAACTTAAATTTGCTTGAAACTAATGCAGTAGGTATTGGGTGGCTTAGGTGCTTCTGGAAGACAAAATAGACCTGGAAAAATTATCTGTGTTAGAATTAATGAAATGATTGCTTACTCTGTAACCCAAGCTGACCTTTCTTTCCAAACAGGTTGCTAACCTTTATTTTCGCTTAGCTCTGTGGGATTCTCTTTTGGTCAGTGTCCCTGTTGAAAGGGGATCACATGACACAGTTGTAAACTATTTTAGCCAATTTTAATTTTTGGACGTAAAGCTTCTTTAGAAGTGTTTTTCTTCTGGAAAATATTTTGGAAGTTCAGATACTGGCTTGTGACACAAGTCTTTAATTGGATTTATTATTGCCATAGATCCCTTTCAGTAACCTTTACTTTAGAAAGTGGGTAGATTTGGCCAATATTGAATATTTCTTTCGCTCTTCCTTTGAGAAAGGATTTGAACAGCTAGTCTTCAGTGTGTTATTGCTCGCACAATAAATACCACAGTAAATGGTATTTGCTGGTAAGATCCCAAAATAAATTCAGCCATACACATTATGCTTATTAATATAGTATATTTACTTCCTAAAATAACAGCTAAGATGGTTACTTTTTTGCGCCCTAAGATATTTTTATTAAAACATAGTTTAGTAAAGCAGGCCACCTACCAGTACAGTGTGCATGCACACACTGAGACAGGATGGGAGTTGGGTCAGTTTATTTTGTATCTTGTTTTTCATGCAGATGAGTAACATCTAATACTGTTAATTTCAGGAGTGTTGGAAACAATGGTTTAGCAAAATCATTAAAAGAAGAGCCAGTAATTGACTACTTTGATGTCCAGGACTGAAGTCGTTCATGGAGAATTAAGATACAGAAGCTTCAAGGAGATGAAGACGCTAAATTATTGTGCAAGACTTTGTGTCTGTTAGATGATTAGTCATCATTACGTTACAAGATTTAACATGCATCTAAAGTTAGCTTATTGTATGTTAGAAAGTCCTACAGTTTTACAGTTTACATAACTGCGTAACACCTAACAGTATGGAAGCTTTTTACAGCTGGGGTTGGTGCAATTTTTTCACCTAACATGCTGTCAGAATGATGTAAATCTCCACTGCTGCCTTCTAAGCAAGAGAGCTGGTGATCAAAAAGATGCCTTTGGGGAGTAGGACCAGCACTAGCTCTCAAGGACGGACTTGGACAGGTCGCACACAGCTTGAAATGGAGCACTAGGCCGGGAATACCTACGCCTAAAACGCTAGTGCAGACATCCTAAAGGTGTTCCCTCTTTTATTCACTTCCATGTTAAAACAGTAATTTGGGGGACTCCTGCGGAAGGAAATACAAACTCTCTTTCAATGTCTAAATACTAGTATTGACTCTAAAATAACTAGGAAATGTCGGGTAGGAGCTCAAACTGCTGTTGGTATCTGAAGGACCAGGATTTGGGGAAAATGGGGACTTATTTTGCTTTAATTCAAATTTGACATTTAATTAAAAAAAATGCAAGTTCTTTCTTAATTAAGACCTTGAATGATATCAGACTTCATGTATTATTTTGGTGTTATATTCACTTTAATTTGTATTTAGAAATGTTAGCTTTCTGATTTGTTTTGCATGCTTTTGTTGGGGGTTTATAGATTTTTCTGTATTGTGCAAGCTTACGCTTGTGGTTTAAGTATGATTTTTGAGTTTGGAACAACATCTGTAAAATGTAGAAGAACATCTGTCTAAAGTCCTTGCCTCTGGAAGATCTTTGTTGCACGGGGAAATGCCACAAGCCATGGGCCAACACTAGAAACAGCATCACAGTTACCAAGGCACTCTTAGAGATGGTGAGTTGTTGCAAGTTGCTTCACTCGGGTGGGTGGGAAGCTCCTTGGGAAAGGACATGGATAAATTGGCACAGCTGTGACCGAGTGATGCCTCTTTGGTTGAGGTGGTGGGTCTTTGAGTTAATGACTTGGTTAGTTCTCACCCTGTTTCACTGCTGCTTGTTCCTTATGGCCATAGCTGCCACTAGCAGTGATCCCCCTGTACGGCACCGGGGGCTGCTGAGAAGGGCTTAGCACCTCGAAGAAACAGCTGCAGCAGAAGATTAACCCTCTGTGGTGGACTTAGTTTTCGGCCGCCTCACTCAGCTGCAGCATGAGGACAGTGTCCAGGGAAATTGCAAGTCAGTGGTCCATGCTTAGACTCGCTCAAATTACCGTGAAGCTCGGAGCCTAAACTCAGTCTTTGATTACATTTCATCCTAAGTGGCTTGTGAAGCACGTAAGGAATGAGCAGCAAGCTCCCAACCACATCTGCCCAATCTCTACTCCTCCAAAAAAAAAAAAAAAAGTTTTCTAAGTGAAACTGCATGCTGTTATTTTCATTTTTGCACGTGCTTATTAGTTCATGTAAGTTCAGCTTTATGCCCTTCTAAATATTTGAAATGCACATCCTTCACTCAGAACAGTTACCAAGAGGGATTCCCAACGTCGAAGGCTGTTTAGGACTTCAGCTTGCATGTACTGGTTTAAATTGCTTTTACTTTTGTTGTTTTACATTTTGTGAACAGAAATGAAAGAGAAATAAACATAGCTTGTTAGGCCTTGAATTTCTTAAGCAAATTTATGTTTGCTCCTACAAGGTACTGCTTTGCCATGTGCAGCTGAAGCAGCAAGTTCCTCAGCATCTTTCCAGGAATGTATTTCTTCAGTCTTGTTGTGAGGAGTGTATTTATCCCAAAGCCAGTAAACAAGTGCGAGCCTCGAGTGCCCAAAAGACAGTTCTGGTTTAAAAACTCAAGAGCTGTGTTAATTTAGCACTCTTTTCGAGCTGATAATGCTTCTTAGGAAGAATGTACATAGTTATATCCATAGTTATGTGCATAACTAGGTTCTGGAGAGGGGCTTGCGCAGGTCTGGGCGGCTCAGAGTTGTAGGTAAAGCGATCTCCTGTGTGCTTGCATCTAACCTCGTTGGTACCCTGTAGGTGGCCCTAGCACTGAAGAAAACCCCAATGACTTAGTCAGTACTAATTAGAATGGAACTAAAGCCTCTTAACTTTCTGTACACTCACGTGAAAATAACTAAAGCATCCTAGTGGCACCTCCTGTTCTGAAATGTAAATCTTAGAAAGTTTTAATAACATCATAACCAGCTCTCCTGGTTGGAGTTTTTATTAAGGAATGATGACTTTCACATAAAAATGTGAGCTTGACGAGGTAGTCTTCAGCTTAAGAGCTGAAGATGAGCTTATGAGCCTAAGAGTTGTACTGAACCTGTACTGAGAAGTCATGATGTTCATCACTATCTAAACTGCACATGTTAAAATTTGTTCACGGATGTGCATGTTGTGCATCTTTAAATCCTGGCTGGTGGAGCCTCTCTATAGCTTTGAAGCAAGTCACAAGATCAAGAATGCTTGTTTTGAAATGTATTTTGACAACTTTGCAATGTATTTTAACGATGAGTAGTGCTCCCAGAGAAAAGAGGGCAAAAAAAAAGGAGGGCAAGGGAAGAGAGAAAAGAAACGGACCTGGTATTTCTATTTCAAAACAGCCCATCTGCACCTTCCTTAGGGCATGGCACTAAGATGGTCCTAAAGGCCGTAGCTTTTGAAATCTGTGATAACGAGATCGTTCGTGGTCATTGCATGTGTCTGGGGAAGCGTCTCTCAGATTGCTCTGCTGCGAGTGCTGGCCCTCACATCTCTTCTAATTAAAAACAAAATAAAAATTAGTCGTTGCCTCTGAAATCAATGGCAAAAAATGTGGACGTAGTTGGAACTAATCACTGGACTTAACCTTCAGAATGCTAGTTCTTTTCTGCAGCGCTCAGAACGGTATTGTTGACTGTAAATTACTCCGTGTAAGTACTCTGCAAGAAGTCTCTTTTGAAGTAAATTGTGTGACATCAATTGGAGTCCATGCAACCTTATGAAGTGCTTTTAAACTTGTGTATAAAATAGACATATTTTGACATTTGGGCTGTGCTCTTACATAGCTACATTGTTTAGTGCATTTAAAGTGCTCTGAATATTCAGTGCTTCAGGTACAGAGTTTAACCTAAAATTGTGCAAGGCGTGAAAGTAAAATATCACTGTTCCTGTGGCAGTTTTGTACAATATTTGCCACATAATCAAATAAGCCTATTGTTCTGAAACTCTTAAGAAATTTGTTGAAAGCTTTATATTTAACTTAATTTTTTTTCAAGTTTCTTGGTGTAAAATGGCTTTCTGTATAAATCTGTAATAAATTTAAGTTGACAGTCCAGTGCCTTGGAATCATGTGTGCGCTTTGTCAAGGTATTCAAAACTTGGAGGATTGGTTATGATCTCATGGGGAAACAAAGATTAAATAGAAGGTGGGGAGGTCATCTTCAAATTTCAAGATTTCAGATGTGATTTTTTTTAAGTGATATTCAATGAGTGTTGTAAGGTAATGGAGCAAGTGAAGAGAACCTCCCTAGAAAATGGAGAACAAGGATTATCTGCTACCTGTTTGGGATCCAAAAATACCAGAGAGGTGACTATCTGAGTAGCAATTTACAGGTGCCTGCAGCTGGGGGGTGATTCTTTTTTGTTTTCTTTCTTTTTTGTTGTTATCTAAACCACCTTTTACAAGGTGTGCCTAAATGCTACCTGGCAATAAAATGTATGGCTTCAACTGATTGCCTCTTCACTGTTGTTTGCCTGCCATTCAGTTGTAATGACTCTGAGGAAGAGTGATTTTAGACAGGGGGAAAAGATTAATGACTTAAAATCCCTTGAAAGCTTTAGATTTAACAAGTACAGCATAAGGAATGTTAGGTGGCAAGGAGGGGAAAATGAAAATTCTTCCAAATCAGTACAGTAGATAACTGGGAAACCTAGAAAGCAAAGAAACAACTTTGAAACATCATCCTGAAACTTTTGTCGTACAAAGTAATGTATCACCTGTGGTGAAAGTTGAAGAAATGAAGAGCAAGAACAAAAAAAAAAAAAAAAAAAAGACTTAATGTTTCAGATGGAGTGCAAGGTGGCTCAAAGCAATGAAGAAATGATTCAAAATTGAAGAGCTCTTGGAAGAACAGCTGAATGCCTCTTGGCTTACTGCCTCGACTGACGTTGAGACTTGCTCTTCAGAACGTTGTGAAGGATGGAGATGCGGTGGAGTAGGTCTAATCGTGGCAGAACAAATCTCAGTTGGAAATGTTTGCCTGAGATGCCGCTTGATCTTTAGTTGAGGAGTTGCCTGGATGACTGGAATGTTCTCATACCGATATGCACACCTGGAGCGTGCAGTTGGGTGCAGTTCTGGGCTCCCCAGCACAAGAGGGACGTGGAGCTTCTCAAGAGGGTCCAGTGCAGACAAAGATGATTAAGGGACTGGAGCATCTATTGTATGAGGAAAGACCAAGCGAGCTGGGCCAGTTTAGCATGGAGAAGAGAAGGTGGAGAGGGGGTCTGATCAATATGTATAAATACCTGAAGGGTGAATGTAGGGAGGA
>VZSG01000050.1:2271572-2285071 GCA_013398315.1 Nothoprocta pentlandii
GCCCAGGGAGGCTGTGGAGTCTCCTTCTCTGGAGATCTTCCAAAGCCGCCTGGATGCCGCCCTGTGCCCCGTGCTCTGGGTGTCCCTGCTGGAGCAGGGGCTTGGACTAGATGAGCTCTAGGGGTCCCTTCCAACCTCAACCTTTCTGCAATTCCATGAAACAGCAGCAGCAAAGACAATTGACTACTTCTGTGTATTCACTCAACAGATGATCTTGCCCATCTTCCAAAAGAGTCATGACCATGACAGGGCCACAATAGTCCCATGATTGTAGCTGTAGAATGTTATCTTCCTGTCAAATAGAAGCTTTCATACCACAAATAATAATAATAAAATTACTATTAAAGACAAGAGTATTAAGATCCAAGTTTTCCTGCAAGTCCTACAAATCACACTTCATATTTCCTCCGTGTTCCTGGGCTTGCACAGTCTCATTTACTTTTATAACTCTGCAGGTGTCATTATTGCAGGAAATAATTAATTAATAAGATTTAAAGGCACAAGGCCAGGACATACTTTCTTTCACTGGTCTTGCGATTTTCCAGAATTGGTAATAATACATCACCAGAAATGTCCTATAAATTAAGAGGAGAAAAAACATGTCTAGTCACTTACTTGGTATTTCATTTGCTTGCATGAGACTTCCTTCTTTTTAAACAGGGTGTATTCTTCCTTTCCATGGTATGCAGACAGCACGTATGTCAGTGTTTTCCACAGAAGCACAAGCTACCTTGTGTTGCGTAAGCTTCTTTTGCTGCACAGTGAGATTGTTGTTTCTTCTATTGCATGCTTTTTATTTCTGCCTATCTTAGGGAATCTTTTTCTCCATCCAGCTGTAGATGATTTTTCCCTTGTGATTTTGATTTTGCTTCCTCCCTTTTCTGTTTTTGTTTTTCTTTTTCCACTGTGTGTTTTATGTTCTGCTTTTACTTGTGTGGAACATTTTCCATTCCCCCTTCACTGCTCCTTTTTAAATATTTTGATTTACTGTTCGAAACTGCTCAGGGTATTCATTCCATCTGGGTTTAATGGAGATTCAAGTCCTAAGATCAGAAGAGGTCCTTAGTCTGCCCTACATTTTGTAATGTATAACTAGTTTAGATTTTTCCTTCTTAAAGTGCTGTTTTTCCTTCCTTCACTCCACCCCACTCATAAGTCATTTCTTTATCTTCAAAATCTGCCAGTTTTTTCTGTATATTCTCCAATCCAATTCTATTCATTCTCAGCCTGAGAAAACTTGGGTTCATACTTTTCATTGCAAATGGGTCATTCTGCCCACGGGCTGTCTTTTTGTTCATTCAGTTTTTCTTTTGTCTTTAGTGGCTTATTTTCCACCCTCCCAAGGCCAGCACTGAATGGATTATCAGTTGATTTGCTCTGTAAAGCTTCCTTAAGTAAGGCAGCAGATCCAGCTGTGGCCTTTCCATGGGAGGTATCTTTGGGAGCAGCCCCAACCGCTGCTCCCCAGTGGCTGGGGCTGCTCCCAGAGATGTTATCAGCAAACTCAACTGCAGCCCGTTATTAGTGACTATTATCTGGGGGATTCCAAGAGCTTGGTAGCTGAGACCAAGATCGATGAGGATGATAGCCCTGGCTCCCTCCTTTATATGATATCATGCACTTGGTGATGGCTTTCTCCATGTCCTCTCATGTTGCTCAGCTGGTTTCTGAGGAGATTACGTGATGGGACCGCTCAGTGAGCTCTCCCAGCCTCTCGGGAGCATTTCAGGCATTCTCTCCTGCAGACCCGCTCCCTTTCCGCTTTAACTGCAACCAAGTTCTTGCGCCAAAGCTGCTTTGGTGGAACAGAGCACGGCACAGAGACCACGAGCCACCTCTAAAGGAGCTAGCTCTGGAAACCGAGGCGATAGCGCAGGCCTCGTTAGCTAAAGCAGAGCCCTGAGTTGTGCTGACGGAGAGAAAATTCCATAAGGCTTTGCTGGCAGCTGTTCAAGTTGCATGTGGAGCTCGTTCAGGTGCTCTTTAGAAGAGATTTTAGGAGAGATTAGGAGAGATCTCTCTTTAGGAGAGATTTTTTTTCCTGCACCTTCTGACCAAGATTTTTTTAAAGGAACCCTTATGTAAAGTATTACCTACTCCCTTCTCCCCTCCGTGCTCCCCCCATGTTTAATATTTAATCCAATGACTGGAGCTTTAGACAGCACATTGCCTGAAGTCTTACCTGGTACTTGTAAAGACACTTTCTCCAGAAATGAAGAACCTTATCCATATCATGACAGTATTTATTTTAGGACTGTTTCAAGTTGTTAGGTCTGTGTCTGAAATCACAAAACCACCTTTTTTTTCTCCTCCTCCTCATCCCACTCATGAGCTTCTAACAAAGGAAGATGCTTTGGATTCACATATGATTTTATACTGCACTTTTGCTTTTCCTATTGAGCAAAATTGTGTCCAAGTCATCTAGTTTTTCCTGGATAATGCACTTGCCTCTTCTCTGTTCAGATGAAGCTGCCAAATGTGACGGTAATTTTAATCCCAACTGCTAACTCTTGTATTGATCCCTGCATGCTACTGTTCAGAAAAAAAGAAAAAAAAAAAAAGTATTATTTTTTTTTCACTTCACACACTGCAAAACCAATTACCAAAGAGGCATCAATTGCATAGACAATTCTCCCTTTTTACCTCTTAATCATTTGAGAGAGATTCCTTCAGATCAAGGATCAAATTGGTGCTTCTTAATGATAGCATTGGGTTTATATTGTAGATGGCAGCATGGAGGCTTTTTCTCTTTCAAAATTGTGTGTGTAGATAAACTTACAAGTTTTCCTAGGGAACAGCTTCCAAATCTAATTTGCAGCAGGAAATATAAGGCTATAGTTGAATATATTGGGCAATTGCCTTTCAAACAATACAATACAAAAGTTTTTTCCCTCCATTCGGGGTGCCTAGAGTTCTTGCCTTCTTTAAAAAGCAATTTAAGCAGTTTCAGAATTTATGGCTTACCCAGTAAATTAGATACCTCTTAATAAGTATCGATAGGTGCTGTTTCAGGAATTGTTAATTAAAAAGGCAGTTTAGTTCAGCAACTCCTAGGGTAAATACTAATTTAGGCTGATGCTTAAATTCAGTATGTTGGCATCAAATAAACAGGTGCCAAGTACATTTCTAATTAAGTAAGTATCTCTATGGTTGCTTGAGAAGGACAGTTCAGCAGCTTCAGTCAAAGGCTTAGGCAATTCTAATTATACTCCATTGAAGTAGGCAGTGATTAAACAAGTGCTAGATTGGTGCCACCATATCAATTAAGTTAACTCATTAATTAATTCTTATTTAAAGTATATTTCTGGTGACTTTATTAGGCACTAGAGGAGTGCCTCATCCTATCAGTTAGCTGACATCTAAGTACCTTACTGGGACAAGTATCTTAGAAGCAGATGATAAAGCCCCATGTGAAATCAATTAAATTTTTATTCCATGATTCTCCCGTTGAAAAGTTTGTTGTTGTTTTCTAGCCGTTTTGACTATGAGAAACAATTTCAGTGTTCAGCCTAACCGTGAGCAAAGCCCTGCGTCCGGGATGGAGTAACCATCCTCGGTCAGAAGGGAGGCAGCCACATGCAGCGAGGGGCAGCTGCTAACTGGGACCAAAGATAACTGGTGGACTCGGGGCACTCCACCATTCTCCCCACAACCCTATGCACAAATTCTCCTGCATGTTACTCTTGCAAAGCATCCAGGACTGAGGGCACGTGGTCCTGTAGTGGGATACTGCGTGGATCCTGTTTCTTTGGCTCTGCATCTTCAGTGTTTTCCTGTGACTGTAGCACGTGTCTTATGAGGCCGGCCCTCACCTGAACTTCTCATTGCTTCTGGTTAACCCCAGGTGATTTTGATCCCTTGCAGTAAGAGTTCCCAGGGCAGGCTGAGCGGCTGCTCGGGAGCTTGCACAGCCTCCCGAGCAGTCACGCCTAGTGCCAGAACGAGCAAACCCAAAAGATTGCCCTTGCCACAGGTTATCCTGATGCCTTTCCATTTGTTGCAGAACACAGTGGGATTTGGGCTTGATTTCTGGCATTTACAGAGCAGCCGGGTGAAGTTAGCAGTACCCAGAGAACAGCTAATATTGCATCAACTGAGCAGGGTTGGTGAAGATCTGTGCCCAGGCTGTAAAAAAGCCACCTGAGAGCAACATCCCGTCAGGAACCGCGGGTGCCTGGGGAGGACTGCACAGCTCCGTGGCCGGGAAGGAGCAGGATAGCAGCGCGCTGGCTTGTTCCCCCAGCCTCAGCTAGGGCAGGTGTGAACCAGACCGCTCCTAAGTCTTATTAACCAAGAGAGATCTGTATCAAGGACAGTTAGAGGAGATGGAACTAAACCAAGTGCAGATAAATGTCGGAATTTTCAGCCCCTCATCCCTTCTCCAGCAAAAGAGGACAGGTGAGTGTGTGCTAATTTTGAGTGGGCTCGAATGAATGACCATGACTTACTACAAAATCTTAAATAAAATCCCCATTTTTCAATATAGACTTCAGTGTGTTTAGCTCTGTGACAAATTCATCGTAAAATTTATACCAAGTGTCACTATGTACTACAATGGAAGGTTTGGAAGCAAACACTTTTGGTATATATTAAAACCATTCTACATAAAACAAATTATTAAAGACTCTTATTCTGTCAAGTAGGAATTCATGGAAGAAGCCTCTTCTGTTAATTTGTGGTGGTTATTGTGAAAGGAGAAATTTTTTTTTTTATTAAACAGAACACAAAGGAAAAAAGTGGTAAACTAATAAATACATTTTTACCCCTTCACATTGGTGATAAAATGAGAATGTTTGCCATTTTTCTGAAGATATAAGTTGTGTAGGAGATGGCAGCTTGACCATAACACATGCTTTACTGAACAGAAAGATATTGGCCTGAATGAAGAGATAGTCAAGACCAGGAGAGATAAAACAAGGTTGTCTGTCTGTCTATTGAGTATTAATAGATGTGAAAAATATGAATCCCCGTTAATAATTTTAACATTTATGAGTTATTTAATGCAATATGGAGAATCTCATTAGAAGCAGCAGGTTTGAAAACATTTCACATACACATGTACTCTGCAGCCTGCTCTTTCCTTATTCTGGCCAAGGTTTCTATGGGTATTTAATTTTGCTAACCATCTGGAGACCCATCTGTAATGAGAGATGAAGCAAAAAGTGTTAAATATTTGACTTTTTCCTGTACTGAGTCTTAGCTGGGCTTCCTTTTGCTCTTAATAACCTATTTTCTCCTGCTGCTTGTGTCCCTTGCTAGTCTTGCCCCATTTTGTGTGCTGGCCTTATTGAATTCCATTTCCAGCAGCAAATTGGTGGGCAGCGTATCTGAATTGCTCATTATTTTGTTTAATAAACTACATCCAACCTCAGATATTACTTTTTAGGTGGATTTATTTGCCCTCTATCTTTCTCTCTCTCTCTCTCTCTCTCTGGATTGCAACTCCCAAGTCACCTCATAAACAGAATTCTGTTTATCAATTTTATTTTCTCCCTTTTCTTCAGCCTTCCTCTATAGATCTGCCCCTTCTGTTAACATTCATGAAACATGTAACAAGTTCCCTCTCAACACCACTGCTAAAACCAGAACGACAATCTGGAGGGGCTGAATGTAAGAATATGCCAGTGTCACCTCCTCTCTTTTCTGCCGGTGTTCAAAGTCCACATTTGCCAAGATTTCCAGAGCAAAACAAGTAAGCACAGAAAAAAAAAAAAAAAAAAAAAATTACATGTATAAGCAGCTTAGGAGAAGACTAACAGGCAAAAAAAAAGAGTTGGATTCTATTCATATGCCTTAAAAAAAAAATAATAGAGATAAAAGTTCCTCGCTAGAGATCTCAGTTCCCCACTGAGCAGAACTGATGGCCTGGAGCTGCCCTGGCAGGAGGTGCAGAGGGACCAGGCTGGGATCAGGGCTCACTTGGAGCGACTCCCGAAGCCAGCGAGCCGCCCGGCTGGGGGATCCGTCGCCCTTGGGTTTATGTGGGAAGCGTTCCAACAGGGCCACGCTTCCCTGGCCGGGTTTGGCCTCCGGAGCCGCCCGCCGGGCGGTGCTTCATGGCGGCGGCGGCCTCCGCTCCACGCCCAGCCGTGCACGGGGCTCCTGAAGCTCCGCTTAGAAAAGAGCCGAGGGTTGAACGTCTTGTGTAAGGGCGCGGCTCAAGTCGGGACTAGCCCCGGCGTCACAGCGCGCGGACGCGCTCCTGTAAGCCAAAACTCGCTCCGGTCGAGGGCTTGTCCCTAAAGAGCCCCTGTGGAGGCAGGTTGCTGCCGGGACGGGCATGGCTCCCGCCAAGGAACCGGCGTTTCGCCACGGATCCTGCGGAGCCTCCGCAGCCTCCAGGTAACGGTGAGCAAAGGCCAGGCAGCAGGACGGGGAGAGGGAGCCTTTTCCAAAACCCGGCTCCTGTTTCCACGCTCTTTGCTCACCGAAAGGCGCTGCCTCGCTCCTGGGTGTGCGCTTCCATTTAGACCCGCGCTGGCCGCCTGATCAGCGCCTAAGTGCTGCTTAATCACATTTACTTGCTCAGATCAGGAAAGGCATTAATCATGTTCTTCTACCTACCAGACTTCTCCGGTAGCCACCCTCCCACTCCACTCCACGGGTTGACAGGATATAATAATATGGGCAAACCGATCCATGAACATATTGCTCATATTAAAAAAAATCACGCTTCTTGAAAACAATTTAATACAGACACCAGTTTTTACAGCTACTGATCACAATTATACATAGAAAAACCACGCTAATCATGAAAAAAAATGTATTATAATCCTAGTCAATAACCACATTTTAAGTTTATATTCATAACCACTGCACTGGATTAATGTCTTATTTAGATTAGCAGGTTTCTATCAGTTTTCAAGCTCATTAAGGGTGGCCAGCTGTCCTGATACATAAAATATATCTGCTCTCTCACTGAGAAATAATTGGGTAATACATTATATAAGCAATGTATTTTATAGAGCCTTAGTGTTCAGTTTCTAATTTTGTTTTACAACCCCCAATAAGGGATGACAGCACCCTAGAAGAAAGGCTCTTTTCTGAATACATAAAGGCAAACCCAGCCCAATCTCCACAAAAACAGCCAGAAAGAAATATTTACTGTTATATCTCTGTGTGTTTTCTCCTTCACTTTGTCACAGGCAGAGAAGTATAGAAGGACTAAAAGGAATGAAGATGAAACAGAATTAACATCAGGGTATTTCAGTCTCAGGATTTTCAAAACAATTTTCTTTCTGTTCTTCTTCTTCTTATTATTATTATTATTTTAATCCTCAGTTGTTACTTGTGATCTGCAGATGTAAAGTAAATGTTCTATATATTTCTCCTAAATACTTCTGTGGCACCCATACAGATATGAAGTATTTGCAGGTGATATGGATGGACAAGTTACAAGTAACATGTAAATAAGATGAACACTCATTAATATATATATATATTAAAAAAAAAAGTTGGGGGGGGGGGGAAGGGTGGAAATGGACATAAATTACACAGAGAGGAGAATTGCTACCAGCTGTTTCTCACAAGTGCCCCAGTCTTCTGAAGAGCTGATTACAAGCATCCACTGATACCATTCAGCCTGTGCTCCTTCACACCTATTATGAGCTCCTGGAGGTGGCCAGGTGCCTCTGTTTGAGATGAGAAGATAGAAACTCCTCCCTGGAGCTCCTCTGCACAGTGGAAACGATGTGATGAGTTTATGTGGTACCTTTCCTGACAGGTGCTCCATGTTAGTGAGGTAAGAAAACACAGAGCAAAGTGGCATTTATTTCTGTTATCATCCTATGATTTTCCCAAGCCAGTCAGTTGACTCGGTATTGGTGTTTTAAGAGCTCTTAGTATGTTTTTCTTGTTGGTTTCTACGCTCTGCTTCCCTATGGGCTTTATGGAACTTGCTTTAGGATTAAACCACAGCAATGATTAACCCGCCAGGCGAATGTTGCAAGTCAACAGCACCGTCCAGGAGCAGAAGCTGCTGCGAGTTCACCGAGTTCACCGGGAGCGTTGCCTCAAACACTTGCACCATGAGAGCCCTGCGAGGAGTTTGTGCTTCCCTAGCGTGGAGTCTGGTGCTGGTGAGAGGAAGAGCTGCACAGAAAAGCTACCCTTCTGCACTCACGTAAACCACAGATTGATGATGTTCCTGCCTTTGCTTTCCTGAGAGATTTATACTGAGCTTTTTTTTGGTCAAACAGGAAACTCTCTTTGACCACTCTTGCAACCAGCAAAACAAAACAAAAACCCAACATGTTCTAAGGGTGCATCTCAGTTTTTGGCATCTCTGCACTCTGCAACTTCCACAACAGAGTAGTAAGCTCAGCATAACTATAAAAGTATAGATCAAGTAGACTTAAACATAAACACCATAGTGCTATGAAGACTTGAACTGCTGCCTTTTGAAAGCGTAAGCCCTATATGTGTATATCAATATTTAATGCAGAAGCCAAAGCAAAACTGACTTTCCATTAGCAATGTTGGCATGGCCTCAGAAACTCTCTAGTGGCAGCTCTTGCAAGTGTATCAAGGTGGTGTGCTACATAAGCTAAAAGATGCAAAACCGTAGCCCTGTGCTCTTCCTTTCTAAAATTCAACCAAACAAAATTACCGAATGATACTCTTGCAAATTAATGATTGCAGGATCTTCTCTGTGCAAGGAAGCATCGCTGTCCCAATCCCCTGAGCCATGAAACCCTGGCTACAGTAAGTCAACAACTATCAACAACTTCTTCCAAGAGTTGTAGCAAAGAGATTAAGAATTCCCCAGAGGTACTGCAAGGTAAGAGAGGCAAAGCCACCTGGAGAAGAAATAGAAATACAATCCCTAATAGGAAAAAATGGGAGGGGACAGGCTGAGGAGCCAGTGTGTTTGTTCGGACACAAGCTGGTCAAGGAAAGCAGAGAAAAAGAAATATCACCAGAGATGGGAAAGGACAGAAGTCACCGCTTACTTTTCTTGGTTTCTTCATAAAAGAGAATGGTAAGCCAGAACTTGGTCCCTGTGCAAAGAGGGGAACATGTGTGCTGCTGGTTGGAAGAGATTAAGCTGAAATCTCAAAAGGAACTTGCCTGGTGTGGGGATATTTTGGCCAAAAGGAACTTGCCTGGTGTGGGGATATTTTGGCCAATCTTTATATGGCTTTCCTAGAGTTGAAACACATTGTGTAATTTGCATTGTTTCTTCCAGCATGTTTGATCATGGGCTGTTGGGATGGATCCTGGTCAGAATTACTCATTGAATGACTTCTCTGTCTCTTCCTGTCACAGCCTTTCAAAACTTCTTCTATTGAGGAACTTCTGAAACTTCCTCTACTGCCCAGTCTCAGTCGCTCTGCGGAAGGGAGGAATCTCCATTCCAGATTTGAACATCAGAGAGCCCCTGCCATGTAGAGCACCGGCCAAGCCAGACAAACACACACACCTTTTCTCTCTCCTGCTCATCCATGTGATGGTTTCAATAGAATAGCCTGTATGCAGGTTTTCATAAACAGAAACCATCATTTTAAGAAATGTTGCCACTTGTCACATCACCATAAAAGTCTACTGAGTCTCATGGAGTAAAGGATGCAATGAATTATCATCACATGAACTCATGATCAGGCAAGGAGACTCAACTCAGTCTAAGAATTGCTAGCATGTTTAACAGCTAATGGGAAAGATTTATCCAACAAGTAATAAAACTCCTAAGTTTTCTTATTAAAGCTGCTATAGGAGCTTACCAAAACATACAATTATTTCACAGAATAGTGGAATGATTAAGTTTGGAAGGGTCCTTAGATCATCTAGTCCAGCTTCTCTGCACAAGCAGGGTCAAAACCAGCTCATGAACCAACTGCGTTGCTCCTCCAGCAGTTCACCTAGGGGCAAGGTGTGCAAGGGCATTCAATGCAGAGAGGTTCAGAAAAGGATTACAATGAAAATCACAGTCTTATCTGCAATCTGCAGTGTGATATCAGCATATGCACGGGCACTTTGTCACTCAGCTGGCATCGCAACCACATACAACATCCCTGATTTCCCCAGCCTTGGGTCAGCTAAGATTCATTTCCTGTTTACTGCAAGGCCTTCAGGGTGGAGGAGCAGTTTGGGGATCCAGCTGCATTCCGTGCCTTTTATAAGTGAAAAGACTGGCCACTGCTTCTGCAGACACTGTTTAATAATTACACAGAGCCACGTGAAGAAGCTGGTTAACTTCTTCTGTAGTGCAGAGGGCAGGCAGGAACGCTGAAGTGGCTGCTGCTTGCATCCCACAAAACACTGTGACTCCAGAATGTTGGTTTTTGTTCAGCCTGCCTCAAAAATGCCCTTTCAGTAGCTGCACTGACTACATTGGCAGTATTTAGTTGCATCAGGTTGTCATAAGGCTTTCAGTTCCACGAGGTTCATGGTCAGACACACCAAGTCTGACACCTTGCTTTAGGCATATCTTCCCCGTCGCCATAAATATGAAAAGCTCCTACAGCATCTCCATAGAAATGTCCTTAGGTATGAGCCTTTGGGCAATGAGAACACTTTAAAGGGCTTTCAACAAGTTGGAGAGCTTTGCTAACCTAACTGCATTCTTGATGGCAGTGATAAGACTGTAAGGAGTCATGTGGTGGCACATTGCAATGCCCCTGCGTCATGAAGAGAAGCAAGTTGTCAACACAGAAAATGTCAGGGCGCTTCTGTACGTGGCCTGGTGCACCAGAGCCTGGGAAACAGCTGCTTGCACCCAAGCAATCAAAGCCAAGCAACGGCTGCCTTCGGAATTGGTCATGGGATGAGACAGAAATTTTGAAAGTCAGGGACGTCTGCCTGTTGGAGGGCAACCTTTGGGTGACAAAAGTGTCACACTCACCTGTTTTTTATGGATAATGCCACATCCTTCTTTGAGTCATTGCTTCTCAGGGTTGAGGTTCACATACTGCAGCCCTCATCCTCACATGTACTTTTGGCTGCATTATAAGGTCTTTATCTGGTTATGAGCATTGCCCCCCTGTTTTGGTTGCTTCCAGCTTTCTGAGACCCACAGGTTTCATGAGAGAATCTAAGTAGTTGATGAAGATGTTAAAAGTGTCAGAGTACAAGCTCATCTGCCCTGATCTCTGCCTTGCCTTTCAATGTATTTCTAAAAAAACAGTATTCCCATCTCAGAGATGTGTGGTTAGTTCACTGTAACACCCTTGCACACAAATTGTATAAGACCAAATAATATGAAAAATGTCTAATTTTAGATAATGATTCATTTTCTAAAAAATAAGCTTTTTTATTTTGTCAGACCACATAGACTACAGGTTGGATACATCAAACATTTTTTCTCCCCTACCTTGCTATTTTTGATTTTTTCTTTATTGTATTTTTTTGTTTCCAGCGATTTATTATTATTATTATAATTATATTACTAATGTATTATTTATTATCATATTATTTTAATGTCTTAGTCAAATCATTAACTTCCTTCAGCTGCTCTCTTGTTTTAAATTTACAATATATCACTAATGTAATCATTAGCATTAATTTAATCCTTTAATCCTCACATGTTCCGTGGAATATTCTCCCCAGATTCTGTGCTTTTTTTAACAACAGGAGGGCCATCTGGATATATCTGCTTGAATTGGTGGTGAACCTATCTCGTCACGGTGAAAGATGTTGGTGATTTGGAGCTCTGTGTTTGAGTTAGTGTCACGAATTCTAATTCTTTTTTTATTATATATTCATTTTAGGAATAATCTTATTAGTATGATTACAGCATTCTGTATTTCAGACATAGGCCTACAAAATGTTTTAATCTTATTCTGCTTTTGCTTTCTTCCACTTGTTTTTCCTAGAAGGGCACCATCTGGCTACTGTGCTGTTAAACCTAAACCTCACGCTACTACTTACCTCATACTATTTGAAGGGAAATTGCAATAAATTGCCACAGCAATTAAGGCCCTTTCCCTGGTCTCAGCTCCGCATTGTGCACAGGCTTTTAAGAGACCACAAATCAAAGCTCTCGGATTACAGAGGACGCACAACCCCTGCGTGACCTTGCCACGGCCGCTCCATCCTGCACCGAGCGGCTCCCCGCAGTCACGGCAGAGGAAGCAGAGGAGACTTGGAACGGAAAGCGCGGCCTCTGCTCATTCCCAAGTTGTTTGGTCCAGGGCTTCACTTTCTCTGACTCGGAGCTATTACATTAAAGTTGTTTCAGGCTGAATTAAAATTTAATACAGCAATGCTAATTTGTCCCCCCTGCACCTTGTGTGATGCAGTTTTCTCTTTCTTTTGGGTGCATGAGTTTCCCTCTGTGGACTTCTCCAGGTAATTTGTGGATGGTACTTCACAAAGGACCTCCTGTTCAGAATCCTCTTCTCCGTGCTCAGTATGTAATCCTGTGTCTTATATATTGCTCAGTGCTCACTCTTTGTTCTGAAGAGGGAGCTATTATTTTCCGCATATGCTTTTTAATTACCTCCACCGCTCTCATTTATCACACCTAGTTCTCAGTGCCAGTAATGCTGATAATAGCCTGTACTTTGAGGAAATGAGATTTCAGGTGAAAAATAAAAACTCCCAAAATATCCTTGCCTCTGTAGCAACCTCAGTAACAGATTAGAGGCCCGATACCGCTAGCAGAGACACCCTCCCGGTTGCTTTCTCGAGCCTGGAAACGGTGAAGGACAGAGACACTCATCCCCAGCGCAGCAGCTCCTTTTCCATGCAGCCACCCTTCCCATCCCTATGTTTGGGGATGGTCAGCAGGGGCAGAGCTGCCACCCTTATGGGGACACCAGCTGCTGCCATGCTGGCCGGCTGTCACCTCCGGTGGCCAAAGGGCCCCCAGCCCTGCTGCTCGGAGGCCTGTGCTCCATGGGGAGGCCGTGGTGCCGAGCAACCTACCGGGCCTCCAGGGCAGGGGAGCCCAGGCCCTTCGGGGTCTCCTTCCACAAGGTGTGGGTGCAGGCGGAGGTGTTGGGGGGCAGGCGGCACAGCCCTGCTCCGGGGGAGATGCTCGGGGCAGCCAGGAGCTCGGGGCTGCCGAGTGCCCCCGCACCGCTCCTCCATTCGGGAATTCGGGGATTCGGGAATTCGGGGATTTGGGAATTTGGGGATTCGGGAATTCGCACCTTCACTGGGCTCCGCGCTGCCTGCAGCCCGCGGGGCGCCCGCCCGGCCTCGGGGGAGCCCCGTCCGCGCCCGCTGCCGCAGGCAGGCAGAGCCTCCGGCTCTGCCCACAGCGGCCACGCGCGCGGGGGGCGCGGAGAGCCCCGCTCCGCCCCGCGGCAGGGCCCGGGGGGAGGAGAGCGGCGCGCGGGACGGAGGAGGCGGCCCCGCCGCCGCGTGAGGAAATGGCCCTCACGTGAGGAGGCGGCGGCGCCCGGCGAGCCGCGCGGGAGGCGGCGGCAGCGGCAGGAGCAGCGGCAGGGGCAGGAGCAGCGCGCGCCGGGGCCGCGCGGCCATGCCCACCAACTTCACCGTGGTGCCCGTGGAGGCGCAGGGCGAGGAGCGCGGCTCGCCGGAGCGGCGGCACGAGC
>VZSG01000050.1:2287715-2308914 GCA_013398315.1 Nothoprocta pentlandii
GTGTTGCTGTAATATGTATTTAGTCTCAGAGATCCTGTGCCTCAAGACATTGCATAGTATCTTAATAACCTTAAATAACCTGAAATAGTCTCGGACTAACACCTTACTGCTTGCCTTCCCCCCCAGACCGTACAGCACAGCCCTTTATCTTCTGTTTTCTTACTCAGTTATTTACCTACGCCCTCACGAAAGACCTTCCCTTTTATTCTATGGCTGCTGTGTTTCTTTATCAGCCTTTGGGGCAGGACTCTTTCAGAAGCCTTCTGGAGATCTCGGCAGGCTGTAGAGACTGGATTTCCCTCATCCGTATGCTCAAATGCTCTTGCGGGTTTGCAAGACAGGATCTCCCTTTCCAGAAGGCACACTGGTTCTTCCCGGAATATCCAGTTGTATAGCACCGTGTTGGAAGGGGGAGCCCTGCTCCTGCTGAGGCAGATCTGACCTTTGAGCGCAGGCACAAGGATCAGCAGAGGGATTTGCTCTGCTCCGAGGGGCTTTGGCTGCCCCGGTCACCTTGGGTGCCGAGCCTGCCTCCACCGAGATGCTCTGAGTCTGTTTGACAGAGCTGCGTGTGTCGCTGTGAATGCCCGTGACTTCTGTTGGCTGTCCAGGCTCCAAGCAGAACTGTTTAAACGTTTCAGGCTGTGGCAGGAGCCTTTTCTGAAAGAGAAATGTACTGCTGAAATGGGCTGCAAGGTCCCTAGGTCCCGTTAGGTGTTAGCCCATTTCCCTATGATTTCTCTTGATTCCATGTGAGATAAGGAACATAAGAAGTTCCATCTATGTGTGAAGAAGAACTTCTTCCCTGTGAGGGTGCCAGAGCCCTGGCACAGGCTGCCCAGGGAGGCTGTGGAGTCTCCTTCTCTGGAGATCTTCCAAACCCGCCTGGATGCCACCGTGTGCTCTGGGTGTCCCTGCTGGAGCACACGGGGTTGGACTAGATGATCTCTGGAGGTCTCTTCCAACCTCCACCATCCTGGGATTCTGTGCTAAGTGCTATATGGGATCGTTAGCACTTAGAACCAAATTGCTGAATGTGAGTGACTCTAGTCACAAGGCGATGTTGCAGCAGAGGGCTGTGCCGGGGGTAAGGCCATCAGCCCTCCAGACTTAACTTCCATGGCCCTCTCAGGGAAATAGTATTGCTAAGATATTTTCCTCACTTTATCGTTGAAACCCTTGCTATCATTTGGAGATGATGCTGAATAAAGGTCCTATGGGGTAACTGCTTTTACCTGCCTTTATTGTCATTTTAAAATGACTCTTAGGTGACTCGTGTTAGAAGTTCACAGGGCTGCTTTTGCCAAGGCTGTAGCTTGATGTTAGAGCGTAGCTCATCCTGCTTGCTGCTGCTGCTAGTAGTTTTATTCTCGGCAGTGCAGTTATTTGCGAACTGGTTCAGAGAGCCAAACCAGCAGGAAACGGGAAAACCAGATTGTTTTAAGAGCCTTTGTTTCCTTGAATTGGATCACAGCAGGAGGACAGCAGCGCCTCTCCCTGCAGCAAATACTGATTAAGTTTTTTTTTCTTCATCTTCAAGCTACACTGTTGCTTTTTCGGGTTGACTCAAAGTAGATGTTGAAGCAGGGATAATGAAATTACTGGAATAATTGGTGACTTGTTTTCTGAATGGGCAAATTTTGAGGTCTTTTTTCTCCTACTCCCTGCAGCCTCTTTTGTCTCCTCCCAGCTTTCAGCCCCTTGACTCATCCTGCTTTATTATTCTTTGACAGATGAATATGCCTTTTCCACAATATATGTTTTTGGAAAGATCTTTCTGCAAGAAAGAAGAAATGAAAGACTGGTTCTGTTTCTTACTTCCTGACAAGGGGGCAGAAGTTTGTTCTCGTTACAATTCAAACCTTCTTCCTGCAAGGGCACTTTTTGACACTTTCCGAAGAGAGTAAGTTTTAGCAGATGACTTCTGTCTTGGAGAATGGGAAGCTGGTGTGTTGCTCTCTTAGCTTTGCCAAGGAGGATTGAAAATATGCCTTGAAAACCTGCCTGAGCTTGGCTCCGTCCCTGGGGGAGTTGTCCTCAGAGCACTTCACTAGAACTTAACAGTAGAACAAGCAACGTAGTGGTATGAGTCTGCTCATCAGTGTAAGATTATATATTTTTATTTATTTTAATCTCCTAGTCCTTCTTCTGCTGATCCCTTTTGCACTGTGCAAGTCCTGTGCTGCTGCTCAACAAGCTGCCTTGTTTTTCTACAGCAGAAGAGACAGCGCAGGAGATGAAATCAAAATCTGGAGAGCCAGGAGACCCCTTCCTTGCAGCACCAGTGGGTCAGAGCAGCTCCTGGAGGAGGCACTTTGTGGGCACGGGCAGCCCTTTGGCAGGCGACCACACGGTGCCTAAGCTTGCAGCCTAGGTGTTGCGCTTGCCGAGGAAAGGAGATTGCAGAAGCTACTCAAAGATTTGGCCGCGGCGACTAATCTGGTCTAAGCATTTAACATCCCTTTAGCAGAACTGAAACGCTCCTTATGAGGCCGTCCAAGGCTCGTATAGAATATATGCAATGCGTTAAAAGCAACCGAGTATCAAAATCAAAAGGGAATTAAGAGAACTCATAGCTTATGGTTCTAATTTTATGGTGTCAGTCTTAAAGCAGATATTTTTCTTTATATTTTAAAGAAAATACAAAGGGTATTTGCAGAGTTAGAGTTATATTTTAAAGAAATTTTAAGCTATTATTTAAACTAGTTTAATTTTTTTAAACTGTTTTTAAAGAGAACCAAGGTTTGGCGCCCATGCTGTTAACAACATATTTAAGAACAGCTAACGTGTTCTCGATACCTCACTATGAGCTTAACAAATAGATGAACCTCCAGGAAAGGCTACATGTTGCCGGTGTATAGTGACCTGCTTAATGGAAGCATTTTAAAATGGATTGATTTGACAGAGGGGAGACTTTCAACTGCATTGATCGGTAGGAAGAGACATTGAATGATCAGCCTGATCCAGCCCTTTTCCCTAAGCGTTGTGTTTGCTGCAGGCGGAAATCCTCGGGCTTATTTCTGCCCGGAGGCTTCTGCTGCGGCCGGGCCGTTTGGCTGCGTCATGCGCATGTTTCCACCGGCACGAAGCCTTAATGACTCGCCCGAGGATTAATCCAATACGAGTAAGAAACAGGATTTGTGGTCTTACACAAAGCAGGGATGAGGCCACTGTCAGTTTCCCGTTTGCTTCCTTGATATCGGAGGGATCAGTGGAGTGCTTTGGGTAGGTTTTTGGTTTGGTTTCCCCCTTTAATTATGAAAGAACAAGATTATGAAGAAAGTGGGCCAAACCCAGGTGAGTCTTTTTAAAGCATAATATGATGGATCTAATGGCTATTTTACTGCAGTAGTGAGGTCTATATTTTCAGCTGTATTAGCAGCTCCTCCAGTGTATTTTCGCTAGAAATACTCTGTGCTTGACTGTAATAGTGGCCTCGGTACAGAAAACTAAAATGTAGTGATGTTGACAAGGTAAGTGATGGGTGCAGCGTTAGAATCTTCCCTTATGTAAAGGGAGCTTAGCTGCATACATAGGGCTTAAGTACATCTTGTTCTGCTTTTCAAGATAACTTAAGTAAATTGCACTAGTTATTGATTTTTAGAAAAAAAAATAAAGCAAGAGCATAAAGTAGTGTTATCATTAAAATATTTAGACTTTTTTTGTTCACAAATTTAATTTCTTTTGTAAAGATTGCACCGAATGCTTAAACTCATTCCATGCAGAAGCTGTTATAGGTGAGATGTGCTCAAAGAGGTTTTTGTTGTCTGCCTGCAGTTTGAATTAAAGCTAGCTCATTGCTTTTGAAAACTCATTGCTTTATTTTTAGAGCTCTGAAGAATAAGTCTGTATAACTCTGGAATGAAAGGAATAATAAATTCAAAATTAAGGTTATCAGAATTTTCTTTAGCTGCTTGCTGATCAAGAATTTAGAAATATTCTAAATAATGTTCTCTCTGGTGGAGAGAACAGGGTTACAGTCCTTGCTAGAGTAAACTCCCTTGGCTTTGTCGCTTCTGTATTTCAGTTCAAGTAGCTTTTAAATTGAATAAGCGTTTGAAGGTAAAAGTACCTACTCAGTAAGCAAACAAATTACAAGCAAACAAATTACATGTTTAGTTTGTATTGGCTCAATTAAGAACAAAATACTATCAACTTCACGAAAATGTTACTGTAGTTTTTATTACAAATACTTTAACGTACACAGATTGTGACTGGGTGCTGCCTTTTAAGAACTGTCCAAGGCTTGCGCTTCTCTGGGAATTATTAGTTATTTTCCAGTTGTTGGCTTTGCCTTTAGACCTTTCTGCGTAAAGTCAGAAACCTCCCTTGGGGAGCAAAGCTCACTGCCTTATCCCTTTAGACAAAAACAGAAGCCTCCGCCTGTGCTTGGTTATTTAGAGAACAGTTATCTTATCAAAGCCAGAGCGTTGTGTTTGTGGTCATGTGGTTCACGAGTTTCTTAGGTAGCTCCCATTTCTCTGAACGCCTTTTACAGCCTTTTGCTATAGGAGAAGACCCTGCTCTTTTTTTTTTTTTCCTTTATTTTTTCTTTTCCCAGGTGATGTGAAACATTGAATTGTCAGCATGACAGGAGAGGGGTGTCCTTGCTAAAGGGGGCTTCTCTGGGCAAAATGCTTTCAAATGCCAAGGCACGTGGGGGCAGTACGTGAAGAGGCGTGTAGTGAGGAAGCAGTGAATCTGGAGAGGATTTAGGGGTCAGCCTGGAATAGAATATCATGAGCTTGGCTTAATGCCGTGACAAAGAGGGCCAACGTGATCCCCGGAGCAGAGAGGCGATTAAACCTCTGTAAATAGTGTGGGTAAGGCGGATGTTAGCATACACCGCTCGGTTGTTTTGCATATCTGAAGAAGGGAAAATGCTGCCACAAAAATGATTGAGGCTTGGGAAGATACCTTAAAGTGAGCTTAGCTGATCTCCCAAAATAAATATATAAATAAAGGCAGGGGGGAGCGACAGTTTGAGGGGACTTGACTGAAGTACAGATGCTTCTACAAATAGAAAATACCGAGTACAAGTGCTTAAATTTTTACCTGCAAACCCCTAATATACCTTCTAAATTTAACAAGAGACCAATTTAATGTACAAATAAGTCACAGCTTCTTGAAGACTTTTTTTCCCAGCAACTAAACCTGAATCATAAAAAAAACTATATATTTAATTCTGAAAGCATGAAGAAGTGGATTGCTTGAACCGAAGTGTGTGTTTTCTCTAAGCTGGAGAACCTAATGTGGGAATGAAATACTGTGGAAAGAAAGGAAATCAGATTAGATGGTCTCATGTTTTTGTCCTTAATCTCTTAAATGGGTTTCCTATCACAAATTTAGGATCACTTAACTTGCCACTTCGCCATAGATAAGACACCCGTGCTGTTTCTTCCATACTGGGAATATTTCCCCTTAGCTTTGTGAGAAGGGGCACGGGCAGCATGAAGACCCCCCGAGCCTTGGCTGGATTAAAATGGGCAGCAGAAACGAAAGGGCAATTGGGAGCGCTCTGCCCCCGCCTTGGCCCGTGAGGACCTGTCCCCACCAGGCCGGGAGCGACGGCCGGGCCGGAGCGGGTGGCTCCAGGCGAGGGCAGCGGAACGGGAGAGGTGCCTGGTTTGGGTTGATAGGAATCTAAACCACGGGGCTGTCGCAGAAATGTTTTTAAGCGTTTGCGTGCCTTGAAGTATTTTGGCGTCTGGGAAGGCTTGAAGTGGTTTGATGGCGTTGGCCGTGACCTTGGGGATGGCACCACGTGGGGTGGTTAAGTGTCTGCCGTTGGAAACTGGTGTGCTGCGTAGGGCTGAGGTGATCTGGCACCTCAGGCCGCTTCCCTGAGGCCTGGGCAATGTTGCCGGCCTGGAGCAGTTGTTCCTCACTGGGAAGTGGCCCACTGGGCTGGTACCCAAGGAGAGTGGCCTGGGAGGGCTGCTGTTGCAGCGTCCCCTCGGGCAGGTCTCTGGGAAAAGTAGGTTGGTCAAGCTGTGAGTGTGGCTGCTTGCCGGTCCCTCGGGGAGCAGAATGGCACTGTGGGGTGTGGGTGTTCCCTACCTGATTTAACAACAACCATAAAAGCGCATATTCACAGGAGAAAAATCCCATATTTATTTCTAGAGCCTAGACCCTGGATGGAATAGGGCATTGCATCAACAACTTGTGTTGTAAGACTTGGGAAGACTTATACTAGATCGAACCTGTAAATGTTTTTATGTTGTTTAATTTTACTTTTCTTGTGACTCTTCTAATGGCAGTGGTGATCCAAGGTGAAAGACTAGCTTGGGTGGGCTACTAGCCCAGTCAAGATGAAGCATCTTTCACGTACCCTCTCCAAATCCACTTGCAAATCCAGCAACAGCAACTACGGACTCTGCAGTGCAAACTCGGAGACATGTGCCAATTGGAAGAGCGTCTAAAGCGACACCAGAAGTTTGTCAGTTTTATTAAAATCCTCTCCGTGCCTGAGAGGAGTTTTACGCGCTTTTGTTTGAGTTGAGCCAACTTTGAAGAAACCTGAGAGAAAGGTTATCTGATTATCTTAAGCTTCCACATTTTAAGGGAACAGTGTTAAAAGCAAGCTGTAAATGGCTTTGGACCTGCTAGTGGAGTGAGGTGACTGATTGAAGAAACTGAGCCAGAGGTTTTTCTATTTGCCCTGCTCCACTTGATGCATTAGAGATGGTATGTACAGCATTCCTGGAAAGTATAAATCATGGCTTTGCTTCTGGTTTTCTAACCAGTTGCTGGTTTGAGAAGGGGATAGGCTGAAGACTGGGACTGTTTGTCAGTCTCATCATAGCCGCTAGCTGTGTGTTAAGATCATATGATTAGCTGTCGCTATAGCATGATGCATTTCAATTTAAGTGCAAGGCAACTTTGATCCCTCTTTTCCCTGATCAATGGCAATATGTCAGGTAAGAGAACAATGTGATAAGCATTGGTAAGGTGAGAAAAGAGAGAGCATTAGTATAAAAGAGGAGACTTCTGTAAAATCTGGTCATGAGAAACAGGTATTGCCGTTTGGAAAACTTAGAAAGCTTTAAAATAAGTGCCATATCAATTGGAAACCCTAATGAAGGATTTGAAGAATAGGAAACATAAGTTTTGTGTTCTTCTGTTTGACATTTTCCAGGTATATTTAGCAAGATTTGGCTTTAAAGCATCTGTAAGGTCTTAATCTTGCTAGAGATGTTTTGCTCCAAACTTATTTCTGGTAGAACAAATTCAAGGAGCTGTTTATATGGAAAGAGGAGCTGTTTATGTGGAAATAGAAGCATGTGAAGAAAGATTCTAGTACAAATCAGAAAAACGCAAGCTGGAGGATAAGGACAGAAGGATAAACACTAGATAAAAAACGTAGTTGTGGGCAGAGACATCAACAGTTTCTGTGGATGTAGAATTGATTCCTGAACCTTAGTGGGCTATAAACTTTTTATTTGGATCTTACATGGCTCTCTGCTTATCCCTGTCCTTATATTAGTAACTACAGTGATACCATGGAGTTTTTTGGCTAAGGGAATCTTAGGAATTCCTCCAGGAGCATCGCTAGTCTCGCCTGCTTGAGGGGCTGGGATCATGGCCATGGAAAATGCCTTGAGTAATATTACTGAAATTCCCATGTTGGGACAGTATCAGCACTTAATACTTTTTGTATTGCGTGGTGATGATAAACATGATGAGTGTGATTGTGAGCATGACGTTGTGTTTGTAAAAGACGTTGTGTTTGTAAAAGACATTCCAGGATAGGTGTTGCACCAGCTTCGTAGGACTGGTGTTTAATAAGGAGTGTTTAGTAAATAAGTGTAAGGCATCAGGAAGAACCAGGACGACTCTTACAGAAAGCAGCTTTACTCAAACTGGTTTGTAAACTCTTGCCCCCAAAGTCTTAGAGCTGTTTGAGGGAGTCATCAGAGTATGGAAAAGGTAGCTGAGGTTAATACACTTTCCTTGCCCCATTTCCCCCTCCAACCCCATCCTGAGGGGTTTTGTCCAGGGCTATTGTCAAGAACTCTTAAAGAAACTAAGCAACTCGGAGATGGAGGAAATTAATGTCTGTGTTAAAGAACGGGAGGTAAAAGTTAGGAAGGTTTAAAAGTTAGGTAGCTTAGTTCTGCAATGGGCTTCCTCACAGATCTGTGCTGTTCAGTATAAGACTTCCAACAAATGGGTTGGAAAAGAAAAAGCAATGTCAGTTCGCAAGAATACGATACAGATGTGCCGCTGAATGGAAGAGATAAAGGCAGTCTGGGGTTAATTAAAAACCTTATGAGACTCATAGATAAGGTGTAAAGTACCATGTGAAATTCAGTGTAAATAAATGTGTGTTTGTCCTAGTCTCCTAGTCTTACTTATTATTATTATTATTATCATTTCTTTTTATTTTAAGGAATTTGAGTGTAGCTATTGTTGTAGGACATGGCACTGGGCTAGAAGAGTCTGGTTTGGGGCAGTCCAGCTGCTTTTAAAATTATTTTATAAGTACATATATGTGTATATATGCATGATTCTATGATTCAATTTTTATAGACAAGAGTATAGTAGTAAATTCCAAATCCAACACTATAATCTTTGTAAGAGTAGTAGACCCAGTTCTCTTCTTTTTTAAGATTGTTAAAGCTCTTTTTGAATACCGTTTTCACTTTCTCAAGCATGTGTATCACCTGTGCTGTTGTGCTTAACTCTTAATTTTTCTGATTTGCTTCTTATTTAGTTATACACGAGCTTGTCAAACTGTCCGCCTCCTTCTGGCAGGGTGATATGGGCACGTAACAAGGCCGTGTATCTGGTAAATGTCATTTAGTTTGCAAACAGCCGAGTGCAAAATGCATCGGGTCAGGAGCAAAATGCACCCTGATTTAAAAGCAAAATTAGCCCGAGCATAAACCATCCTCAGTGAACTTGATGCACTGGATTTGGGGCTGCCTTGCTGGTAGACTTGCAGGTTACCTGCCAATCAGTTCTCAAGCACCGGGGAACCTGTAATAGGCTCCCACAGAGATCGCCCCGTGCTTCGCTTATTTTTGCATGTGATGAACCAGAACTGCTTACTGCTAAAGCCTTCCGAGAGCACCGGATTACATCCTGGAATAGTAAATAATAGTGCAGCCTGCTACGACTTGCACTGCAAGCAGGGCAGCCTGTAAGTGTGGGATCCTGCAAGCAGGGGCAAGAGTGAGGGTCTTAACATCAGAGGTTTGTGTTGCAAGGGTGACGCTGGCGATGGGCTGCAGAACTAAAGCAGGGGTCTTTAGCAGAGGCTTTAATTCCTGCTCAGCCAAGCTGGGGATACGGATGACTTAGCTGGACGCTTTCTGTGCCAACACTTAGTTTGGTCTCAGTTTCAAAGTCTGCTAAGCGTGCTTAGTGCCAGCAGAGGTGCACGGATATTGCTTGTTTAACTTGCTGTAGGCTTGTGAACACGGGGCTGAGTCTGGGCTTGTGCAAGTGACAACGCGAAGGATAAATAAATGTGAGAGCTCTAGATCTTCAACTTGTGCTCCCGTAAGTCATGGGATCTCTCTGGAGTACTTGGGATCACTTCCCCTCTAGTTGTTCCCCGAACTGTTTCCAAATTCTGAGGATGATGATGGTTCCTCAGTTACTCATTCTCTCCTCCTCCTCCTCACTATGTGCCGTTTCGGGTGGACTTCTGGAAGAAATATAAGTCAAAAGCAGCTTTACAACAAGCAGATTTTTAGACCATGTTAGAAATCTAAAATACAGATTTGTGCACATCAGTGCTGTGCCCTGCGGTAACCTCTGCCTCAGGGGGTGCAGGTCCCACCAAGGGAAGGAACCTGCGTCACCAGAGCCATGAAAACCCTTCTCCACTCTCTGCGTCCTGCTTTTGGTGGTGTCAGCAGCCTGGATCACTGAGGCTTGTCCCAAGTGTATGGAAGTCATTTATTAAAATATTAGAAGGCTATTGCCCTTCAAAACAGATTTTTTTAACAGTGGGGCCCTCTTGCTACCCGCAGATGAGCTGTGTGGTGGTGGCTTGTGTGCTGTGTGTGTTTTCCTCCTGCTCTCCTCCGTGGAGGAGTCTGCCACCCATCACTCTGGATTAAAGTTTAAAGGGATTTAGCAGTGAGAGGATGATGATTCTCCGAGCGAACGGCTTGGTGCTGCCGTGCTTTGCTTTTCACCTTTAGACTTCAAGAGCGCATGTGAATTCCGAGTGCTGTAATCGTGGTGCTATTAGTTATTGACTGTTGCCACAGCTTTGAAAAAGCAAGGTGCCAAATGGCCATCCCTGCGCTCTCCAGGGCCTTGGTGCCTTTGACTTCCAAGGGATGTTAACTTGGCGGCATAAATAGGAGCTGCTGGACTCCTATTTATTGCCTATTTAAAGGCAGTTTGTGGAGCACGGTGCTCTCTTCGAGAGTGCTGTCGAGCGGCTGAGCGGCCCGTGGTGAAGTAACCAGGAGTAAGGAGCAAAGCTGAAAACAAGTGGTGACTTTGTCACTTAAGTGAGTGGCTTCCTTGAAGTGACGCCTGGGGACTAAGGAAAAATGTTAGAGCACGAGCAGCATCTTTAGCAGAGGGCTTAAATCCTGGCCTCACAACTTGGTTAGATAACTGGAAGGTGTGAGGCTGGGGTACCCTTCCTTTGTGGAAACACTGATTTTTAGCACTGTGTTAAGATTAATAACTTGGTTCCTTGCAGCCTGGATATTTCAAGGGGTTTGCAGCTCTTCAGAAAGGTGATTCCTTATCATGACAGGGCTCTGGTACCTGTCATCTTTGTGGAGTGGGGCTGGGGGCTTCCCTGGGTCTCAGGAGATGCCTTTAACCAAAGCACTGCCTCTCGGTGGCCTCCAGGCAGCTCGCAGCAGGTACTTTATTAAGCCTTTTAAAACCTCTGTGGTAGAGTTTTTTTTTTATTTTAATAGACATTACAGTAAGACCTTTACACCTTCTAAAACAAATGTTTAAAACTACCCAATATTTTCTCCTGGGAGACTTCTTTGTAAGTATTTAAAGCTACTTTTTATTTTTTTTTATTTTTTTATTTTTTTTTAAAACTCCATCTTCCTCATTTGGTCTGTTCTTCCCGGGTGTCCCCTTGGCCGCAATGGGGGTTGTTTCTTCCCGACACTGGCACAGGATAAACGTGTGTGTGTGGTTTTGTTTTCCAGTCGGCTGAAGCCATGAGCAGTGAAGCTTTACGAGCTGGCATTAAGCAGCCGTGTAGATCTTTCTTAACAGTAACTAAACCTGGGTGCCTCACGTAGTCTATTAAATTGTCCAATTTTCTTTTTTTTTTTCTTTTTCTCTCCAAAAATGGCTCAAGTTTGCCTTTTTGTTTCAAGGTGGCAGTTCCTTTTGTTTCCTTAATACACGTTTGTAGCAGCTGGAGGAGGAGTTTTTTTAATGTAGTTTCTAAGGAAAGTTACTTTTTTTTTTTTCCTGCATTGTTTTCTTTCGAAGAGCTCGACATCAATTTAGCCATTACTGATCTATTGCATGAAGATATTCCCAAGGAGGACTCGTCATGCATGTATACAATATAAAGCCATGTTCTATCAGTCTATATGCATCCCTATTGTAGTGCATACAATAGGGATGTATAGGGAGCGTTACAGAACGGATGCGATCACACGGCGGCACGCAGTGCCCACGGGCTGCCATGAGAGCGAACGTGTGTGACTCTTGTGGCCCTCCCTTATGTTCTCCTATGGGTCAGTGTCCCCCCCCCCCGGGCTCCGTCACCTCTTCCTCACTCACTCCCGCAGCACAAGTGTGGGTTTTTCTTCCATTTCTCTAGTAGCTGTTGCCTTTTTAGGACGTTTTCTCTCCGGATCTGCCTTTTCGGGTGGGAGGCGCGGGGGCACAAGCCCGGCCATGAGGGCGAGCTGGGATTTGTAAGGGTGACCTAAGGAGAGCCTCCCTTTCGGGGCCTTGCCCCTGCCGGCAAAGCCCCCGCTCCGGGCTCAGCTCGTGTCCCGGCCAGGTCGGGGCTGCCGCTTCCCTGGGCTCCAGCCGGAATCCGCCGGGAGGAGCAGGTGCTGCTGTCGCTCCCGGGCGCCCGCCCTCGCTCCCGATGACTCCGGAGCACCAGGAACTCCGTCGCCTCTCCGATTAGTCCCTGCCTTTAGTTGTACATGGCTGGTAAACTATGAGTCTCGCTACGTTTCTCTATAAAAAGGAGATAAAAAGAAAGACTTAAAGAATTACCGAGCTGGCAGCCGGCGCCAGCGCTGTCAGCAAGCAGGGAGTTGAGGGAAGCACGGCTGGGGCAGAGGCATCCTCGGTTTTACTAGGGCTTTTAGGGTGAATCTCACTGTTTTCCTGCTCTTTGCTCGCCCCTCTAACTGTTGTGTTTTTCCACCAGGCGATGGAGTTGCCAGGGAGAGCAGCCCTTTCATCAACGATGCCGAGATGGACAGAGGGAACTTGTACGAAGGGAAGAACATGGCTCTCTTTGAGGTAAGTTCCTGCAGGTCTGTATTGGGTAGCCAGGGAATTGTTTCACCTTGCATTGGGGTTTTGGTAGGGAGATAAAGTAAATGAGCAAAATCTTGGTTTCCTTGTTGGGATTTAGTTGTGGGGGGGAATCACATTAGGAGCCGTTTTCAGCAGTTTGGTTTCTGCTAATATCCTATTTCAGAGGATTTTCAAGCATGAATGGTATAATTAAAAAGCCTTAAACTTTTTTCCTATATTTTATAGCTTAGCTGTAAAAGACAAGTTAATAAATATTGGTATGCTTTGCTGTGGCTAAATTTACCTTACTAAATTAAGATTGTTTATTTAACTAGTATCTAGAAGATTCTGTTAACTAATCCTGCTGGAAGTTAAATCTGGTGGTTGTTACAGAGCAGTATCCAATTTTAAGGAGCATCAGTGAGAATATTATGCTCATCAAGGGGCAGAGAAAAGACTCCTTAAGGCAGTGAAACTATGTCAGGCAATGTCTTAGTAGCATTCAATTAGTGTATGACTATTTCTCATTCAGAATGTAAAGATCTAATTTATCAAGCAAACTTAATGCATGCCTAATTCAGTGAATAATTACAGTGATTTAAAGGACAGAAGTATATTGCTACTGTACATTTCAGTGCTACTGTGACATAATGAAACCATTCCTTCAGTAGTTTGAGTTCTTCTGCTTCATATACTCAGCAGCATCAGCTCTGGTTGCTGCTAACGATAAACAAGGTTTATATAAAGCTTTTTCCATCTTGTTGTTGCGCCCTACCCACGGGTCCCCTGTCTCTCTCACCTCCTGCCTTTTTCCTTCTGTGGATCTTTACACAGAGAATCTGATCCTTCAGTTCCCTCCTCCTGCATGCCCAAAATAATGCACAGTACTACTTTTGGCAAGTCTTGATGAAGATTGTGCTAAGGATCAAAGTAGCACTGATCATCATGTGTTTTTAATTATCTATGGATTCTTTTTTTTTTTTTTTTTACCAAAGCCACACTAGTGAAGTTTTGCTGTGAGATTTCTTTTAGCTTTATTCCTTAGAGATGTCTAAACCTACATTCAAGGTAGCTGTTGTAACTGCTTCCTGTGCCCCCCTTTTCCATGATATCCTTGGAATAGGTGCTTGCATCTGTTATTTTGAGTGCTGATGAAGTTAAATCCTCTCCTGATGATGTAATCAGGGCCATCTTTTACATGTCTTGGATTTCAGCCCACCCTATTGTAACACCCACTTGAAAGCCTTCCAGTTTGGCTTCATCACCGTTTATTTAGTGGTGGTGAATCTTTTGGTAATGCTTCCTATAGTTTTACTCTTCATGTGTTTTCAGTTGATGATTATCAGGGCCTAATAAATAGCATTCCTTAGAGATGAATGCCTTAATTCTTATCAGGATGGCAAACAGTAAAACGTTTGTTGCCTTTCTTCCAGTGCTTAATCTTGCCTACTACGCTGAATTCTCTAGTTCTGCTTTTCTTGGAATCCTTTTGGATATTTATTTGTTTTAGTATGCTTTGCAGCAGGTGCTTGGTTAAAGAAAGAGGGGCTGACATCTTTTGTATCAAGTAATATATATGAATTATTCTGTATTATTCTCCACACATCTGTTTTGGGTATAGATGCAGTCAGTTAAACAGTCAATCAGTCAAACAGTTAAACATGGCAATACAGCTAAACATGGCAAATAGTAATTAAACTTCTAGATAGACTTTTTGAAGTCTTTTTGAAGAGAGCTAACTAGTATTTTTATCATATTTATGGGTCTGAGTCAATTGGAGCTGTTCTGATAGTGTTTGTTTGAAATAGCGTCATAAATTCGTAACTAAATTCATGACTAAAATACATTATTTTTAAAATTCCAACAGGAAGAAATGGATAGCAATCCCATGGTATCATCTCTTCTTAATAAACTGGCAAACTACACTAATCTGACTCAAGGTGTGGTGGAACATGAAGCAGATGAAGACAGCAAACGAAAGGAAGTCAAGGTATTTAAACTTGTCTGTTATCGTGGCAAAGCTAGCCACTGTAGCAGGAGCATTATTCAGCCTTGAAAGAAAGTTCATGGATGGCTTAAAACACGAGAGAGATTTATGATGCTTGTGAGCTTTACAGCAAAGATCTTGCTAAAACACACTAAGACCTGACACAAGCAATACGTGTATCCAAAGTTTCTCCTCTTTTACTCATCCTTCTGTCCTTGTGTGAACATCAATACTTCTCTTTCTGTCTTTAGTCAGAATACTGTAGTCCATGTTTTATTAACATCTTTTAATTGGTTGGGTGTTGTCTCGAGTTGAAATTTGAAGACCTTCAAGGGAAAACAAGTCACTTAAAAAATCTGCAAATGCAGTTTTGATCCCGTTAATTTGTTAGCAGGCTGTTTTCTGAGTAATTGCGTTGGAGTGAGCATTTGTAGTTTGGGAGGTTGACCAAATTTCAAGGAAATGCCTCTTGTTGCACATGTCTTAAACTAAGAGCCCTCCCTGTCTGTTGGGGGAGGACAGGGTGCTTGACATGTAGCTGTACGAACCTGCTGGAAGACAGCAGGAGGAATCTCCAAAGATTGTCTTTAGATACCCAGTTCATGACTGGGTTGCCTATGTCCTGTTCCTACAGAGGTCTAGACTCAGCAGCTGGATAGCGGGTTTGTTCCTTGGTAAACATGGATCTGTTCCCAAAAGCATAAAGCCTGGATCAAAAACATAAAGCATGGATCAAAAACATAAAGCTTGGCAGAGCAGGAGTGACATGACTATGGGCTGGACCTGATGTGGATGTACTGCCTAGATGTTGGGAAGAGAAGACTGGAAGTCAGTCCTCTTTGGGTAGAGGAGACTGATGGGGAGAGTTGCTGCTGTGTTTGTATAGACCTCTCCCCTCATCGTGAGGAAAAGAGAATGCAAATTAGCATGGATAGAAGGAAATGGTCAGAGGAGGTGGATATAATAAGTTTCCTGAAAGCGAGACTAGAACAGGAACTTATTTGACTGGAGGTGAAACTTGTGATGTCCTTCTTAAAGCAGACCCAGCTGCTATGGGAGCTGGTATTGGACACTGGGTGAAGGTGGTGAATACACTCTAACCACTTGTTCTAGCTTTTTCATGTCCTCAGCTTGGCATCTGACAGTGTCAGCACAATGTCTCTGCAGAGTGCTGCCCCGTCCTCTGGCCTTCATGGGGATGGTGCTCGGGTGGCTTCGTGCTCACCCCTCTGGACCTGGCTGCCTGTATGAACACTGTGTTTCCTTGCACTCTGTCCCTTTAGAGCATCTGCTGGCCCGACACCATGATTTCTCTGCATGGTTTTTATTTGGGGGTGTTAGTTGGATGCTATGTGGTAGCAAAGTGGTGTTTCTAACGGCATGAAACCTGGTGTATGACATGCCCTAGGGGGAGTGTGGCAGTGAAGTGCATCCAGCAGTGTGTGAGGAAGCAAAACAGCACCCCTCTGGCATGGGTTATTTTTAAAAGCCTTGAAGGGCACAGAAGGAAACAGGTTGTTGCATCTTGCCTGTCCCCCTTGCTGGAAAAGGCCTGGGGTGAAGGAGCCTTGTGGCTGCATTCAGGCTCTCCAGGTGGTGTGAGCAGCCTGCAAGGGGACAGGAATACATGGTGGGAGCACCTTGTAGCAGGAGCAGTTTTCCTATGCAGTCAAGTGGGGAGTTTCACTTGTATAATCAAGAGCAAAATATCTTGTTCGTAAAGGCATTTTGGCAGATTAGCAAGCACTTTTTTTTGAGTATAAACTACCAAGCACTAAGGATTGCTGTGTCTCACTCTGCTTGTAAGAAGAGAAGTCTCTGTATTTTGCAAAGATCAACAGGTTTTGTGTCTGATTCTAGATTTTCTTTTTTTTTTCCCTTTTTTTTTTTAAATGAGGAAATACTTGGGCTGATTTTTGTCACTAAATCTTGGTACTTCTGTTTCCATTTGATTGGTTGATAACAGCTTGTGATGTAATTAAACATGACTTTTCTGGAGGTGGGAGGATTCCTGGTTTACTTGTTCTTTTGATACTGCGTTAGCTGCACTTTTTTTATCACTGTGCAAATAAAAGTCTTTATAAAGGCCTACGTGTGCAGTGTGCACAAAACCTAAAAACGCAAAACGAGTAGTAACTGGATTTAGTAAGTAATGGAATAAGATTTGTTTGATATTCTTTTCTTATAACAACTTTTAATTTGCATTAATACCTTTTTACAAGTTCCTTGTTATCAATCCAATATTAATACCGAAAAAACTAATTACTCAGTAATTAGAGAATTATTAGTTATTATAGACATGATGCTTAAAAGTAGAGAAGGCAAAATCACGCCCTCGATTAGAAAGCAGAGCTGACCTAGTAAACATCGAGAAGTGGGAAGGTGGCAATCCTGATTAGTGTGGAAGGAGCAGCTCCGTGAGGGACGTGGCAAAGGTGACAGCCCGTGTGGCAATGTCTGCAGTTGTGGTGCATGATCTAGAATGAGCCTTTGAGGTGAGTTGTTGGAGCTCTCACTCTTGCCGTGAGCTGATTTCAGTAGGTCCTCCCAGGGCTGGGCATGGGCGCTGGGATAGGGCATGGAAGTGTAAATATAGGACAGGGCCAACTGGTCACGCCCGTTAACTTCGGACTGAGGAATTCTGAGGAATAAGGAGTTTGAGGGGATTAGGAAATAGAAGGGGAATTTCCAGTATGTAAGTGGTAGGATGTTCCAGTGCGTAAGGTAGAGGATGGGAATTACTGTAACAGCATCGGAACTGAAAGTCTTCAAGCTGTCTCTCCTCTGGCACCAGCTGTCTGCCTCTCGTCATGATACCTCAGAGAAAGGAACAGAAATAAGAGCGTTTGGGGTAAATGTCATTCATGCTGAGATAGGGAACTGGGGAAGCCCCTAGCTGTGAAACCCCTTTCCACTGTGGTCAGTTTGCAGTTCTCCAAAGCGCAGGCAAAGCAAAAACTTGTGAGAGTAAAAATTCTTCACTGAGAAATCCAGTTAGCTGCTATTTAAACTTACAGGAGGTGACTGGGATTCTTTTTTTTTTGTGAAATTTGTGGAAGGAATGCTTCCCCATTTTGCTAGAATAGCTCTGTGTGTGTGTGTGTGTGTGTTTTAGCAGAAATGCCAGTTTGAAATTAAGCTTCATTTCCTATAATAAACAAACCACTAATGTGCTTGTAGCCTTTTATGTTTATACTTTGTTTTATACTTTAATTTCCTCGATACAAACACTTCAGAATAATGATGCTGTCTCTTAAAGACTGCTCTCTCAACCTGATAGTAGCCCTGATGTTGCATATAGGCACCATCCTCAATACTAAAAACAGTCTATGATATTCCTATGGGTCCTTTTATATATATAAGTATATAAAACAAATGCTTGGGTGGATCATTTAAATGCATAAAGCACCCAGGTTTGCATAATGATTTATATTGGCTGCTTTTTTTCCCCTTCCCCCCTTCCAGGGCCTAAGAATAACGTCTGTAACTGGACACCTGCTGTGTGTGGTTATTGTTTCTAAATAGAGAGGAGACCTGATGTTCCTAAATTGTAGAAGGAAGCTGGAATTTTAATGAGGGAGCCTGAATGCTTTTGTGTGTGTGCGTGTGTTTTGATCCATGTTCATCGCAGCTCATAAAGCCCTAACAAAAATTCCATCTTGCAGCACTTGCTGCAGCTTTTGGACCAATAAATTGCTGCCACAAGCTTGGCTGTCACAGTTCCCTGTCCCCGTGGGATCCTTTCCACGTAACTAGCCTCTGAATTTCTGTGAAACAGGAAATGCTGAAGCTCCCATCCAGGCTTGGTAAGGCCAGCCTGGCCTTCTCTTTGGGAAACACTAAGTCCTTGTGGCGTTGCTGTAGGCAACATGTGCAGACCTTAGTCCTTTGGTGCAACGGGGTTAACGTTGTGTCTCTGCAGGTTCCACGTATGGGCACGTTCATTGGGGTCTACCTGCCCTGCCTGCAGAACATCCTGGGCGTCATCCTCTTCCTGCGCCTGACGTGGATCGTGGGCACGGCCGGAGTCCTCGAGTCGTTCATCATTGTGTTCATGTGCTGTGCTTGCGTGAGTTCACCACCACCTTGCCTGTTTAGCCACATCGCCTGGTCCCGTGGTACAGCTCAGCTCCCTCATATGCGTAGCAGGGCAGGGGTTCTCCTTAATGGTTAAATATCAGTGCGACTGAGAGGGCTTGGCTGCAGAGACATCCCTCTCAAACGTTTAAACTAACTAAATTCCTCAGTGGAAGATACAGTGCTTGATTTATCTGGCAAGCCCTTAGCCCAGGATGTTTTCAGTTTTGGCTGCTGCAACGGTTTATACAGAGGTCTCTTATTTCCTAGTTTGCTTTGATTCTCCTGGGCCATTCTTCAAAGAGCACTTAATCGGTTAATTTTTGTGCCTTACACAGACTATGCTAACCGCAATTTCCATGAGTGCAATAGCAACAAATGGGGTAGTTCCAGGTAAGCTTTTTTTCTTTCTTTTTATCTTAAATGTAAACTAGTGATGCGTGGTTGAATCTGTGATATGGAGTTCTTTTGGTCTTAGATATTAAAAGGCAATATTTAGTGATCTGTTTAAAGTGCTAAATGTTTTGGGCTCTTTTTAGAATGGGTTTTTCTAAGGTGAGTTGTAATCTTCCAAGTGGACCATGGGGAAATACAGGCCATAGAACATATTTTTGTCATCAGTCGCATGTTTCCATTTGATCAAATGGAAATTTGTCTTAATGCAGAATAGATTTCTTTCCAAACGTCCAAATAGAACCTTTTTTGCCAGACTTTGCTGAGCTGCCCTTTTTGAACAATGGCAGCAGTTGCTTCAGCAGTTGTTTTCTGCAAGAAGAAGCAGCAGTCTTCTGGCAGAAAACTTTTCCCTGTTAGCACTCTAGATATTGTTCATCTCCTTTAAACTTCTTCAGCATAAACTAAATAGTTCTGTTTCAATTAGAAAGCTGACTTTTTAAATGCGAGTTAGCTCTTGCTGCTCTTCCAATTTCTTCCATTTTTTAACGTCTTAAAAATACCAGAGCTCAAATGGTGCTATGAACTGTGAGCAATTTACCTATTAAATTTTTCAGAAGACAAATCTCTTTTAAATACATTCATATTCATTTACAGAGGTTCCCAACTGACTATGGGGTTTTTTATTTATTTATTTATTTACAAAAAGAAAATGCATTGAAATGGGAGACAAGAACAAAAAAAAAAGTCAGGACAAAATGAACATCTATCAGTGGATGAGAAAAGGCATCCTGGGGAGAGGAGGGGAAAAAAAAAAAAAAGCCTGTAATGAAAGCAGCAAAGGTTTCATGCCCAGAAAAGAAGAAGAATGCATGTTAGGGAGGCAAATTACACTTTGTCTCCATCACCTCACTGGAAAGTTATTTTAGAGGGCTGTTATTTGATCGCGAACAGCTTAAGGCTGGAAAGTTAAGATTGTTGCAGATGGGTTCGTACCTGCGTGTTGTTATTACCTTTTAGATGATTTACCTCTCTTAACTGCTTTTTTCCTCACCATTTCTTTTCTGCCCCTTGTGCACTGAGTTCATTCAGATGAGTTCAGCTTTATCCTCTCTCTGCCTGTGTGTTGGCAGGCTAAACAGGTTAAGGGTCTCCGCACTGTTGGTTTAGTGGAGAACTCTGCCCCTCTGCTTATTCCACTCCACAGTTTCTCCTTATCACTGCGGAATTATTTTTTTTTCCCTGCAGAGTTGGTTTTTACTGAATGGTGCCATTCATTCTGTTGCCTTGTAAATTTTAAGAAGAGAAAATCAATAGTAGTAATGCACAAATCCTGGACCTCTAATGCATCTGTAACAGAAAATGTATCTGTCATATTACTGACTTTTATGGGGGGGAAAGTGGCATAGGAGGAAAGAGTTTTTGGTAAATGACATCACCACTCAACTTCCTTTCTCTTCCCTTCCTTTTGCAAGAGATTATCTGGAAAAAACTGCTTCATTCAGGAAAGCTTTAAGCCTGTGTTGACCGGGAGGCCTGACTAAGTGACTCTCATCTAGTTCCTTCTGGTTTTACTGAGCATTCATCTACAAATTACATACTGCTTTTCTTTTTTTTGGTTAAAGCATGGGCTGTAGGTTAGTGGCATGGGCTAAGTGACCTTGTTTCAGTAGTGAAATGTTTTAAAATAGGATATCTAGATTCTGTAGGATGAGTAACCTTGATTTTTTTTTTTAAAAAAGAGTCCTTAAAGACTGATCACAGATGGAAGTGCTTTTAAAACTGTCAGCTAGGAATCTGTGTGTATCTTCTTGGGTTTTCTTTTTTGTTTTATGAATTAGTTTGATTTTTCTCACGCTGCTTTTGAGATGTTGTGTGTATCAAAGAACTACTGTTGTCCCGGCGGCTCTTGTGGGGTTTGGTTTGTTTTGGCATCGGGCCCGCGCCGCTGCCGCTCGGCCCTGGCTCCTGGCCTCCCAGTGAGGCTCCTCGTCGCCCACAGACCTGCCGAGCTTCCTCTGCCATCTCCAGGCCCCTGTTCAGAACAGGGGGCTTTTTGTCTGTTTTTTTTCCCAAGTTTTTGAGTGAGCATCAAAAACTTGATGTTAGAATGGTGTATACTCTGTCTGAGGTGAGACCTTCTTTGAGATGTTTTCCTAGGTTTCTTGATAGGAGCCTCCCTTTCACCTCTTGGTGGTATAATCTAACCCATGGAAAAGATCTCTTTCCCAGTCTCTTTGGAAACATGGAAACTGTCAGACTCCTATTTTTATTTTTATTTTTATTTTTATTTTTATTTTTATTTTTATT
>VZSG01000050.1:2308979-2345442 GCA_013398315.1 Nothoprocta pentlandii
TTATTTTTATTTGTTAATGGATAGTTTGAGGACAAAGAACCATTTTGCACTCATGCTGCTGTTCAAATGTTTTTTTTCTATATATTTTTTCCAGTTAAGCATAAGCTGTGTTTGACTATGACTTAGCTGTGTTTTTCCCATCTCTGGAAAACATCACAGCTTTTAGGCATCTTCCATGTCATCTGAAGTGTTTCACAAAACCCTTTCTTTCTGCCTCTTGAATTAAAACTTGGATAGCAGTTAGAGGGGGAAACTATCATATGGGACTGGAAGTTGTGCTCTGCTCTGCTCTAGGTACAATTAATTACATAATGCAGGACAAAAACTGTGGAAGTCTCCTCTTTAATATTTGCCAGTTTGGTATTTAGCTTATATGGAGAAATGATTCCTGATGGTATGATAAGTATCTGTGTGCTTGTTTTAATATTGCTTGTTTTAGTCTCATTGTTTATTATATTAACTTTATGTTGGGCAAATAAGATAAGCCACTTGGTTGATTTACTCTCCTTACGGGTTTCCCTTGTGATGGATGCAATGAATGTTAGGGGTGTTTAGGAAGCAAGTGGTGTTTGTTTTGAAAACACTCTTTTCCTTGAAATGCCCCTGGGGAGATGCATTGAGGTTGTGCATTGCAGACTGCCTCTCTGCTGCAGAGCCCAAGTGCTGGCCTGGTAGGAACCTCAGCATGAGGGTTTCCAGCCAAGGCTTCTCTCAGGTGTGAAACCAGCTTGACTGAACATCTCGAATCTGCATGTTGAGCATCACTGCCATTACGCTGAAGGTCTGGAGACTAATTTTGCTGCTTTTCTCTTTCTTGGGGACTGGTTAAACTTGCAGCTGGAGGCTCTTACTACATGATCTCAAGATCTTTAGGACCAGAGTTTGGTGGAGCAGTGGGACTTTGTTTCTACTTGGGTACGACCTTTGCAGGCGCAATGTACATTCTCGGCACCATCGAGATTCTCTTGGTAAGTACTGTTTTCTCTTTAAAACTGAATATAGCTTCCCAAGACAGCACAAATATAGAGCAATGCACATGGCCCACAATGCATAAAGCATTTTTTTTTTTTTTTTTTTAACGCTTTACTGGACATTTTCCCTCTATTCCTATAATTCAGAATAAATTGGAGATGAAAAGTAAATATTCTCTTCCAGATAACAACATTATTACTTAGATCAACATTTTGTGATTTGTTTGGAGTTACGGTGAGGTTTAATTCTATGATTTTATAGCGCTTGGAAAATCAGCTCTTGTATAAAAATGAGAAAGCACAGCACAAGCCATAGTCAGCCCTTAGTGAGATGTCATGCTAGATGACAATGTTAAAATCTGTGATGAGAGTGCACTCTTCCAGGCTCTCAAAGAATTTGTCTTTTGGATTTAGTGATAGAAAGTCAGGTATTCTATAAAAACTAGTCTATTTTACAAATGCAAGGGAGTCAGGTTCTTCCTTGAATGTCGTTCTGTGCGTGTTCTTGTTGGATGGTAGGAAATCTCCTTGTAAAAGCAGCATCTATAGCTGCTGCTGCTTTTTTGTTAATTCTCCCTCTCCTTTCCCAAACGCACAGTGAAAAGATGGCCAGGGCATTTCTTTTAAGTCAGCTTAGACTTGTCATTGAAAGGTTAAAGTTGACTTTTGGAGGGTCCCTTTCCCTTCTTTCTTTGGAGGTTCCCTTTTCTTCCCTTCTGAAAGGTTTTTTTGTTTTTTGTTTTTTTTTTCCTTTTTTTAAAGCTTTTCTTTTGTTTAGCACAAGGGATTTTGTTTCCTTTTTCCATTTCCCTTGCTCTCTCATGAGGCTTCAGGAGGATACAGACTTCTCAGCATAGCCCGTTCTTTGTCTCTTAACATCTCTATTTTTGTGTTTGTTGTAGCTTCTCAATATATGTTCTGTTTCTTTTGTCCCAAGCTCTGTGCCTCTAGGCAATAATTCTTCCTCCTGTTCCTGGAGTTAATTTTCAATTTCATTGTTCACAGTTATGAAATCAGAACGATGGGATTTTAAATCTGTTTGGATGGCAACCACATCATAACAAGCAGTCAACACGTCTAGACAGCTTTATATTTTCCTTGGACAGGTGCTTACACTGGGTGTCCATGCCCAAGTCCTTTTATGCCAAGCTTACATAAGGTTTGGGAGGTCACCTCAGTTTCCTTCCAAGGAGAATCCATGGACTTGGTAGCAGATCAGGCTTCCCAGAAGAACCCACAGACCTCTCAGCTTCTGCCATGCTTGGCACTGTCGTCTGCTGTTGGAGAAGCTGCTGCCCAGTATTGAGTGGGGAGATAGGCCCTCTGTGCTCTCCCTGTGAGACAGGAATTAAGAATCCACCCCCTTTCTTCTTTTCAGGTTGATTTTGAAATGTCAGGGTGCTGCAAAGACGCTATGGAAGGTGCTTCTCCACGGCTGCCAGCCGTGGTGGGCTGTGTATCACTGTTAAACGTGGGCTGGGTTCAGCTGATGTATTCAAAGTAAAAGCCCCTCCTTCCCTCATATCCTCATATTGTATAGAAGACAAGAGACCAGACCCTTGTCGTGACCTAAAGCTGTAGTAGTACGATTGCTTAGGTTGGTTTGACAGAGCTTAGTCCTCTAAGGCAAGCCCCCTATTAATTATCTTAAGTACCCATATATTTATGTTATGTTCCTTGAATTTAACTGTATGAAGGGCACATAGTATTGGAAACCTGGGGCTGCTTCTGTTTCTCTGAAATTCCTCATGTTTGCCTGCTAGGATTGTTAATGAGTAAATGCCTCAAATGGCTCGGAGGACGTGTCTGCTCTGAGCTGCGTGAGCTGATTTTCCTCACAAGATTTTCAGCACAGCCATTTCACAGAACTGTACTTCAATGTAACACCCCTGTAGCTTCCGAGTCCTCTTTAGAGTCTGAACTCATGATATGGAAAACTGCTTGGAGTTGCTGCAGTTTTCATGGCGAATTAGCAAAAATTAAAGCTATTGTTGGTGTACTAATTCTCAAGGGCAGTTGGATGGAGGGATAACCCCTAAAGACTCACTAAGGGGTTGATGTAGCATAGGAATTTAAAGGATTCTGTTGAGCTTTATTTTTTTTTTTCTTCTTGTATAAAATGTCAAATCATATTGACCTTAATGATCTTAAACAACAGCTCTTAAAAGCTTGTGAGGTTCTCTCAGTTCTGCTGATCTGAGGCTCCTGCTTTCCATGCAGGTGGTGCTCATGCAGACTTCCAGTATACATATATGTGTGTGTGTGTATATATATATATATATGTGTGTGTGTGTGTACGTATATGTGTGTTTATATATATTTATTTGTGTGCATATATCATCTCCGAAGATGCAGTACTTTCTCAGGGGATCCATTCTCATTCCTTGACCTCCCCTGCCTCAGTCAATTTTATTCTGCTCTAGTTTTTGCTGAGAAGGTCACTTTGAGTATCAGTTTTCAAACTAATCTTTATTACAGGGTTGTAAGGAGGTGGATAACAAAAAGGATACATCATTAAAGCTTCATTTGTACTTTAAAACAATCTGTGGTAATAGCTCTGTAATAGGAAAAAATCTTGGAAGTCACCCTTTGTTGATTTGTGATGCCAGAACTCCGTGAGGCTTTTTGTCTCTGCAAATAAAATGCTCTTTCTTCTCTGCATAGATCTCCATGTTATTTGGATCATCTTTATTTGAAAGAATAAAGCAGCTGATACTGTAATAGAAGTTAAGGCTTGGAAGTTCCCGCGAGCTTGGTTCTGCCCCTAGTGCTCGTTCTTACACTTTTGATAGTTTTCAGATGGCTTCATCTCTTGCAGACATACATCTCGCCCAGTGCTGCTATATTTAAAGACGAAGAGGACGGCGAGGAGACGGCGGCCATGCTGAACAACATGAGAGTTTATGGCACGTGCATCATCGCCCTGATGGCCATCGTGGTCTTTGTGGGAGTCAAGTATGTCAACAAACTTGCCCTGGTCTTCCTTGCCTGCGTCATCCTCTCCATCATTGCCATATATGCAGGAGTTATTAAGACTGCTTTTGACCCGCCTGACTTTCCGTAAGTAAAATACACCTTTAAAATGATATAGGTTATTTAAAAACAACCAGACAAACTATATCTTAAGCTTAATTTTGAAATACAGAAAGAATCGATGGCAGGCTTCACATTATAGACTTCACAAGTTATTGGGCACTTGCATCCTTTTTAGTTGTTCTGAAATACTGGTTTGAATCGTCACATAACTGTTCATAAGAGCTATGACAATCTGGAAAATGTTCTTTGGTTAAGATGAGTAATGTTTATTTCATTCCCACTTAAAGAGCAGGAAGTGGATGTTAAGGATGATCTAAAGTAATGCACTTCGGTGTGAAAAATATCTGGGGCAGGGGCTCCCCCATCTGGGAAAGGTGGCTGGCACAGCTGGGATCTACGGAGTGACTGGCTTGGGACATGTAGCTGGGGAACATCTCCTGGTGTTTACCATGAGGCAGAAGTAGAAAGTGGCAGCACCTGCACAAAAGCAGATTACTCTTTGAAGAGTGAGTAGTTAAGCTGGGCAGCTCCTTGTCAAATGATATTTTAGTTGCCTGAGGCTGGACAGCTCAGAAAGTGCCAGCAACTTCATGGAGAGGGTAAAAAGTCTGTTGAAGAAAGGTGCTGTTTTCAGGTGAGGAAGTGCCTGAGCCCCAAATGCTCAGCAGTTAGTGTTCAGAAGAAATATTTCTTTAAGCCTCCCCTGTCCCCATACAGTTTTGCTGCGGTTGGTGGCTCTCGGGAGCAGGATGTTGGGCTAGGCTGAAGTTCTGCTGCTCCAGATACGCACAGCGATAAGGGCCGTGTTGAAGGGCTTGTTGCAGCCTCCCTAACAAAGCTCCTTCAGAGCTCAGGTGCATCCGACGTGTGTGTGCTGCCTAACACGGATATTTAATTTGTGTCTTTCTCATCTTTAAGTGCTCTAGCATTTTCTTACCAGAAAGGCTGGAGTCGATAGCCCAGGCGAGCCTGGAGCGGATAGATCTTGGGGACACCTGTGTGTAGTGCAGACTTCTGCAAAGAAATATGGGCTTTGGGTTGTTCCTTGTCTTTGTTCTTCAGCATTTTCTTTTTGTGAAGCATTCAGAGTTCTCTCATTTTTTACCTTCTAAGTGATTACTTCATGCTGTGAATATGAGGAATATGAGTGATTTTTATTTTTTGACTTTTGGCTAGCAATGAGTTTAACTTCTATTCTTTAAACCTACTGATTTTTTTCTTCTCTTCTGACTTTTTAATACTTCTGAAGACCTTCTGAAATGTTTATTTTTCTGGCAAAGGTCATGATGCATTTACTTAATCTTATTTTTGGATTTCTTTAGTTATAGTCCTGTAACATTAAAATGCTCTTGTTTTTCAGTGCCACTTATTGGGCATGTTAGGTCTAGACTTGTAAAAATGCATATATTGTGGTCTTCGTTATTTTAGTGGCCAACCTGCTTGAATTCTGATTGTATTTTTGAGGAATGAATCGTAAAATACTGTTAATACTCTAAACAAAGCGGTGGTGCTTTAAACATTAGTACTGTCATATATAATAATATATAAGAAGTTCCATGCTATACATGTTGAATAGTCCACAACTTCTGGAGAAGTGTAACAGACCAACGACAGGCCCTCAGGTGCAATGCTCTGTTGAAGGCTCCACTGTTGTGTGGTCTTGTCTTGTCTTCTAGTATCTGTCTTCTCGGGAACCGGACGCTGTCCAAACGCAACTTTGATGTCTGTGCCAAATTTATTGAGAGCAATAATGAAACAAGGACCACGAAGCTGTGGCGGCTCTTCTGCGATAGCCCCTTGCTCAATGCCACGTGTGATGACTACTTTGCTCTCAACAACGTGACAGAAATTCAAGGGATTCCCGGGGTAACGAGTGGAGTTCTCCTTGGTATGTCTTATCTACAGTGAATTTTATCCCTTTTGTTTTGCCTGTTCCTGAGCCACGTGCACTGTATTTTTTCTCTTTTTATTTATATGTAAACTAAATGTAAACTAAATTTACATTTACCTCTTGCCATGTATCCCACAACTACTAAAGATTCCTTCCCAAAGAAGCTGCCAAAAGCATTGGAAAGCATTCAGGTGGCATAAACTAAGCACATCTCCTTCATTTGTTTCCCTCAAATAATTGATTGCATTTGAGAACTGCTTTCTTTTGCAGAAGCAATGCTAAGACTTCTCCAATTTCTCAGAACTTCTTGCTGTGTAAGCAGATGCCAGCTTTGCCTGAATTTGGAGCTGATACCCCTGCTGATTATGCAGTCATACCCATTTTTTTTGTTCAATGCTGTTGTTATCAGTTGGCCACATGCAGATGTTGCTTGTGAGCTGTTAAATTCCTTATTTCTTTGGAACTCCTCTTAAAAGTTGAGATTGTATTTGTTACATTTCAGTCCCTGCATAGCACCGCAGCCTGAGGTAACTCCTAAGTACTTGCTCAGGGCTCAGGATATTCCTGAGTGGACAAGTGAACACTGTCCTGCTGTGAGCAGCCCTAATGCAGGTTTGAACTCGCCTGTCAAAAGGCTCCTCAAGGAGGACTATTCTGCCCAGGGGACTGAGCCCCAGCTTGTGTGTGTGAGGACTTTGATGCTACTGGCTCTGCGTTTAAGCTTTTTTGAGCCTTATCTGTGGCTGTGAGTATTCAGATATCCTACCTGGGTGTCTTGGAGTACTCACACCATTCACTGAGCACTTGAACACCTCTCTTGTGAATGTGGCCCTAACAATAAGGAAATCATTCTAGAAAGGTCTTTTTGCAACACTTTTTTGCTTCATGTTAGTGTGTTACTGTGCTTCAGGAATATAGGTGTACAGTATGAAATATTGTTGCTTTGTCCTAAAATACTAGAGGAGCCTCAGCAACCTGTAAATGAAGCTGGAAGGGAAACCTACGATTCTAACAGTGTCTGGGTTCTTGTAGAAGACGAGCCCTGACCCCTCAGCCTTGCTTCCGATTCCTGTGGGCTCTTTGCCATTAGAAAATGAGTGAAACCAAGTGAAAATCAGGAAACCAGGGTAGCAGAGCTTGGCAAGGTATCTTGAAAGGGGAAGAGAATTTTCTATTAAAAAAAAACAAAAAACAAACAAACAAAACCTCTAAATACATTTTATTCACACAACCACAACCTTAAACTGTGTGCAAGGGAAACAAGAAGCTCTGAGTCCACATGTCAAGTCCCTAGAGCTTTCTTTGATCAGCAATGGCAAACTGATTTTGGACTTGCCTTTTAATTACTTTGGGAGACCCTATTTTGAAGATCTTGTCTCATTTTTACATGAGATACTAAATACTACTTCTCAAGTATCTAGTTTAATTCCAGTTTTTCACAGTTCTTGTTTTTCTTGACTTTTTTTTAATGGATCTAATCTTCAGCTTGTCTTTAGATTGAATATGTTGTTCTTTTTTGTTGGAGTGCAATAACATATATGGCATTCTGTAGCAATTAATGCTCGCCTTTCCTTTTGACCTTTGTTCCTTATGGTTCTTTCATGCCTAATTCTGTTCATGCTTAATGAATGCTAATTGTCATTCTTCTGTTAGAAATGGATTTTTACAGAGAGGGAGAATATGTACTTTGTTTCCTAGCACATAATAATAAAACTTGCTTGACTTGAAAATTTAAAATTAGCTTTGAATGCTTTCACTGTCTTAAAGGGTACAAATAACGTGTCAGATTTCAAAAGCTGCTGCTGCTCTGACCTATCCATCCTGATCAAACCAGCATCTGTGTGTTGTGTTTGGACCATCACTTTTTTGGCTTTCACAATAGTAGAGATTGTATAACTAAACACCTGTAATTTGGGCAGTCATAAGTGGATGTTGTGTAAATATATTGGAATTGAAAGGTATAACTAAATAGTTTTAATGGTTGAGCCAACAGTTACAATTGGTGATGCTGGCTGCTGTGTTCCTGGTTTCCTAAGAAAATGTTAGGCTTTTGAGATGTGTGTACAAGAAAGATCCTCAGTTTCATTCTCACTATTTAAGAGTCGGAAATGGGGACATAACAGTGGTTCTCACTTTCTTCCTTGTAGATAATTTGTGGAGTGCCTATTCAGACAAAGGATCAATAGTTGAGAAAAAAGGTCAGCCATCAGTTGCTGGAACAGAAGACAACAAAGCTAGTGGACTCCCATATGTTTTTACAGACATCATGACCTACTTCACAATGCTGGTGGGGATTTATTTCCCATCTGTGACAGGTGAATAAAACTATACATATATTTTTTTCATGAATGAGGGTATGTTAGAGCTGAAAATATTATTGTGTGTGTTAACACTTATTAATGACGCATGAAATTCTTATTCTGTGTGTCACTTCTGTGTCAATAAAGGTCCCTGGTGCTAGAGAGACGTAGGTGACTGGGCATTTTATGGGTTATAGGTCTGAGACAACTAGAGAATTTTTTTTTTGCTGTCAGGATCACAAGTTTAGATCAGTTGTTTTCCACTTTCCTTAGATTTCATTTGACTCAAACTGTGGAAACTTTCTTCAAAAGTCCAGTTTAAATAATCATAATCTTGAGTAAAGAGAAGGGGTTCCAGTGCGAAGTTGCAACACTGTCTCCTAGTAGGATACCAGGAGGACATGTCACTTCATTCTCTCCCAGCTGCCTCTGGTTTTATGTATTATTATTATTTTTTATTCACATTTCCTGATGAAACCCTGCCAGACTGATACATCATGTGGTAACTCAGCCAAGTTCCTTGTGCACTGGAACGAAAGGGGAGCTGGCAGAATTGGTCAATAATTGTACAGTCTCCCTCCACTCCTCCTGGGGCGTGTGCTAGAAAATACCTTTGTTATCTTGTTAGATTCAAGGAGGGGTGTGAGCCTACAACCTTGTGACCCTTTCTCTTGTGCTCCTTTCTTTTTGCTTGTAGTTTTAGTATTCACCTTACTGCTTGCACATCTCATAGCACATGACTCCTTCTGTGGAAAGCTAATATATTAGGGCATGCTGGCTAAAACTACTAGACCCCTGGTTCATTTGGGAGAAAGGTGTTATAAACTTTGCTGTAGTCAATATATTTCTCAATTGAAAAGAAAAGAATTCCTGAAGGATCATTTTGTCAGTGTGAGTGGAATGTGTATTAGTAACCCAAAATTCTTAATTGAATAAAAGTATAAAATGAGGATTTATGCAGAGATTTAATGGACTTCTATAGGCTGCTGCAGTGGGATTTGTGTTTGATTTATAATCAAGTTGCTTTTTGATGTATAAAATTGATCTCTTCTCAATTTTTTTTAAGGTATAATGGCAGGTTCAAACAGATCTGGAGATCTTAAGGATGCTCAGAAATCTATTCCTACTGGAACTATTTTGGCTATTGCAACTACATCTTTTATTTGTATCCTTTATGTTTGAACTAAATTTTCTTTCTGCTCTTGTTTATATTGCTACAGGCCAGTGTAGGTATTTCTTTGGAAAGTCTTTTTGAGTTGTCTTAGTACTGAACCTAAACCAAAATTAGATCACATATATGTATGTATTTTTTTTTCTATTAATGCTTCAAATTCCAGGTAACAATTGATGGTTTTAGTTAAGTGACACAGTGGCTTTTTGGTATCATGTTTCAAATAGCAGACTGCTTTGTTACCACACTTGATGTACCAAGCAATCATCCTAAAGCAAACGGCCACCTCACCAGAGACTGTTAAGCTTTCAATGCTTACAAGAAGCAAATGCAGATCTCCCTGAGAAAATAATGTTCTGCTGCACGAGCTGGTGACTTTCAATGTTTTGGAAGCCACTTGTAGAATAAGTGCTGTCATAGCAAAAACTAACCAAAATGCTCTAGTAGGAAAAAAGAAAAGTTTAAAAGAAGAGCTTGGTTATTGAGGGGGTGAGTGTGTATATGAAAACTGTATATAATGAAACGTTTGCTTATTTATTTCTGCTTGCATATAGTGTAATCTTCCTTCAGTCTCAGCAATAGATCTCTCCTGCATAGTACTATTTGGTGCCTGTATAGAAGGTGTGATATTAAGAGACAAGTAAGTTGACTTCGAGCATGTGTGCTCCTGGGCTGTGTTTCTCTGTGACTGTGTTCCAGTAGTGAGCTCTTTCAGAAGGAAATGTGTGGCAGCTGCACAAGCAGGAGAGCTGCTGCAGGAAGGCTCTAACACACAGTCAGGCTTATTTCTGCTGCATCCATGACTAGCTTGGGGCTGTTTTGGAAAGACCAAGATGCCTGTCAGTTTAGCTTTCACCCGTGCAGTTGCCTAGAGGTGTATGAGACACAGCATGGAGTGTTACAGGTGAGCAGAATATAACGGGGGGAACATCCGCAGAGTCTCCAGAACTGGGTGACTTTGCCAGGAGAGCTGCTCCGGGCGCTGTGGGAATGCGGGGGCTTCCCTCTCACCTCCCTGCCAGGGTCACCTTCTCCTTCCTGACAATCAAGGTGAGAGTTTGGATTACAGCAGTGTGATGGATGCAGTCTGAAAGCTGCTGCTGGAGAGGGCTCCCAGGCAATCCGTGGGGCTGGCGGGGGGGTCTTGCAGAGCAGAAGCAGAACCGGTGATACAAATACAATGAATAGACAGCAAAACAGTGAAAACCTGTCTTCCCGCCTAAACCAATGCAATAATTGGCAGGGGATCATCCATACTTCTAAGCAGTGGGGCTGCATCAGCAAAATTTCCAAGTAATTTTTCCTTGTAGTAAGTATGCTTGTTCAGATTGGTGCTGAAGAAGCACAGAAAGTGAATACTGAATTACATAACAGCTCTGCATACATCTGTGTAAGCTTGCATTTCTCTAAGTAACTTGTTGGAGATTTGCTGGACAAACAGCTTCTCGCAAGCAGGCTGTGCTGGAGCAGGAACACTGCATCCCTTTTCTCTCCCTTTTACTGCTGCCTCTTCTTGCCTGGCTGAGATCCAGGATGCTAGTAAAATTTATGGGCTTTGTGTTGTTTCACACTGTCTTATTTTTGGTAGGGAATGTCATAATATGTGCATGCGAAAAAAAAATAGCTTGTCTTTCACTATTTGAAGTCTTTCAGCTTTCAAGCTGTTCCTACAACGTGTTTTAATAGCACACAAGGCACTGGAATTTCGCTCCGGAGTGAGGGCCCAGCTGTATAAGTGCTATCAGAGAGGCATGGCATGTCTCTCTCCTCCAAGTCAAAGGCTGTATTTTTTCCTTCCCTCATCTACTGAGAAAAGTACATAGCTGTGCACACAAGCTTCGGACACATACAAGATTTTTGAACAATTTTTTTTTTTAAAAGAAAGAGGCTTTTCATTGCTTTACCTGGAATAACCATAAAAGAACGTAAAACCGATCTCAAGAACAACCCCACTGGGATGCAGTACTATGAAAGCACCTTGTCCTGACTTCTCCTGGTGGCCCTTAGTCATTCTTCTACGTTACATCAGGTGACACAATGGTTGGAGACATGTGGACAGCCTGGAACGGCTGTGTCTAGCAGCTTCTCTGTGTTTCCTTCTGTCAAAGTGCCACCATATTCAAAAGGAAAGGATAATCTTTTTATTTTTGTGGCCCTCCTGCTTTATTCTCCTGGGTTTACCTCCGTGACAGGCTTGTCCGGCAGCCCTTTGCAGTATTCACAAAGATCAGCAGAATCTGCACTCGAGTCTTTCGCTTGGGCCATGATCCTGTGAGGTCTGCCAAGATACGTGACACAAGTTACGAGGCACAAGTTATCAAAAGTTCTCTTAAAAGCTTAATAAAGTGAAGCTGGTTTCCTGGAAAATCTTGTAGCGTGTGCTGTCTTGTGGTGTTTCTTGGTGAACAGCCCTGTAAACCAAAGGGTAGAGATGTGGGTGTTGATCCTGTAGTAAAAGCTATTTTGGTACTTGGTGCTTTTATTAAGTTCTATGAGTGTTTTTTTTTTCTCTTCCCTAAGGTTTGGAGAAGCAGTTAATGGAAACCTGGTGGTCGGTACGCTGGCCTGGCCTTCTCCATGGGTCATTGTGATTGGCTCCTTCTTCTCCACGTGTGGTGCTGGTCTTCAGAGCCTCACTGGTGCTCCCCGCCTCTTGCAGGCCATCGCGAGGGACGGCATCGTCCCGTTTATTCAAGTGGGTTTTCGGTTCAGTACTTCAAACTTTGACAAAAGGGAGACATTGTATCTGTTTTCTCTGTAGAACTGCAAGAAAGGTTTGGCGCTCTGTCTTCATATGTGAAAAAATGGATCCAGTTACCGAAGGGCAAAGCCTGAACTGGTGTATTCTTTGGGAATTTTATTATCTTTATTCTTCTGTATCGGAGTTAGAGGTTCAAAACTGAAAATAAAGATAGTGATAAATTCCCCTGTAGGTGGAAATGAACAAGCTAGGAAACAGCTGGCAGCTGAACTTCTTGACTCAAGGCCGTGTTGACAGTTTGAGCTGAGTTGTTTTGATCTTGTTATGGGACTCCAGAAATACTTAACCTTTTGTGTCATAGAGCTGCAATTCAAATAAGAATTCATTTTGTAAGTTGAGGTGAAGAGAGAGGCAACAGCGTAATGACTCTTAACTTGAAGACTCCTCTGAAGTTTCTTTGCTTTTGCAATGAAGCTTGGAGTTTATTGAATGTCTGTCTCAAAACTATGAAGAGACAGTTGCACAGCTCGGTGATAACCTATCAAAAGCAGGCTCAAGTATTCCCAGCTACTCAAAGTCCAGGTGTTCATATTTTGGGAACAGAATTAAGAGGCATTTCTCAGACTCAGCATATGCACGTGGACTTTAGACTTTGCTTGAACAGCCACTGCAGCATCTCTTTAATGTTGTATAGTAACTTTTTTATTTAAGCAAATATTTTTCATATTGGAAATGTACTTTCTTCTCCAACTTCATCTATGTTCTTTGTGTAGATCCACTACTGCTCATTCTAATAAATGACTATATTTGATTCCAGTTAGAGTTGGTTCACAGTCTGCACGATGGTTTCACAACTACATACTGAACAGCTTTCCATTCCTTTACCATTTGTTTGAACTAGGTATTTGGTCATGGAAAAGCAAATGGAGAGCCAACGTGGGCCCTACTCCTCACTGCTGGTATCTGTGAGATAGGAATTCTGATAGCTTCCTTGGACAGTGTAGCACCAATTCTGTCAATGTAAGTATGGATCTGTTGGGATAAGTATGTAAGTATGGATCTATTATTGAATAATAAATGAAAATTGCCTGTCTGCAGGTCCTGTAGATTTCTTGATTGGGGCAACCTTCACTTCAGCTAGCTTCAGTCACACATGGCACCAGCAAGAATGTGGGTTAAACTTAAAGCACATAGGGCTTTCTTTTTCTGAAATGGTAACTGGATACAGTTTAGCAGTTTCTGGGAAGAAACCCATGTGATACCCAAACAGGCAAGGGCTGTTGTGGTGGGGCAGTCTATCAACATGTGTGCATGTTAGGCATTTCACTTTCGCATTTAGTGTCTGAATAGATGTAGCTTGAACTAGGCAGAAAATAAGATATATTGTGTCAAATGTCAAGGTTATTTGGTGATAATCAATTGCTAGATTTTCTCCAAACTCTTTGAGAATTCCTGTTATTCTAGTACCATGTTTTGAGATAGTTTAATATTCTAGAAACATTAACTTAACCCCAGTCTTGTGTTTTGTTGGCTCATGTGGTCCTTGTGTGAAAATTTCTATTCTCTTTATGGATTACACTTGAGTTTTCCAATGCAAGTCTGTCTAGCTCATTTCCTATCTGAAAACTTGTTTTTTTTCTGTTTCTTGACAGGTTTTTCCTTATGTGCTATATGTTTGTAAATCTGGCTTGTGCAGTGCAGACGCTCTTACGGACTCCCAACTGGAGACCTCGTTTCAAGTATTACCACTGGTAGGACATATTCTTTCATTCAGAAATTTTAAAACTGATTTTTGCAGCCTTGACTAGCTGATGTTGTTGCAGTAACAAAACCTCCTTTCTGACTTGAAAAAGTTAAAAGGTGGTTCATGTACTGAATACTTTAATAGCAACATTTACTTTCATGTGTTGGAATAGAATGGGGTAATAGTTTAGAAGGGGAAAATGCATGTAGGAGGCTGGGAAGGGGCTTGCAGGGTGACATTTAATACTACTCATAAGCCCTGGGATCTTCTAATACAGGAGAATGAAGCTGAAATGTATTGATATTTATCTATATTGTAATGATATTTGTATACAGAATTTATGATTTTTTTATGAACATTGATTTGACTTTCTTCCTTTTGAGTATTTAGGATATGGTGTATAGAGGAAAAAAAGCATATATACAAAAAGTCTCTAATATACATCATTTAGCTCTTTATGTAGTTGTATGATCACATCCTAATTTCTGAATTACTTTCAGCTCTGAGCATTGCATGTGGTCTTTGGTAATCGAAGCAGACACTTGGAAAGTGGCTTGAGTTCAGCCATCTCAATAAGACTGACCAAGTTCTTTAGTTTTATCAAATGTTTAACATGTGTGAACGCATATGTGTATATATATATAGTCTGTGTGTATGTAGTAATTCTGAGGACCTCAGACTATAATTATAGAGCATTTCATTGAAGAAAAAAATACAGTTGGTCTCAACTTTTATGTGATAAGGAAGAAGCAAATTAAAAGTCCAACAGAAGTTGAGTTTGCCTGTGCTCTTTCAGTATGGTGAAGGCCAGCTGTGATCTAGAAATGGGGGCAAGAATGCAACTAGATGGAGTCTCAGCAATGTCCATCTGTGAGCTGGCCTTCCTCCTCCTGACAGAGAGGGCAAAACCAACATGTAACGTTAATCTGGAAATGCTTTTCTTACTGTTCTTGACTGCACTGCAGTTCTTTTTCTAAAAGCCTCTCCAAGATTTTTCTCAATATTTTCTTATCTTGTTTCTTATTTAATTTTTGCATAAGTCTTCCTGTGTATGTTGAAAACATAATTAACAGGTCTAGCTTAATCTGGTGCATTGTTTGAAAAAATTTAAGCTTAAATTGTAAAGGATGGCAAGTGATGGAAACCTGTTTTGAAACTGGTTCTACTAGGAGGACACTCGGTAGAGTTTCAGAACCGACAAAAGTAGTAAATCTCTTATATCTAATTCAATTGTATTTCATGCAAGGGTTCAGAATGCAGCTCTTCACATACTGGAATTGGAATAATGTATTTTTAGTTACAGATTAGCTATAAAAATAGCTTTTAAAGGTAGGAGAGGCCTTTCTGGGAGTTGTCTTAAATAAGAAAGTGACTTTGTAGAATATTTGCATGCATATTTAAAAAATGGAAAAAAATGGTTTCTTTTAGGACCCTTTCATTCCTGGGGATGAGTTTATGTCTTGCCTTGATGTTCATTTGCTCTTGGTACTATGCTTTGGTTGCCATGCTAATCGCAGGATGTATTTACAAATACATAGAATATAGAGGGTAAGACCACATATCTTATTTTTATATTTAATATCTTTAATATTGAGCAAAAAGTGTTTTTATGTAAAATAGATGCAATTGAAGTAATAGAAATAAGTATTTTCTGAAACAAGGTAAGATCCAGTCACTGTTTTTAAGGATTATATGCTTGTGGGGTCTTGATTTCAATAGAAGTTCTGTTCCACAATCCCCCAAAGCCCTAACTAATCAAAATAACAATAAGGCTGGAAAATCTTACCTGAACACCGGGTCTTGTGTCAAGTTTTGGACTATAAAGTGTGTGGTGTGTGTAAGTGTCTTTTTAATATATATTAATATATATATTTTTTTTTAGTAAGGCTTTAGTTTTCAGAAACATCCTACCTTTATGTTAGAAAGGAACTATTACAAAACTTTACTTAATACCTTGTGCCAAACACTAAAACCTCACTTTTGCATGGCCTTTTGCTTTCTTTTAGCCTGAGCCATAATGAATGAGCTAGAGCACCCACTGAACATGCTTTTTTCTTTTTTTTTCCTGCAAGTCAGATGATCTTTAAGTTGCAAAATACTCCTTGTATGTATTGTTAAATGCATATAACACATGAATCACACTCAAAAGAAATGCCCTGCAGTAGGAGACTCTGCATGGTCAGTTCATCAGTAAGAACATTTAGAGGTGATTTTGATTAAGAGAATATATACCATGCCCAATGCTAAAATTACTGTAGTTAAAAAAAATAAAATAAAATAAAATGTAAACTAAGAGCAAGAGATTGAAGATAGGCAAGCTATTCAGATAAATAATTAAGCACAGTTCCAATTCCATGCTTAAACTGTAAACGTTATACTGCAAACAGCTCCACGCTTTGGATTCATCATCGCTTAATATCTCCATCTGCAGATGAGGTGCTTTTCTAGATTTTATTTATCTATTTATTTAATATAGCTGCAATTGCTGGTTTCAGTGCCAGGAAATTCTCTTGCCTGTTTTAGTGAGAAAGTCTAAACACCTGATACAATTCTGGATATGTGTATATATGTAGGAATGTACATGTACATATAACTTGGCACACTGGATGTTGGAGCTTGGCCATCACAACTCCACTTGAAAAGATAGGCAGAATTTCAAGCTTAGGAGCTTTGGCTAAGCACAAAAAAGAAATAAAACTCTTAAAGATGCTGCCTTCAAAAAAATCTCAAATTTTATTTTAATTTTCCATGACTAAATATGACTGCATCTTTTGGTGGCTGTTTTAATAACCACCTTATTCTTGAACTTTGGAATGCAGTTGGGCTTGTTTAGTGGGAATTCTGAAAGAGGGGCAGAGGTAACACAGCTTGATCAAAATTAAGGTCAGGAAATGAGTGAGGGTGTTGGAAGGAAGGGCAACTGGAAGGTGGAAAGGAATGAGGGAGAGATGGAGGGGCAGAAGGTGGAGGGAGAGACGGGGAAGACCAGCTTAAAGTAACACCCTTTAGAAGAAAGAAAAAGAAAAAGAAAACCCAGAAAACTGCAACCTGAGTTCAACCATTCTCTATTACGACTGGCCACCTACTACATAACATAACTTTGCACTGGGAGAAAGGGGTGAGTGTAGAAAGACTCAAGGCAGGCAAGAGGGAAACAGTAAAGCTTTGGGGGCGCACAGGGGAGAAGCTGCCAAGAAAAGGAAGTCAAGAATTGAATAATGGTGAGGTAGGAAGGCACAACCAACAGGTCCAGAGAAAGTCAATTTTCGTTATGGAAAATGAATAAAATAGAACAGAAGTACTAAGTCCTTCTCAAAAGGAACTGAGACGGTTTCAGGTTAGTCAGCCTTCATCTGCAGTTCACATGGAAGCAGAGCTGTTTTCAAAGCAGTCACATGAAGTGTCCATTACTGACAAGTACAAGAAAGTGTGTGTGATTAGTTGGAACAAAGTGCACGTGTTAACGGGATCTCTTTCCTCGCACTCCCCAAGAGCGGAAAAGGAATGGGGCGATGGGATCCGAGGCCTGTCTCTGAATGCAGCTCGCTACGCTTTGCTTCGCGTTGAGGACGGGCCTCCGCACACCAAGAACTGGAGGTAAGAGCTCTAGGTGGTTCCAAGTTCACACCATGGTGAGAGGATGTGAATCTGCTGGAAGAGTTAATAGCTACGGTGGTTTTTTCCATTAAAATAACATTGCGACTTGGGCACAGCCAGAATGTGGTTGCAATTTTACTGTTTTATTGCAATGTTGCCTAATTTCAGCCAGCAGCTTTGAAAGGATGGTGTCAAACTTCTAGGGGCAAATCAACTGTAACTCAAAAGCAGGTGGTGATGACTGTTTTCTAAAATGGAGAAGAACTTTAATGTTTGATTATTTATAGCTTTTTGGATTCACAGCAGCAGTGATGAGGGAGTCTTTCTGTCCTTCTGAAAATACAGAAGGACAAAAGTAAAATCCAGTACTTAGGAGACACTCATCCACTACAGTAGTATGGGATGAGGGGCAATTCTGTTGAGAAAGACCTGTGATTCCTGATGGATACCAAGCCCTCAGTGTGCCCTGCAGTGCCAAGGGCTGCTGGCAGGTTGGTCTGGGTCAACTGAAGCACAGGCAGTATTTGAAGAAAGTTATAACAAAGTACTGTTGCTATTGCAAGTTAAGTACTTGATTCAGTGGCAAAAGTTCAACTGTCAAGCAAAGGTTTCATGTGTTACTACTTCTTTTTCCTCCCTCAATTTTCCTGCTTTATGTGTAAGCAAATACAGAAGTACGTAGATATATAGGTGTGTTGGGTTTTCTGTTTTGTGTTTTGCAGGCCTCAAGTCTTGGTCTTGTTAAATCTGGATTCTGAACAGTTAGTAAAACATCCTAGATTGCTTTCTTTCACCTCTCAGTTGAAGGCTGGTAAAGGATTGACTATAGTGGGATCTGTTCTTCAGGGAATCTACTTGGATAAATGTGTGGAAACCCAGAAAGCTGAAGAGGTACGTAAAAACTTACAGCTTAGAAATAAATTTTATTTTCATTGATCTTTAAATATTAAATCCAGATACCTGATGTTTTGAAATGGAACAGACTGCTTTAAAGCAGGGAATAAGACACAAACTTTGACTGTCAACACAGTCAAGGATTATATTTACATCTATAAAACAAACTGCTGTGCTGCAGTAAAAAGTCTTATGAAATGTTCCAGTAACATGAAACATAAAGATATTTTTCACCTTCTCAGTATTGAAGGCCCTGTGCTCACAGTCATGTTAGCCTTCAAAAAGCTAAATGATGGTTTCTTATTTTGTATTACACGGTCTTTGAGGCAGTTTGTTAATTTAACAAATCCAAATCTTTGTCGTGAATTCATTCTCTGGATACGTACTTAATGGTTCCTGTATTGCTGTAGCAATGGGTGCTAGAGCCAGGGATTGGGAGCAGACTTTCCTTGAATCCTAGTCTGTTGTCTGAATGGTAAAAAGCCTCCTTGAGATTCTCAGGCTTCATATTTCTTCTTCCAACTTGTCCAGTATACCTAGAGATGGCAGAATAAAGTAGGAAAAAACATTCTAAGTGTTCATATAATACAAGATGGCATCTAATTGTATAACAAACACAACTGCATTTAATCTTTTTCCTGTGAATTTGAATTTACAGCTTGGTTTACGTAGTAGTGAGCTTGTGGGAAGCCATGAGCGGGTTTGAACTCAGAGCTCGGCCTTTCAATGTAAAGCAAGTTTTCATTTTCAGCGGCTCCCAGGCGCTGGCCAGACCCTTAGCGCCGCGGGGCAGGGCCGGGAGCCCTTGTGGCTGTGATCTGGCCACACACCTGAGGGGACAATGAAGGGAGGAAGGAGCCAGGCTCTTCTCGGTGGCAGCCAGTGACAGCACAAGGGGCAACGGGTATAAGCTGAAACCCAGGCAGTTCCTTCTGCTTGTGAGGAGGAACTTCTTCACTGTGGGGGTGCCGGAGCCCTGGCACAGGCTGCCCAGGGAGGCTGTGGAATCTCCTTCTCTGGAGATCTTCCCAACCCGCCTGATGCCGCCCTGTACCCCGTGCCCTGGGTGTCCCTGCTGGAGCAGGGGGTTGGACTGGATGATCTCTAGAGGTGCCTTCCAACCTCAACCACCCTGTGATTCTGTGATAAAAAGGGAGCAGGAGCTGGGAGGGCTGCTAAGAGGAGCCCGTCGCAGCAGGCCACCTGTTTGCGAATAACTTGCCACGGAAGAGCGTGGGCGAAAGGAGCTGCCCCTCCAGAGACTGGAAACGCGCTTCAGTGTTGAGCGTGTTTCAGTCCGCAGTGTCCTCTGCCTTTCTGATGTAGCCACGGCCATTCCGTGCGCTTGGTGTTACAGTTTTCTCTCTGGCTGAGCGTTAGTTTGAGTCTGAAAAATCCCATCCTTTCAATGAGTCACGTGGGAGGGAGTTCAGCATGGTAGCAGGCGAGGGAAAAGCACCAAATTTCTAGCCTGTTTCTTTAAAAAGAAAAAAAAAAGTATTAAAGGTATTTAGAATTTCAGAGGGAGAATTTTGAAATCATGCAATGAAAGTGAGAAATGCCCAAACTGATGTTTCCTATTACCCCTCAAAAGCAACAATAAAAAGAAAGTATTAAATTACTGTAATAAAACAAACACATAAACCAATATCTTTTTTGCTTGTATTTATTCAAGACATTCATCCTATTGTTCAGTGATTCTAATAAACATCTGCAAAACTTACTTTTCAATGCAGTGGGATTTAATTGAGAATTATCTATAAATATCAAAATTGGTTTAGGAGCTTTTGCCTGAAGTCCTTTAAAAGTCCTTGGCCCCACTTTTTGGAGTTGGAGGGGAAGGAGATATTGAAGGCCAATTTCCAGCAAATATTGTCATTACACAAGGAGGTGCTGTATCAGTGAGCAAGGCTCTAGCTGTGCCTGCCCTGAAGCAGTGCTGCTTTATTTATCTTTGTCAACGCCAGCTTATTTGTATCATGTTCGTCCTTCTCTGGGAATAAAGGGCTGCGTATCTAATGTGATTAAAAACTTACTGTGTGGGTTCTGAGGACTCTCTCATTTAAAAAAAAAAACAAAAAAACAAAATAAGTATATGTCTGTGGACCTGGTGCCTTCTTGATGCTGGTTACACGTTTAATTTAATGCTTTGCTGGTATTTAGTGCTGCTCTTCCCCGTGATGGTTATCAGGAGTGCTGACTGTATTTGTCCACGTGTCATCTTCCTTTCCGACAGAATGTTAAAGCTTTAATGGGAATAGAAAAAACAAAAGGCTTTTGCCAGATTGTGGTTTCTCCAAGTTGCAGAGATGGAATATCCCATTTGATTCAATCGGCTGGCCTAGGGGGGATGAAGCACAACACAGTCCTCATGGCGTGGCCACAGTCGTGGAAGCAGACAGAAAACTATTTCTCTTGGAAGAATTTTGTTGGTATGTATGTGTTGGCTCTCTTGAGCGATTGCAAGGCAGCTGTGTAACTAATGCATTTGCTATGTCAGATGTAGGTGATAGTGAACAACCATTTTATTTTTTCTGCTTCATGTGTCCCTTGCCTGATTTCTTATGGAAAGGATTTTCTCGGCCCAGGATTTTTTTTTTGTGGCTCTCTAACCTGTCTGGTCTTTTAACATCTGGAGTGTTTCATGTCAAGGCATCTACACGGGTCATTACTCCTTTCTAGGACTTCGGTTCTGCAGTTTTGATCTGGTTTGGGAGCACCTCAGTTCATCTAAACTATTCTCTCGTCCTGCAGAAACAAAATTAAGCCACCATCTGGTTTTGTTAGTTTTCCCTCCAAATATTTTGGGTTTCTATAAAAAGCTGCAGCTATTACAAGCTAAACAACATGAAGCTGGTAATGCCAGTTGTGTTTAACTCTCCCTCGTACTGGGCTCTGTAATCTCATGTTGCTCTCAAACTACAACTTTTCTTTAGAAAGATGCCTGTTTCTGATGAGGGTGTGATGTTGTCCCCCTCACTCCCACCTCCTTCCACCTTCCTCCAAATCTTTTGAAGAATGTAAATCATTTCTTTGGTAGCTCATTATAATACTTAGGTGTTTTCTCACAATTTCTTTCCCAGCGTGGGGGGTTGCAGGTAATTGCTGCGGTTACCCTGTCTTTTACTTGACTTTCTCTAGGAAACTTGGGAACAATAATTTCATTTGAAGCTTTTCAGTATTCAAAGAATATTGCAAAATAAGCATTAGTGAGCTGGTGGTCATTTTAGAAGTGTTGTAGGCATAAGCTACTTAAACATTTAGGAACAATAGATTTATCCCTAGCTTTAAATAGGATCTCTTCTAGTACTGCATCTACCTTTATACACAGTAGAAATATCACTTGTCTTTTTTTCTGGATGCAGAATAAAACTGTTTATTGTGCATAATATTCTTTTCTCTCCCCACTGCCCTGAATGCTGGCATTACATAATAGCTGAGCAATCCTCTATTTATAATCTGCACAGGCCACACTAGTTTCCTTAATGTGTCTAGCTCCCCCCTACTTCCTATCATGTTATTGTGGTCTAATTTTATTGTTCCTGTTTGTTTATAAAGCATCTTTCTGTTCAACTCTTACTTTTCTTGTTCTCCTAAGTAGATTAGTCATTAAGCCCTAGATGTCCCTTTTGCACCAAGGCAGAAACTCTGAGGATTTGAGCTTTTAAACCCTTCTCATTACTATCTTTTATCAAACCACCGACTGAAATCCAGAAGCTCTTGATCTAATGTCTCGTTTCCTCTGGCAGACACTGTACGAGAAACAACAGCAGCTCAGCAAGCTCTGCTGGTTGCTAAAAACATCGACTTGTTTCCAACAAACCACGAACGTTTCACGGATGGGAACATCGACGTGTGGTGGATTGTTCACGACGGGGGCATGCTGATGTTGCTGCCTTTTCTTCTTCGACAGCACAAGGCAAGGACAGCAAAGTGCCTGGGACTTCATTTGCTTGAACTAATAGTTGAAAGCAGTTTTCGTGTTGATAGAATTTTATATGGTGAGCAGCAATTGTGTTAAGTTGCTAAATCTCTCGTAGGTTTGGAGGAAGTGCAAAATGCGCATTTTCACTGTCGCTCAAATGGATGATAACAGCATTCAAATGAAGAAGGATCTACAGATGTTCTTGTATCACCTTCGCCTGAATGCTGAAGTGGAAGTTGTTGAAATGGTAGGTAACCACATTTGGGGACTTTGAGACTAGATTTGGGAAACTGGATCAGGCTACAGTCTTTTCTCTTTGGACTTACATTACTAGCTTCAAAAGGATAAATGCAGTTTCCCAAATGCACACCAACAAAATGGTTTGAAGAGCAACGTTTATTTCTGACTGTGTCACAGTGCTAATGTTCATGGCAGTAGATTTAATAGGATGTTGGGTGGTTTTGAGCAGTACTTGTGTAATTGATCTTTATGAGGATTAGTCCATGGAGTTATTCCCATGTGGTTTTAGGGATCCCTTAATCTAGAGATGCTCAAACCACCGTTGGAGAGGGGGCATGTTCAGTTCTAGTCCTTTTCTCGTGCAGGATAACATGGGATTATTAGATGAAGAAGAAACAGCCTTTCATTTCAGGGGACTGCCTGCTTAAAAAAAATTCATTCAGGAAGGAAAAGGCTTGACTTTTATTTTCTTGCTATGTCGCCTACCTTGACATTGCCACTCCCTTGGCACTGAACAGCAGGAAAGCAGCCACAGCTTCTGCTGTTCCAGATAAAGCCAGAAATGAAAAGAGACCTTCCACAGTACCATTTTTATAGGTATCCACCATCACCTTGGGAGTTGTATAGTGCATAGAAGGATCCTTTGGAGTAGCCTCTAAGATTGCATGCAAACAGTGAGTGAACACTATTCCCCAACTTTTCCTTCAGGTCTTACAAAAAGACAACATTAGGATGCTAAAACTGTGTAGAGTTGTTCTCCTATTTAGAATCTCTGACTTAATTTTCCTTTTTTTGGATAGAATTGTATGCCGTGTAAATTGTTCTTGCAATAACAAGAGGAAAGAGAAATGACAGCAATGCTGTGCAATCAAGTCACAGGTTTAATAAGTTAAACATTAGTGAATTCTTTAGTTATAATTCATCTAGGAGTGTTTCGGTCACTTGTAACTTACAGTACCCCTATTCCAGATAGAATAAGTTACAACTTCCAACTCCATGGGTTTGGTACCTCATCTGTCTTTGGACAAGACTGAAGGATTTGACCTTATTTCAAAAAACATAGTGTTCAGTTCCGATCAACGTATCTTTTAGAAGATGTATCTCCCTCTGTTTTCTAGTTCTGGTTTATATGGAAACTAGATCCTCATTAGTGAAAGTTTATTTGCATCAGTCCTGTTCCATATTGTGGCAAAGTGAATTTTACAGCTTTTTGTGAACTAGTCTAAGCTGCTAAAAAGAGGGTTAGTGGTACCCCAGGTCCCTTTGGTAGTGAAGGGACAATTTCCTTTCTGGCTCTCACAAGTTGACCAGCGTGATATCCAAAGGCAGACTAGGCACCTTATTACTGCTCCTTCCAAAGTGGGATGATGAAGAACCTGAGTTTGGTTCCTTCCAGAACTCGAAAAGCTTATGAGCCATGTGACTTCTCAGATTTATTGTGCTCATTGGGCATAAAGCAAGAGACTCTTTGAAGAATCTCTTATGTGCAAGTCATTTCTGGCAGTTTGTCACTGTTTTTAAGACATAGGTGAGAGAAGATGGTCAGAGTGCCACAAGAGAGGTCCAGGCTCGGTTGGGTTTTAAGGCAGAAGTCGGTTTAGGAGGTGCAGTTGATGCTCACGTGGAGGATGTTTATCCCTGAGAATCTTCCAAAAGACAGAGAAACTGAGCATCATTGACAGCATAGATGACTCCTGTAGCTGGCTACCTCGCTATTTTAGCTTTTACTACTTAGGTGAGGATATAAGCAGGAAGTTCTTCATAAATGCTGCTGTTGGTGAAATCATTATCTTATTGCTCTTGACTCTTCTAAAGACACAACTGTGCACGTGCCCTGGAGCCAGCAACACAGACACACAAAGGCCTCCGTCCCTTTCCCATTTCTGTATCTGCTTTGGAACAGACCAAAGACAAGTTCAGCCCTGGTACCTCACGTTTAACTGATACGGAGTCAATGTTGGTAGAGTAGCAGACTGCTCTTTGAAGAGGAAGGCTTAAATATGCTGAAGACCAAAATGATTAGTCAGATATAGGCTTGAGATGACTCTGATGCCATAAATGAATGCAGACTGAATGAATGGAGGGGAGCACTGTCTAAATGCTGTTACAGTTTGTCTAATGGCTTCTAATGATTCTAATACTAATCACTTTTGCAGTTTGAAAATGATATTTCTGCATTCACGTATGAGAAGACACTTGTGATGGAGCAGCGATCTCAGATGTTAAAACAGATGCAACTATCAAAGAATGAAAGAGAAAGAGAGGTAAGGACTTCATAATGGTGTTTTGTGAAAAATCAGAAAATAATACTCCTTGGTGTCTCAAAATCTCTAACTACTTCCTAAAAATCTTTTAAACAACATCATATGCTACTTTCTTTACATTCGTTTTAATTTACTAGGTCACACAATGTACATTTTTTTTTTTTGTATGTTCTATGTTTAACTGTTCATTCACTAAGTTGTAGGACTTTTTCTTCTTGATGCTCTTGTCTACTGGTAATTGTACCTCGTTTAATGCCGAAGCCTTTTTGATGTTTAATCCTAGTTGTACAGTTTCTTTTGGTTTTATCCCTACTTTAGTCTTTTTTGATTTTTGTAGGACTTTTTAAAGACTCCTATGCAGTACTTCTATAACAGAGTTCTGCTCTGCACTCTCCTTCCTTTCTTGGCTGTCACGTAGTTGTCTTTTGATCTTAGCATACTAAGAATCAGCTTTCTTGCTCTTGCTTACTTAATTGTTCCTAATTTTTCCCTTTTTTTCCCTGATTTCTTTTTTGTAGCCCAAAGGCACTGTAAGGTTTTGTAGTCCACAGGGTAGAATTTATTTTTCTCCACTGAAATGTATTTCTTCTTCTCTCTCAGTTGGGATGCTCTTCAAGAGTGTTGGTTGGAAACCAACCACTCCTTTCTTCCTTTCTTTTGAATCAGAGTTTTGCTTAATCGCTTTTCTCTGAATGTAACCACCACCACTATTGCAGCTCTGACTTGCTCCTTCCTGGCAGCCAAGATGAAATCTAACGTGCCTAAAACATAATTCACATTATGTTTAAAAAAAAAAAAAAAATCATTTGCCCTGAAATCACCATGTCTCTTTTCTTCTGCCCAAATAAACTCTCTTCTGCCCAAATAAAGGGCAATATCCACTTCTTCCCTCTAACTTAGCTTATTTAATTTCCCTTGTTCTTTTCTGCTTTCTTCAGAAAATGTTGACAAATTAGGCCTCTTTCTTTCTTTTGAACTTCAAATAGAATATGTACTGAGTTTGCTATGCATCTCTTAAATAAATAAAAATCTTTTCATTCTTTGAGAACTGTTTCATGATACCATCTAGCCCTGCCAGTTTTATGATAACATCTAACACTTTGTTCTCCCTGGTACCACAGTGTAAACTGTTACTGCTTTTGTTTGCATTCTCTGGATCCCTCTGTCTACCTCTCTCCAGATGTTTGGAGGCAACTCTCATGTTCCAACTCCTGCTTCTTCTCTAAGGATGGTTATAACTTTGTTCCTTCCTAATACCACCTTTTTACAAAAGTAGTGTCTTAATCTCACTTGTGCTTCAAGCCACCAAGGGAGCACAAACTTCTGAATGAAGAGGCTGTATGAAAGAGGCTATGGGCAGACTAAAGAGTGGGATTTGGAAAACGGAATCCTGCTGCTTTTAACTGGTGGTATTTTGGCTGGGAAGTCAAAGCTTCTAGTGAGTTAACTACCTATCTGCAAGTTTCTCCTTTGACATTAAGTAGTGGAAGGACATGTAATATTGGAAGGACTTTTTATATTTGATTTTACTTGTTTGTTGCGCTTGCAGCAAATGGTAGGATTCCTGCAGAACCGTTTTAGTATATTTACAATATACTAAATATATTAAAAATACATAAATAAAATTTAATATTTTAGTATATTTATGTATTTACTGTATACAGCAGAATTAAATAAAATCCCTTTGCACATGTGTGTTGTGCATGGGCTTTCTTCTTGCTCTAGTTAAAGCACTGATCTTTTTTATTTAAAAAAAAAAAAAATTAACTCAATCTAGTTAACTACCTGCCCTTCTAGAGGTTATTCAGAAGGAGTTATTTACCATTCTCTTTCCTTCAGTCTTCCTTCGATTTTGCAGTGTATAGTCAAGACTTACACTCACTGGAAATTATATTTTTCTCAAGTCTTTGGTCTAACGTTTTTTCCTAGGTCTTTTTGCTGCTTGTTTGATCGCAGTAATTTGCTGTCCTAGGTGCCCAGTGGTTGCAGACGGTATTTAATTATTCCATTACTTTATATTTAGTACTAATAGATTCACAAAAGCAGTGACAGACTAGCAAAACAGGCAGTAAGATTCAAAATTGGAGTTAATTCTTCAAATTGGTTTGTGTCGTGTTGGTTCCTGTTATCAACAGAGAATAAGCTGGAAAAGTTTCTGGAAATGAAGAGCTCGGTAAGAACTCCAGTGATAGAACATGATGAGGACTGAGTGAAAATGGGGGAAGACCCTTGACTCTTCTGCCCAGGTGCAGATGGAAATTTTGAAAGCATCACAGATGGAGAAAGAGAATTCTCTAAAGTCTATCTAGTCCCACCATTTCTGGAAGCCAAGAAAGCTGCTCTTCAAGGATATGGTAGCATGTTGGCTCTCATTCATCATCAGAGGAAAGGGAGGAATCGTCAAGCCATCTTCTCTCCTTGTGCTGAGACTTGTTTTGCTTTTTGCGCATTTATATCTCTGAATTCAGTAAAACAAATTATTAACTTCTGAGGGAATTTGGATTTTTTTTTCACATGCACCTGCCATAACCAAAATTGGATTTTTCTCCACTTTTAAATAATTGACCTGTTTCTGTTTTAGTTAGAAGTCCCAAATTCACATTTTTTTTAAGAAATACCTCAATGCACCGGGAATGTGGGTATATTGATAAACCTTTGTCAAAAGTAACCAGACTTATAAAAACCCTTGACACCAAATGTTATCCATTAAATAAGACAGTGTTGATTTTGAATAACACAATGTTCTCCTCTTTTCTGTAGACTGTTTTTGTCACTGGTAACCTTTTTATCCCAGATTCAGAGCATCACTGATGAGTCTCGAGGCTCTATCAGAAGGAAAAGCTACTCTAGTCCGCAGTCCCTTGGCCAGGATGTACAGGCACTGCTGCCTAATGATTATGCAGAGGAGGAGGTAGTTCAACATAGTACTGACCAGATCTTTATTTTTCATTGTAACACTTGAAGTGCCCCCATTCAAAAATGAACCATGGAACAACAACCTCTCTTGTGCATTTTTATTATGAAACCATCCTTAATCTTGAATTTTGGAATGCCCTAAATTAATGAGTTTATCACACAAACTTTTTTGTTCTGAACTGTTTCAGTAGCATGAATTGCATCCTAATTTCCCTCAGACCCAGTATTTCTATAAGAGAAAGACTTGGGTTCTTGGAGCCTGCCTATTTTCAGCATCACTCTCTAACCTGAAGAGTTAGAAGCAAAGATGCTTTCCTTGTTTCTTAATGTTTTTAATAGTAAGTGTTTGGTTGAAAGCAGATTTTTATGCTTTCACAGGGAAGTCCTTAGACTTCCTGTACTGAAAAACTGAAGGTTTTCAGACTGCATCGATATGTAAGGATTTATTTATTAAGTAAGAGAAGAACAACTCTCATGTTCCAACTCTTGATTCTTCTCTAAGGATGGTTATAACTTTGTTCCTTCCTAATACCACCTTTTTTACATTTTTTTTACTTCTGAACAAGCCATTTTTACCCCATAAGTGCCACTATTTTTTTCTTGCACAGTGAGCTGCAAAGGGAACAGACACACATAACCAGGGCCTTTAGTGTGCACTTCAAGTGTTGCTCCTCTCTAAAGAAGTGTGCTTTAGTTTGTAGAAATGCTGAATTCTCTTTTGCTTCCCTCCCTTAGGAAGTAGGAGAGGAATGTAGTGTTGTCCATGTAATTAGTGCTATTGTGGTAGCAAATTAACAAAAAATGTATTCATTGTTTTGCGTTTTTTTAAGCGTGTGCTGTAGATCTAGAGTTTCTCTTGGCTTTGCTGTCTTTTCAGAAATGGAGATCTTTCTGTAAAGCACGTGGACTGAATTTACCTTCTAGTTGCTAGTTGGAAGTTTGAGCTCGTGGGCTGCTGCTGTTTAATGTGCATAGAGGCTGCTGTGGCTGCCAGCTGCTCCCCGTCTCATAGTAGCTGCTGCATTCATAGTAATTTGGAGCTCTGGGTCTTGTTGAATAATTACGTGTGACAGACCAGAATATTATAAAAGTGGCCAGTAAATAGTGCTCTGCATTCAGGAACTGATGACACAAAAAGTGCTGGAGGGGCGGAAGGGGGGTGAGAGCTGAGAACTGACCTGCTGTTTAAAAGCCCTCAACTTCAATCTTTTGGGGTGAGAGCATCACAGGCAGTGATAGAAAAAACACACGGTGAACTCTGGGATTTGAGAATCCTCAATGTTTGCTTACGGACAAGAAAATTGAGAAAAATACACAAGTGCGTAGGTAGCTAAAAACAGCCCCAATTCCTGTAGTGCCTGGGAAATGGGCTAGTGTTGAGGAAACACAAGGAGCTGCCTCGTCCACTTCAGTTCTGTTCCTGCTTTTGTGTGGCAGCGAAGCCCAGCCCTCGGAGGCATCGTGTGTACGGAGGGACGTGACCCTCTCCCCTCCTATGGATGCGAATGGGTTCCTATGGAGGCTAGGGAAATCGGTTAATGTTGTGATTTAATAAACCTCCCTGCAGACACTACATAACCACCCGCCAAATGTATCCAAAACCCCATACAATTACTCATTCCCTTTACAGTTAGTGATGGATGGTAAGGTATTGTTTGTGCTGTTTATTTCTCTTAAAAATAATAAAAAATATAAGCATAGTATCAAGAGGGAAAGTTATTTTTTAAGGAAAAAAAAAATACTCCTTTCTTTCCTCAAGAGGAACAAGGGGAGTGGTGAATGGCAAGCCCAGAAGTGATTATGCAACTGGGAACAATAATATTTTTTTTTCTGAAAAGTGTGGTTTCTTGAATTCTTGCTATTAGAAGAGAGGAAAGGAAGTCTTTCCTCTGGAAAAACTCTCTGGAAATGGAAGGCTTTATGGTGAGGTTGTGGCTGGCTTTGTTACCCAGTCTGCGTTTGGATGCAGAAACAGCCTCTGTTGCAGAGGGAGCAAGAAAGCCAGAGCAAGCCCTGGCCCTGGCACCTGAACCCTTCCAGTGATGGTGTTTACACCAGTGTCAGAGCAAGTGATAAACAGTGTGACTGCTGGAAAACCTGGGGGAAAATGAGCAAAGGCTTTCAGTTTGCTCCTTGTCATAAGCTCCTGGTGTTGAAAACTCACCTCGGGTTGCGTTCAGCCTCACGTTAGCTTCTTAAGAAAACAATGCCCTATTCCAGATCTAATTTTGCAAATATAATTCTGCATATACACAAGCAGTTTCACTTCACATCAAAGCCAAAACCGTCTGGTATTTGTTCCCAAAATAAAGTGCCTTTTCCTCCATTTTCTTTTGTGCCACTGCAGTGAAATTGCATTTGAGGATGATAATTTCTGATCTGCAAACCCTCTTAGGTTGAATGTTGGGTCTTTTGTTTCTCTCCCCTCTGGCCAGGCTCAGTTAATCCACGACAGAAACACCGCGTCCCACTCGGCTCCCACTGTGAAAGCCAACGTGGCTGCTGCGGCTCCGGAAAAAGTGCAAATGACCTGGACTAAAGAAAAGTTTGTAGCTGAAAAACATAAAAACAAAGAAACAAATCTGTCTGGTTTTAAAGATATTTTCAACATGAAGCCGTAAGTATCCAGCCGTGTGGTGGTTGTGGGTTTTTTTGCAAATTGGGGCTTTGGTTTGTGGGGTTTTGGTTATTTAAAGCACAGCAGAAGCATGATTCTTCTGTGCACTTAATGCTGTCCTTGTAAGGACTTAACAGCACCACTACCCTGAGGCCGTTTAGTGGATAAGAGCTGCTAAATATACCTCTTAGCAGGACCATATTCCTATGGCCAAAAGTGCCATGTGTATTCCTCTGACTGTCCTAAACCCACGAGTGAAATTTCGTCTGTAGGTGACCAGTGTGCATGTCCGTGCTTCATGTCTTCCATCCTCCCACGTTGTGGGCAGTGCTCTAAGCCAGGGAGCAACAGGGAGAAGGCAGCAAAATGCCAGCCTTGTTGGGCTGGAAGGCAAGTCTGTGCCCAGCTTGATGTCATGGACAATCACAGAGTGGTTGAGGTTGGAAGGGACCCCTAGAGCTCATCTAGTCCAACGCCCTGCTCCAGCAGGGACACCCAGAGCACGGGGCACAGGGCGGCATCCAGGCGGGTTGGGAAGATCTCCAGAGAAGGAGACTCCACAGCCTCCCTGGGCAGCCTGTGCCAGGGCTCTGGCACCCTCATACGACTGGAATGACAGGAGGACATCAGCTGATTCCCTCCTGCGCACCTCGTGGCACACACACAGATACACAGCTCTCCCGAGTGCAGGAAGATGGAGCTCAAAGCTTGGCTGAGGACTCAGCTGCCCGTCCCCAAAGCAAAACTGTGGATGGCAGCAAAGATCTGGCATCTTAAACCACATGAATCCTAAAACAGACAGGGCTTGCAGATAGCAGACACAAGATTTTTAACAAAGTACATTCAGAGTTCAATTTCGGAGGGAGGAGGAATGCAAAGTGGTTCTACCTGCTTTGTTTAGAAACCAAACAAACCAAACAGTTGCCTTCTACAAACTCCAGGCATCATCTCGATCACCCTGTTAGAGCAAACTTTGGTCTGGGCTGCATGGTGATGTCTGGGAAACGCTTCCTATTGCTGCAGTATCACGATCATGCAAGGTGCTGGGTTGCTCCAGATGTTATTTTTAAACAATCGTAAATGAACAGGGAGTGGAAATTGCAGTTCAAACATGGTATGCTTGTGCAATGTAGTAATAATAGTGCTGCATGAAAAATGTGCCTTATAGCATAAAAATCACTTCATACATGTTTGTTTCTCTTCCATGTAGAGAATGGGGAAATCTGTAAGTCTGTGTTTTATTTTCATTTAAGCTGTTTAGGCTGTGTTCCCTAGCCGTTGTGGTGTGACACGTTGTTTGCATGTTCCCTAAATCATGATTTGCAGTTTGTATATTGTTTTGTACCTTGCTGTGTATACTGTGATCTAGCATGTATCACTAGAAAACTATGTGCTGTCACCATCTGTTAATGTTTTCTCCTAAACGTTACCACCTTTCCCTTCAAAGGAAGCCAGAGAATGTGGGGTTTAGTTTCTGTAGGAATTCAGAACTTATCTGGGGGAGAAGAGCCCTGAATTTTTTTAGTTCTGTAGTTACCCCCATGAAACAGTGACTGTATTGGTTTGGGAACGACGGCCCCATTGTGGTACAGCTTGGACAACGGGGATTCTTTTCCCTTTCACGAAGGAAACGGGGAGGGAAACTCCAGTTTTGCCCCATTTCTATGAAACCACCCGAGGGTGGAGCTGTCCTAGCGTTAGGTGGACATTGGCTGTGCTATTGCCATGCCAAAGGGGACTTCACTATGTCCCTGTTCCTGGGGTGAATCTGGCTTGTGATGCTGCTGCTCTTGTGTACGTTTCCTTTCATAACCTTAGCTTGCCTACATTTTTTTTCCGCTTTGGGAAAGGAAATCTCCTCTCTCTTGTTTTTCTGGGCTGAGGCAGCTTTGCAGGAGCGTGTGCTGCCTTTCGGACTAGCAAAACTCCAGAGATGCCAGACTTGTTCGGACACCGGAGACGTCCTGCGCACCGCTGCGGCCCTGTGCGAGCCCAGCCCAGCAGGGCTCTGGTGCTCCGGCTGCAAGGCTGCTGCCAGAAAATTAAATTAAGCCCTTAACGACCTTAAGAAAATTGTGTAGGCTGCACAGGGTCGTACAAACATCTTAGGTCAGCACCGCAGCCCATCTGTGGCCCTGCAGTGCGTTGCCGGCGCTGCTTCCTTGGGGTTCCCAAGTAAGACGGGGCTGGGAAGACGTGGGAGTTGCTCTGTGTTTCGTTTGGCTGAATCAGCCAAGATGGGGAAGGGAAGGAAAAAAAAATGCTTAAAGTCCTACTAGTTTCTTCCTGTCACAGGCATGTTTATAGCCAAGATGGTATTTGTGGACAGAGCAATGAAACAGCTAATACTAATAGTAATGCAAGGGGAGGCCTCTGTTTTGGTTCAGCAGCACTTGCTGTCTTCAGTGCATGACATGCTGGGAAAGCATTTTTCATAAATTCTGTGCTGCTGCTGAATTTACTTTTTATCCAGGGTTCCCAAGGACTACAAGATCCTTTTTAGCTTTTGTAGCTCCTATGCTTTTGCTTCACAAATGCTGCTAGTTTTCATATAACTCAATAAACTGAATTCTCAGTGTTTCTAACCAGAACTAATTTAAATAGAAATCAACTTTTTTTTTTTTTTTTTTTTTTTTGGTAAAAGATGCAGCTGACAAATGGGAGTTGTATTTTTGGCAAACCAGATAAAACTGCTTGAATTTAAGCATCGCATCTTCAAAAAATAGCTTGCGATGGCTTATCCCTAGGCATCTCACTTCCTTATACATTTATTTTGAATGCCCAAGTACTGGTGTAGTACATGCATATAGATTGAACTTAGGCATTCATAAGATGGAATACATAAATACTGTGGCAATGCTTAACTACTTGTTTGTGTCCTAGGAATCAGTCAAATGTGAGAAGAATGCACACTGCTGTGAAGCTCAATGGAGTCGTCCTTAATAAATCACAGCACGCACAGCTAGTTCTCCTGAATATGCCTGGACCTCCTAAAAACAGAAAAGGAGATGAAAACTGTATCCTTTACTGTATTGCTCTATATTTATTGACACTGGGAGGCTTGTTTGATGATTGTGCCATTGATAGGGTTATGTTGGTTTGGGAAAACAACCTTTACTTTTACAGCAATATGGTTTTCATTAGTATGATTTTTAGTTCAGTTGATGTAGGATAATCTTCTGTTTTGAACTCTTTTGTTTTCCTTTGATCTTTTTCTGAATGCAAACAGAGTAGGGACAAGATACTTGAGGGCTTTCTACAGGGAAATTAGTCTCCCTTCTGAGCAAGCAGGTGGATTGGATAATGGGATGGCTCTGTGCTGTGTATATAAAAAAGAGCAGGAAAGTTCTTTCATGAGACTACTGTGTGTGTGGGTGTGGATGTGATTACTGGCTATTTTCTTTTTTTTTTTTTTTTTTTTGTGAGCCCTTGACTTAATGGCACTGCAGACATGGAGTTCTTGGAAGTTCTGACAGAAGGTTTGGACAGAGTTCTCCTCGTCCGAGGCAGCGGGCGTGAAGTGATCACCATTTATTCTTAACCTTTTTGTTTTCTGTGTTTTTTGTTTTGTTCTGTTTTTTTTAACTGAATGTGCAAAGTTATTTGCCATAATTTGAGCAACTTCACAAAGAGTTCTAGTGCATTGAAAATGATCCGCAACCTGAATCTTCTGATGAGGTGTTTTGTTTTTTTCTATGAAAGTTGTATTTAAATTATATTTTTAGAAAGATAGATTTATGTAGAAAATATTTCTGTAATTAATCAATAAATGCTGGAGGTGTCAGGATATTTATATGTAGCACACTAACATTTTGTTAAACTGGTGAAACACAAAGAAATAGCAATGTTACGACACTTCTAAATGTAGAGATGTAAACAATTTATATTATGTGCTTAATATTTGTTCCCCTTCTGAATTAAAAGGGAAAAAAATGTAGGAGAAACTTGTTTCCCCCCTTATCAAAATGCTGCTATGTTGCTTCTCTTGGGATTTGTCCTGGTTGAATAAACTTCATTCAGAAATATATACAGCCACCCTAAACTTGTATTTAATCAATCATGTGCATAAAATGTTCCCCATTTGTAAAATCCATAAAAGCTCATGATTTGCCACAGTTGTCTTGAGTAATGTGGTGATATTGGTTGGTTTGTTTGTTTGCTTCCATCTGTTTAAAATACTTTGCCTGGTACCTGTAGCCTCTAGGGGCCAGCAATGGTAGAGGGAGCAGGTTTTCTCCTGAGCTAGGAGTAGTTCCACGTATCCCAGTGCCAGCTGAGGGGTGCCCAGCGCAGGGGGAGTCCATCCATGAGGCAGGAACTCCACAGGGCTGCAGAGGCAGCTGTGCCACTCGATAAGCAATGGCTTAAGTGCCTTAATGAAGCGCAGTCTGCTGCATTTGACTTATCGTGGGGAATGTTGTATGGATGTGGGGTTGGATGGGGCCCACCACAGCTGGGCCTTGCTCCCTACCCCTATTGCCAGCTCTCCTGGCCCTGTTGCAGGGCTCTGTCCGTTGTCAGATATGTTCCCTGTACAAAGCTAGTCTCTTGTGTGCCCCCTTAGGCCTAGTCTGAAAACCGTGGGGCAAGAGGGTTGTCCAAAAAAGCGGCTTCCCCCTGTCAACTAGCAGCTGTGAAGCAAAATGGCCGCCTGTGGGTATCTCAGGGGAGGGCAAGGGCCCTCCTGGCACCCTGGGGTCTCCTCAAGTGCTCCTCTCAGCCATGAAGCGCAGCTCGCGCGGGGCACCGTGGTGTCACTGCGAGCAGAGGCACCAAATGGCGCCTGATACGGCGGCGCTCGGCCCTAAAGCGAAGACTGACAGCAGTTAGTGGCTCCCATTTGTGGTTGGAGGGGGACTCCTTCGTGTCATGTGCGCCATGGTGAGACAGAAGTGCTGGCTTGTGCCACCGGCATCGCTGAACCACCTGTGAATATGCAGGTGGGATAAATGGAGTTTGCAACTGGAAGAGAGGAGGCACGTCCAAGGAAAGGGAAAAGCGATGGCTGCCAGGGTGGGCTTGCTTGGAAAGTCGGGGTACCTGTCACTGCTTCTCATGGATAACAGTTGCCTTGGGTGATATAGTAGCACCGTGGTCAGACACACAGACCAGTGTGACTGGAGCATGTTGACGGATGGCTCCCAAGAAATGAACACTGCACTTGGCTGTGGGAAGAACGTAAATCCTCTAATCAGGGCAGCGGGCTGAGGGAGAGAGAGCATGGCTGACCATTATCAGAACATCTTCTGTTAATTAGGTTCTTATTAATTACAATGGCTTGATTATATTAATAGCAGGTAACTATCCGCCATCTGCTCCCAGGCTTGCCTTTTCCCCAGGGAGATCAGCCCCTGCCTTCACCCTGGCACAGTAGGGATTTGACCTGAGTGCTTGGAAAGTCCCTCAGTGCAGCTGAGTGGTGCTTGGGTGTTCAGCAGTCTGGAGCTGGTCGCTTTTGGGAGGCTGTTAGACACTTCCTTTCAGGAAACGGCCTTTCTCCTTTCAGCCTCCCTTTTCCTGCTCGTTGCTCTGCTCTCCACACCCGCAGGTCCCTCGGGCGTTCGTTCCCACACGCTCGGAGTGGCTGTCGCCACATCCTGACTGCTGGGCAGAGCTGGGGGCCCTGCCTGAGCTGGCAGGGCAAGGCGGAGCCCTCGGAGGCTGCGGAAGGGACACAATGCTGGGAAGTTAGTGGTGTAATGGGCAGAGCCTACAAGTTGAGTGGTATTGGGGTCCTTTTAAGTCCCTTCACTGCGTGGCAGGGGAGGTTTGGGTGCAGCGGCAGGAGCTGTAGGCTCAGCTTGCATTTGAAGGGACGCTGACTTAGCAAATGTGAGGAGAAAGCGCTTGTGTGGAAGCACTTGCATCTTTGCTCGCTTTAGAGGTGCTTCAGCTTCCAAGTGAAAAGGAACAAAATTACCTCTGATCTAGAAGGTAATTTCACAAAAAGTAATCCTTGAACAGAAGAACTCAGTCTAGGCCCCGAAAATAGCTCCTAAAAGCCACTGACTGAAGTAGGGATGTGGATGGCAGTTATGGACTCTCAAATTTTTTTCAGAGAACACTGTTGGAGATTATGGGAGATCTCTGGGAACCCTCTGAGAACCCAGAGCACTTGCTGCTGCGGCCGAAGAGAGCTGGGTGCAGCTCCAGGAGGCCTTAAGGATCTAGCTCCTCCTAAAGGGCTCTGGGTGCC